>OX376374.1:15868326-16468326 GCA_947369275.1 Nemotelus nigrinus
CACAAAAGATAGGTTTTCCAAATTTTGTAGTATGATGCAGTAGAGTATTTAATTTTCGAATCCGGTGTTAATTCAAAAATGAAAGGCAGAACAGGTATGGCGCAGAAGCCACTCAGGAATGAGAAGCATCTGACGGAAACTACGAAATGACTTTAGTTCAATAGCATTTCATGTTTCCTATGGACAACTCCTGGCTCGATTTGAGCTTTTATGTAGATTTATTCTGATAAAAACACTTTGGAGCCAAGGCTATTGCATTCCCAAGATATACCGAAGCAATGAATAGAAATATATACTCAAAATGAAAATCTTGCAGATATATTCAATACACTTAGAAAAAGTTACACAATTTTAAATGTCTTAAAAGAAACTTCTTAGCATTTACCTTGAAACTTAATGAGTATATAGAGAAACTGATTAACATTTATTTAACACAGGCATATACATTAGTATATTTCATGGTAATTTTTATAAGAATAAGCAATTATTAATTATTATTTAAAATTAATATTTATAGAATCTAAATATTTGCAAGCACTAATGAGGGTATAAATAAGGGTATGTCCGTTCCCCTAAAACACAATAGTGTACTTACAAAAGGTATTTCAGTTATTTCGGTTAGGTCAGGTATATCGTTGATTGTCTTTTAAATTGATATTTTGAATTAACGATCTGCAGAGGTTCTCATCCTTTATATGTATGTTGTAGGTTATACCTGGTTTTTTCAAAAGCGTTGAAGCTATTCCTATAAAACGGTTACGGCTTTCCAGCCATTACAACATTTGTAGTTATTTCAAAACAAATAAGATCGAGCGTAATATGGCTGACCGAAATCGACCGTTTTTTCTAGATTTAGTAGATTTGGCTAAAATATACAACAATCCTGATTATTTTACGCTCGGGCCTAATGGAACTTGTATTCCACGAGAGAACTCAAAGATGTTAGACTGGTCGGACTACAAAACTGTGACGTGTAGTATTCTAAGACAAGTTTTTGATGCCGAAACGCTAAAAACTCACACCTTAACCGAGTATATGGATCAACGTAAGATGCTGAAAAAAGAGTTAGATTCTGAAAAAGTCAACGATATAGTTCATGCTGTTGTACTGAATACAGGATGTACGGTTCGTAACGTACGACGTACAATAGCAGATGAATGCGAAAAGGAAGCGGCAAGAAAAGATTTGGTTTGTTTTGTATGTAATTCTTTGTTATTGAATGAATAAAAATAAATATGAAAGATATATGGCATTCATATTATTTAATTAATGGAGGATTTCAAAGAAAATCTGCACCCTCAAGAAAAAAAGGATAGCTCTTGAAATACGAATATATGTTGAGAAAGTCCTTTGTTCCATAAATGTTGAATAAAGCTATTCAAAGAAAGGTACCCACAGTTTTGCATAAAAATTTCAATTTTTTCTGCTGCTTGTTTAGGTAATTGCCAGAGGTGCAGGTTTCCAAAGTGTTTTTCTGCAAACTATATGTTTCTAATTATTATACATTCTATAAAAAATTTGAAACGAAACATTCTAAAAATGAAACTATTTTTTAGACGGTTGCGCTCTATATGAACACTAAATTTGAAGTAATTTCAATGCTTATAGTATGTTTTGTATTTTTTCAAAAATAAAACCTCTAGCGCATAGGAACCGCTAGAAACACTGATTTTCGAAGGAAAGTTAAGGGGTCGTGTAGATTTCCAATGCATATTACACCACACTTACTCCGTATTACAACAAACCAATTTGAATGGTCATGCCCCTTTTTGATCCTACATCAAAATTCACCGGGTAGAAAAGTTTTCAGGGTTAACACTCGTATGAATTTTAAAATTTAAACTACTAATCTTATACTACTTGGAAAGCGGTATCTCCTATAACGTAAGTGATAAACATGCTCAGTGCTTGCAACACTTTACCAGCATCGCAACCACAACTGCCTCACGTTAAAATAATCTTACCCTGTAAACTTCGTTTTCATTCGATGACTTCATCGAAAGTTACAGTGATGAAAGGATCTTTGAGGCTGTCATCCGAAAAATTGCCAGTAATTGCAAAACTTAAATACTGCTTAAGTATTTTCACTGTAGATGTTTGTCTTATGAATATTTTCTGGTATTTTAGGTATGAGAATAACGAAAATGCCTGGTGCAGATAATCCTTTAATAGCACTACAGTATACCAATTTACCTTCATATTAGGGTCAACTCATCCTGTGAATTTCGTTTCGATCTGATAACTGCATTGGAAGTTATAGAGGTATAAAGAAATTTAAGGATGATACTCTCAAAATTTTCCGAAATCTTAATATTTGTTGTTTATTGTCAATACCTTTTAAAAAATGAATGATAACATCACTAAGTAAAGAAATGATTAAAAAATTACAAAAACTCCATAAACAGCAACCCTGTCAGGATTTTTCCACCAAATTTCTACCGAGCTTGACTTATTATTAGGTCCATTTATATATGAAATCCCACGACTGCATTAAAAATTATAGGGGAAAATACTTTATTTTGTTGATTCAAGATATAAACATTACCTTAGTTGACAGTTTTAGTTTATTTTTTCAATCAAATTTCTACTAAACTAAGGTTCAGGTACTGTATGAATTTCATTAAAATCTGGTAATCCGATCGGAATTCATAGGGTAATGAGCAGTTTTTTCTTAGTTTTTTTTCTCAGATGGCACTACAACTACAGAATTATTCATGTTTCAAAATCAATTTTATCATACTTGGTCTTGTCCAAGACCAATACATGCTGTTAATTTCATATTGACCTGAATCTTGAGTTCTCGTGAGCGGAAGTTTGGGGTGCTCGAAATGTAGGTAATTTGGTGCTGAGGTGCCGTTTTGGTGCAATGCGGAATTCTGAAAATTTCAATTTGACGGAGTGGTCAAAGGATAAATCTTGAGAATCGTTTGGGGTTTTTTGTTGAGAAAAAGCGTAAATTTCTAGAAAAAATCGAGAAAAAAAACTTCTATCATACTTACAGTGTCGTTCAAGGCGTGCAAAGTTTTAGTTAGCATCAATATGCCCTGAAAATTTCATGATGATCCAATGCTTCTGTCAAAAGCTATGACGTATCGAAAATTGAAAAAAAATCCTTGCGCTCAGCGCCCACATAGAATTCAAAATTTCCAAATATTTATCATACAAAAATACTGGGTGAAACGTATCCATTTTGTATAAACTCAATAGGAAATGCAATTTTCAGTGGTATAATCGCTACATTTAGTTATATATCGTCGCTGTGAAATCAAACCGGCATATCTGCAAAATACACATTCTTCACTAGAGCGCTTTAAAGTTTTCGCATGTGGGCTATTTCCACGTGAATGCAAAGCGGCAAAACACCATTAGACGGGTTTTTATTCAACTTTACGATATGCCGGTGCGACATAAAAATAGAGGGGAAAATAAGGAATTTTTTGATACCAAAAACTCAAAAACTCAATTTTTGCAGATAAACCGGTTTGATTTCACAGCGACGATATGTATATAGCTATATTTATGTAGAAGAAATACAATTTTTAAAGTAAGTAATTTTCACGCCATTTCGGCAGCTGAAAACACACTTTTTCCTTATAGTCAAAATTAACATATCTTCATTCCTGAAGATATATTTCGAAAACAAGTTTAGGGAATCAGAATCGATTATATTTCAAGCTTGGTTATGATAACGTTTTAGAAAATGTTAAGCTAATGCATACTCCATCTGCCTAAAATGAGGAATTCTTTTTAATTTGAGCTGTAATAACACCGGATAAAGTCCTTTATGATATCAAACTGTGCGATTTTTCGCATGTCGTACGTTCTTGTAGCTTCGGTAAGCGCACACAAATTTTCTGATTTTTTATTAAAGTATTCAAATTTAATGCTGTTTTTACATTGTAAGTTTTAAATTTTCCAATGTTTGCATTCAAAATTTTAATTTATAAGAACTCACGACCGAAACATCAGACCAAAATGAAATTCACAGAGTGTGTTTGTCTTTGGTAATACCAAGTCTGATAGAAGTCTGTCAAATGGAGGTATACCTAAAGGGGAGTTTTATTTCCTCCAGTATGCTCTGTAGATGGTTAATGAGTGATATACTCTACACTTGCACATACAAGATTCTTGGAATTGGAAGGTTTGTGGTGCTAGATTAAGTTTTAAGTACTTTGTCTTATCCTGGACAGTAAGCTTATCTGAAAGTTGATCTGGATGGCGATAGCAAGGTTGATCCTTGCCACCCTGGTGACCGGAAAGGGATAACATCATCTTTGCTGACATAGCATACAGAGTTTACCGGATGGCGGTTCTCTGATGGCTAGCAGCGTTTTTCGCCTAAGTTAAACGTCCTGCTTTAACCAACCACGCTTGAATTCTTTGTTATGCCTAGTACTATACTCTTCGCGAAACGAATTCAAAGGTCAAATCCCATACAAAAAGAGCTTTACTGACGAATTGAAAAGCTCTTTTTGTATGGGATTCGACCGTTGAATTCGTTTCGCGAAGAGTATAGTACTAGGCATTAGAGGCATTGACGCAAAAGCTGCTCTCATGCTTCAAGAATCAGAATGCTACGATTCAAGTTTCCTTGACCAGGAGTTGATAACTTGGGCAAAAACACACAAAATACATTGACTACTTGGTCCTGCGGCATACTCTGCAGACCTTGATACAGAAGCCATCTTCAAGATTTATTATTGCAGTAGCATTTTCCGAATACACTTCAAGGATGCTAAGATAAACATTTACACCGATAGTTAAGCAGTCGTAAAAGCACTGATGTTTCACACATATAAATCAAAGTGCGCACCCAACAGTATTCAGTTCAGGCCTTGCACAGGCTAGGTTACAACAGAAGAGCCAGAATCTTCTCGGTAATAAAAGCGTTGATAGGAATAAAAAGCTTTTATTATGATAAAAAGCGAGTTCTTCATCAGGTTATCAAACATTGTTATGAAAAAGATCAAAAGTCTGGCAGGTACAAAAAAGTATCACACTATTAGTAGACCTCATTATTCTGACATTGAGCAGGCATTTTTGTGCTAATCTTCTATGACGGCCATTGGGTTCCAGGGCTCCCAAAAATATTGGCAGCTGTGAAACAATTATATTTCGCCCGCTTAAACTACAAAAATCATGGCGTTCTGCAATTAGAGCAGGGTTCGGCATAGAGAAACATTGCTAATTATCGTTGAGTAGCCACGCGCAGAAATAATTACCTAACAGAAAATAACTAGATGGCGTACTCTATTTACCTAAACTCTATGATTTAACTTTGACAAATATCCAGAAGTAGCTAAATATATTTGTGAAAAAAAAATTTAGATCCTACATTTCACTACATCATAGAATATTGAAAATCAACCAGGATACTACATCATCGTGAAGAAAAACGTGTGATAAAGTATCGATTGCACTCACCTTTTTGTAATCCTAGGCTTAAGTGGCCACATAATAGCGATATATCTATCAACACTAATTGCAACGAGAGTATACGCACTAACAAGAACGGAAACCGCTTGTGAATAATTTACAAGGTGACACAGGACCGAACCGAACGGCCAATAGTTCAGGATGAAAATAGACACAAATGAGAAGGGAACACAAAACACCGACATGAGAATATCACCGATCGCAAGATTTGCAATAAAATAGTTTGTAACCGTTCGCATTCGAGGCGACGCCTGCACAATATAACACACAATCCCATTTCCCATAAACGCAAACACGAAAATTGCAATATACAGTACATAAACGAGTGTTTTGAAGTAGGCGCTGGAGAGTGCATCGCCGTCGTCCGTAAACTCATCCTCATCACAGTATTTATTCACGGGGATGGAATAATTGGTTAAATTGAGATGATTGCCGGGGGCTGCGGCCGGGTGGAAATCGGTCCAGTTTAGGGAGACTATGGCATAGTGAGTGTCATCTCGTGGGTGGTTTGAATAGTTCGTCCCAATAACTTTGTCCAAGTCCTTATTGACAGTCAACCCCATGGTGACAAAGCTGGTTTCTGAGAACATTCAGCAAACTTTTAATGCATGCTACACAGTCTGCCTGCAGTCGTTGGTAATCATATGTGTTGGATCTGATAATGAGGTCTATCAGAATCTATTGGCTTAGTACGATTTCTAGTTGTCATATTGAGTCTTCGGTTGCACTGTCGGCGGGTTGGTTTGTAACGCATTTTCGATATTAGATTACTGCTTAAATTACGAAACACTAAGCTGTCATTGTTTAGTCTTCCGGTTCTGAAAGTAAAATAAAAAACAAAATTAATGAGGACTTCAAGTGCTTTCGAATCTTTATTTAGTTACAAAATGAGTTACTTGATAAACAAGTTCGCCCTACTTTAACGTCGCCTTAAAACTAATTATTTGGTGCGAAATTTTCTGCTACAGTAAAAATATTTAATTAAAATCTTAACAAGCATATCTACTTTTATCAATCGAGAATGCGAGCATCTTGAACTCTTGATTGACACAAATAAAGTTCTAACTACAAATACTTTTGCATATTTCTGTAACAAGCTAAAAACTTTTCCACTACAATTGTCCTTGAAGAAATTAACTGGAAAAGTTTTGATGGGATTCACGTAAAATTCTACTAACAACTAAAATTACCAAACTCTCAGTCAATCTACGTTGTTTGGAAATTAAAATAGGAGCAAGCAGGAGTCGATCTATCATTGGGCTGTAAGTTTGTCGATATTTTATCGATGCGCTTCCTTTCTTTCACACTTTTGCAAATGTATATTTCATTCACAACTCTTCTAGTTGCAACAAATTGAAGTAGTGAGCGAACTAAAGGATGGAAAAAGTTGAAAAACTCGAATAACAGTTTCATAGTGCTTTCATTGGATCGAAATTGGATTTTCTTTTGTGATTGGAAGCAAATCCCAATATTATTCTCTGATGTGCGGAGTGAGTTAGTACAAAGGAAATTTGAACATTTTTCAATTTATTTCTCACGAGCGTGTACTTTGAGAAGGCTATATTTTCGGGTTAAAGTGCAACTATGAATGTTATTGTCTATGAAGTATGCAATGCGAAATAACTTTTGGGGAAAAATATAGCATTTTGACTTATGATGCGTTGACTAGGCAGGTATTTATAGTAGAAGCACTCAAAGTTGAGCATAGCAAGAGCTCAACTTCTCCAAACAATATATATTCGTTAAAAAATGTGGAAATCTCTTACAGCTAATATTATTTTGAAAGAAGTATGAACAGTATAAATAAAATATTCATCTGAAAAAATACGAGGTAAATTAGAGGCGAAGTAAAATATTCTGTTACGTTTTTAAAATATGAAAAATCTGTGGGATGGCATAATATAAAAACTTGGTCCTATTTTGAAAAAAAAACCATCTATAGCTGCTAATCAGCATTTTTAATGAAAACAAAAGATGTTTTTTTTTGCGCCTCGTCAAGAGCTGGCTAGGATAAGTAGCATTGGATGGATTGGATTTTTGGGTGGTAGACAGAGCCGGTACTTGTATATGTGCACAAGATGATGTGAATTCAGGTGCCGCCATAAAAAAAAGCACAGAAGGCGGCAGAACGAAATATCTACCTCACAAATAAAATATATTCCCTTCTAATATCCACCATAAAAGCCTTCTTCATATGACCACCATAAAACCCTTCTTCATAAAACCCTTCTTCGCAGATATTAAATTTCCAATATATCATTTTCTGTGTACGAAAGCACCTTAAATGTGCACCTGCGTGACTATTTGATATAAAAACTTCGACGAACCATAACATTATAGCCCGTACGCACTGAGGCTAAATCAGGCGACCAGCTGATCGATTTAGAGCTAAATCGACCACAAATGATTTATAGCCCATTCAGACTGTCGCTAAATCAGGCGATTTCGGTCAGCTGATCGCTTTAGAGCTAAATCGACCACAAATCTACCTGATTAACCATACATTTGTCTCGGCTTCTGACAGTCGAATGCTTCCTGATTTATAGCCCATTCACATTAAGGCTAAATCAGGCGATTTCAATCAGCTGATCTCGGCTGTTGACAGTCGAAAGCTAGAGTTAATCCAGTGTAAATCAGGTACTATTGTGAATTTGGTCCCGGCTGAACTGTTCTCAGAGCGTGCTGAATTCCACCCATGAGAGGGAGAGTAGGTTTGAATGAACTGCCATTTGAATTTCGTTCTAAAATACTAAAAAATTGAACATAAAAAGAGAATGTGAGCTGTATAAAATGCAAAGAAAATATTATTGCATGTTCATTGAACATTATCAACGACTTTTACGCAAAAAAAATGGTGCATATAAATTTGAATGAGATTTCTGGCTTCAAATCACTTCGGCCAGTGCGAACAACTCACTTGATTAAATTGTCAGCACTAAATCTACCTGATTTAGAAGTGCAGTGCGAACGTACTATTAGTTGATGCAATTCTAGAATTCGTCTCAATGCTCATGTAGAAATTTGTGGACCCTAGAAAAAATATGATACCTAATTCGCATCGTATATCGGTTGCTTGAAGCCCAAACTGAAATATGAGCAAACGTATGCACATCGAGAGTCCGAATATACAAACCGGATCGACTTGGACTGCCTTGGATTGAAATGAAAATGTCTGAGAAGTCAAAGTAGGTTTTCGATGAGACTGGATCGACCAAATATAATTCAGCTAATTCTACAATGGTGAAGTTTGTCGTTTTGATCATGAATTAAGGCGACATGAAATTTTTCAATCCCTCAATCCCTCGGTCCGGATTTTTTAATGCCAAAGTCAATCCGATCCAAAAAAAAAATGTCTTAATCAGATCGACTTCTTCAAATCAATCCGGTACGGCTAGACAACACGGATTGACTAATCTTAATCCACGTTCAAGCCATGTTGTAAACGTAGCTAATGAACTCATTTTCGCTCTGAGGTGGGTCGCTTATCTCTCATACTATATTCTATAACCCTGCCCATCAGGACGTCGTAAAATGAATGTACGAAAATGCATAGACCCACCGTTCTCACCCTAAAGCAATAAAAAACAATAATTCACAAACATGGTTTTGACTGCACTAAAAAATAAAATTTTTGAATGCACCAAAATAAGCAAATGTTATTCAATTTTAAACAATTGTACACAATACAAAATTAAAGCAGAGCAAACAACCTTCAAAATCAAATTCACTTACTTTAGTAAGGAGTATTTTAAAAGATTTCTAGAAGCAAAAAACCTGGAAACAGACTCAACTTTAGATGAATTAAAGAACAATGGGCTATAAATTAAAAATTTAAAACAGAGGCTTCAATGTAAATTGCAGACGATCTAGCGTACAAAATTTGGTAAAAAATATAGAGCCTGTGGCATTTCTTGTCGTGTGTATTTTACACCTTAAATTTGGCTGTTAATAGTCCAAACACTTATCACTCAGATACAATAGCTTTTTGACGTTATCCAACGCTTATATGTATTTTTTTAGATAGATGGCGTCTTCTCAAGATGAATGTTAAAAATTCAAGCCATAAGCCCCTAACTGGTACAAGATTTCACAGTCGATTTGACGCCCTAAATCTCCTGGTCTAAAGTCTATTTGATACATACGAAGCGCTAGTATCTTTTGTGGAAAGTAGAGATTTAATCACTTAACATATCGTAGCGTTTTTAGACAAACAAATACTAGAATTTTTAATTACTAGTAATTGAGATAAAATCAATATTGCGAGAAAATACCTTTAAAACCATTGCCTATATCTGACCACCGTTAAGAATGTTTTAAATTCAATTTTAGATTTTTCGGTGGAATATCGCATCTATTCAGGTTTTGAAAGTAATCGTATGCTTGTCACATTGCGCAAAAATCGCATTAATTTTGTATGTTCCATGCGCTTTTTCTCTCCACTCAACTTTACGTTCCCGTAGAAAATTGTTAATCTATTTCTATAATAGTACAGATCAACCTACAACTAAAATTTCAAGTCGATGTTTTCCATGGAATATGAGGTCAATCGTCCCACTTTATCAGAGAAAGATAACAGCTATTAGACACTCATAGCGGTCTTTTTAGTGTTTTACACAATATTCCAGGTTTGGGTTCGTGCAATTCTGAATAGCTATTTCACAGCTGTCCAACACAATAAACGGCTTTACTATATCATGGAAGTTATATGAGGAATCTACGAGAGGGATTGAAGAGTGATTGCTCCTGAATCTCGGGTGTTAGATACACTTTAGATATACCAAGTAAAGTATTCTAGGTTTGCGTCTATCATTTGTTAGGCGGACGTAGACCAATCGGAATATAATTTATATGGTATATATATTTCATACAAGAACAATATATAATATTATAATTCATACAATAAACGACGATATAGAAATATATTGTCGGAAATAAGTTAAGCTGTAAGAAAACAGAACTTCGGTTGAATGCGAATCGAATCCACTCTTCTCCACTCTCCACACTCAACTCTCTGTTGCTATTTAAAAAGGTTGATTATTCTGCTTTCATCAACTGAATAAATGGTGCTAACTGGTATCACGTCTTTAGAGGGCTAAGTGTGGAAGATGCTCTTCCCAAATTCTATTCCTCCTTGTCAAACTCTTTCCCATCTGAAAAGAATGAGGGCTACCACAGAAGAGAAACATGTGTTAAGGAACAAAATATTTTTTTTCCAAATGAAACCAATGTATGAAATCGTTCATAACTATGACGTAAGAATAAATTAGATCCACATCAACGAATACAAAAAAAATGGAATTACACAGAACCAATTATTTTTAGGTTCAATAAGCCCTTGAGCACAGAAAGCTCATTCAGGAAACAATCAATGTCGTATCAGGACTCTGCTCCCGGCCATTTAAGAATAGAAACACATATGCATGGATGAAAGCCAAAAGTCCACTGCAGAAGATTGGATATCAGCCAACTGGGAATATTAAAACTTGTATCCTAATATTTTTGTAAGTAGTGCTCACCGCTAGTGATGCTTGGCCAGAAAGTTTGCAGAAGAGCATACAAGTAACAGGTGGCAATTTGTCGAGTTTTTGCTTGATCAGTTTGTAATAATAAGAGCAATTAAGCTTATGAAGGTATCATGATCCATAAAGTTTTTTTTCTAATTCAAGAGTAAGGGTATGATTCACCTTCTTACCTACCAATACAATGTCAGTCAGCCACCTTTTCCGAGCGTAGCATCTGATATCAATACGAAGTATATTTTTTCTAGAAAACGGTTTCATCGATTCCAGCCATCTAATGCATCAGAATCCCCAAACGACTGCAATACGGAAGCATCTGTTCGAAATTCAACACAGTTTTGAAATGGTTAGTTAAACTGGAACTCATCGGCTCTCAGAATGATTTTGTTGGCACGTATTCGGTATTACCCTAGTGCTCTATATCCAATGATGATTTTCCAAATCGGTATCTGCATTCAAACATCAAAGCAGGACATTTATTGTTTCGATCCGGATCAGGGATTGCAATCCAAAAATGTTTTTCATGCAATTTCCTGGCAATATTGTTTAAACGGTGTGAGTATTCCCATTAGGTTCCAAGATTCATTCGAGTTTCAATATCACGGATGGCTATTTCTGCTTCTGGAATATAAATCAATCTGTACTTGTATGTATGCTTGTTTGTAGGAAATCGCAATAGTTTTATATATAAGAACTAAGCATTTTGAATTGCAGTCGGAAATATCAAAAATCCATTTAGAGCAAAAATATTTTCAATAGCTTAAAATGCAACTTAGAGAATTGAGAGCAAAGTTCGGGTATAAAATATTCTTGGGGATAGCAATAATATTCTAAGCATTTTTGAGCTCTGATGGAAGTATAACAAATCAATTTATTTTTGATGTTCTTCATACATTTTTTAAAAAAGGTCATATCATTATTCGGGATCAATTACTGGAACCACATTCAGTTACCCGCGGTATATTCGTTTTTACGATGAAAAACTCAATGTCTCAGTCGTCAGCCGACAATGCTGCTTCATACCAAACTTCGTGAATTTTATCCAAAATTCCAGGTATTAGTCAGGATTTCAATCCTCGGGTCTCACAATATATGTAGATGACGTATTCGTATGTGAATTACATTCACAGTTTGGCATTAGTTACAAAATAAAGTATAGTTCTTAGAGTTGGGTCGTACTCGGATTTTTACATACTAGGTATTCCGAATACGAGTACAAAAAAATACCTGTTCCAAATACCTGTTCCAAAATACTAGCTAGTATTTTTTGAAGTATGTACATATATACACACAAGTACATGCGATTTGCAGTGATGTAATGAAACGGTATGATATGCCCTCCCCCATCCACCAGAGACAAAGTTTGCAGGCTAGAATGGTGATGGTGCAGTTGACCGTGAAAGGATACGAGCCATTAGTACGTGCAGCTTGTCCGTAACTATCCAATGGTCGGTCACTTATTTGGCAAGTGTTTCTCCAATCTAGGAGCCATCTTAGGGAAAACAAGCAAATTCAATCAATTTGATTTTCATTTTAATATATGCACAAAACACCTCCTGTTTTCGTTCAAACTACCAGTGTCGAAAAATTTACTATGATAGGACCAACTAATCCTGTTGTCATCTATTTGACTTTTCATCGATCGATGCCTGATACCAAACTTTTCCTGGCTAATCTAAAACAGTCGGTTTTCCACTTCTCCTCACTGAAGCATGAATTTGTCGAAAATTTTATTAAGAAATGATAAAACGTCTATTAATGCACCCACTAGGGGGTCAACCTTTTCGGTAAAGCTGGACATGAGTCACAGCCCCGGGAGGGTTGGAGTGCAGTCACGAGGAGAGCTTCAGCACAGCCGGAGAAGCCAACTGGCTAACCAAAAAGGATCTAAACATTTTTAGTGTTACTTTCTGTTTTCCCGGCGGATTTCATTTTACCGTATCTTAGAAACTAGGCCGTTTTTTTCCATATTTGTATGGGAACAACTCAGAAAGATCCTCAAATTTATGCTAGACCAAAACATTTTTTTTTTTGAAAATATGGACGTTTTTGCTTAATTTCCCCTATAAAAAAATTTGTTTGCCCTTAAAATATCACTATTGAACTCCCCGATCACTTACAATCATCGAAAGCGCTATAAAGGCAGTTTTTGCCAAACTATGGCCAAAAAACCGCTTACTCCCCTACAAAACAGAAATTTTTGTATCACAGCAATAGGTCTTGGCTCGTTATGTCCCAAACCACACTAACCCAAAATTAGCCGATTTTGTCCGATTTCAGGTACTTTTGCCCTAAAAACTTTTTTAATAATTGATTAAAATACTTTCCCAATCCCTCCCATCAAAAATTTTTTCGTCCTTAAAATATCACCAATATACTTCCCAACCACTTTCAATCATCGAAAGCGCTGTAAAGGCAGTTTTTGCCAAACTATGGCCAAAAAACCCCTTTCTCCCTTACAAAACCTAAATTTTTGTATTACAGCACTAGGTCTTGGACAGTTATGCCCCAAACCACTCTATCCCAAAATTGGCCGAATTTGCCCGATTTCAGCTACTTTTGCCCTAAAACCTTTTTGAATAATTGAATAAAATACTTTCCCAATTTCTCCTATCAAAAATTTTTTCGTCCTTCAAATATCACTAATATACTTCCCGACCACTTTCAATCATCGAAAGCGCTGTAAAGGCAGTTTTTGCCAAACTATGGCCAAAAAAACCCCTTACTCCACTACAAAACGTAAATTTTTGTAGCACAACAATAGGTCTTGGCCCGTTATGTCCCAAACAACTCTAACTCAAACTTGGCCGATTTTGACCGATTTCAGCTACTTTTACCCTAAAAACCTAATCCTAAAGTCCCAAAATACTCGCAAGCACGAAAATACTCTATACAAAAATATGCGATACGAAAATACTTGCAAGTTCCAAAATACTCGATACGAGTATATACTCGTATAGTTCCAAAATACTTGCAAGTATTTAAAAATACCTGTTCCAAAAATACCTGTTCCAAAAATACTTGCAAGTATTTTGTAACGATACGTTATTTTCGTATTCGAATATTTTGGAACGATACGTTATTTTCGTATTCGAGTATTTTGTAACGATACGTTATTTTCGTATTCGAGTATTTTGGAACGATACGTTATTTTCGTATTCGAGTATTTTGGAACGATACGTTATTTTCGTATTCGAGTATTTTGGAACGATACGTTATTTTCGTATTCGAGTATTTTGGAACGATACGTTATTTTCGTATTCGAGTATTTTGGAACGATATGAGTATATACTCGTATCGAGTATTTTCGTACTTGCAAGTATTTTCGTCTCGCGTACGAGATACTCGTGAGTATGAAAGCACTTGCAAGTATGAAATACGAGTTTATATTAATATTAGGATTCTATTACGTCACTGTTTGATTGAAATGAATTAAATGGACGAAATTCATTGTGTAAATTCTTGATTACATGTACAGTCCACAAAAATACTCGTACCTAGTATTTTTGAATTTCGTACTAGGTACTGGCTGTTCCAAAAAAATACCTGTTCCATATACCTGTTCCAGTATATACGCCTCATCTCTAAGTTCGATGTAATACAAACTGAAGTCAAATGATTGTTTTTACAGAGATACATTTTCTTGCAATATTGCCAATTTTGAATTTTGAACTAATCTGACATTTATCTTTTTCATTTTCAATACAGATACTATATCAGATTTAAGAAGCTTATATTATGGGATTGAAATGCTAAGCCATAAAAACCAGGATGAAAATTAATATGATAGGTTTTGCTGTCTTTTTATGTAAGTTTATGCAAACAATACGCACAGATATAGTTACAATTAAGAAAATTTGTATTTAAGACGATTTTCACAAGAAAAATGAATGCATCAGCAGGAGCTGGCACGCATATTTAAGGGCCATTATATTGCAAATCGGAAATAATGTAAATTCAGGGTGCTCTATTATCGGCCAGTCAAATACAGGCCGAACCAGAGCATCCTCCACTTCTACCTCCCAAACCAACAGCTCTGATGTAACCGCTGACAAAATAGGCCACTACTCCAGTCCCACAAACTAAAACGCAATCATTAATAGACAACAAAGGACAGAGCAATTCGCACAAGACTCAACATAAAAGGACGTCGGTTCGACAAATGTGGACTCAAATATTCATGTGCCTTAACGAGCAGCGAATAAAGTGTGAGTCAGCTAAAAGCGTCAATTTTGAGATACAGGTGATTTTAACCACTCCGCTGGATCACATAAAAATTGCTAAGTTTCACACTGGTAAGAAACTATAATATCACATATGCTTTCTTCCGGAGGAGAAGAATTTAAATGTGCTGGTTTGAGGTCTCTACGGCCTTACACCAGAAGAAAGACAGGACGATCTCCAGATTCAGGACTTATATCCGTTAGAAGTATTTTGCCTTAACCCTGGAATGGTACCCATGAGTAATTTTTACTCACATGCGGTATATATTTCGTCGCGCATCAGCCATCTGGCCACTCTGACTGCCATGAGGCTAGAAGCTATATAATTTTTTTATGTTTAATGATAAAAAAAAATGTACATAATACTATTGTTGCCTTCTTTTTAGTAAAACATGAACCTAAAAACATTCAAAAATTTACTGTACCATTCTAGGGTTAAACTGCGGAATGCGATTTCGGAGCTGACTAAAGTTTTCCTTCCTTGAAACGAGACAAATATTTACAATATTGAATTAGTTTGCCATTTGATCTCCAAAGCTCCAAGATCTCCAAGCTTACGGTGGGCGATTGCAGTGCCATGACTGTGAACAGTTTCGCCATGCAGCTTATAATTTACCCAGGCCAAGTTCAAAGGGGGCACAATTTTTCAAAGTGCATTAAACTGCATCTAGAGAATGCGAAATGTGCCAACTGTGGTGATTACCATCCAACCAGCAATGGAGGGTGCATTAAAACAGCCAGGACTTGTAAAAGTCGTTTGCGCAGGTAGCAGGAGTGCAATTCCCTACATTATCCCCAACTCCTACACCACAACCCACAACCCATTCTACCAAAACTAACAATTGCCCTTAAGGTGCGCTGATCTTGCGCAATATCCCTATAATTGCTCTGCAATATGTAAGAAGATTTCAGAACTTGAAGAAGAATATGATGAAAAAAATGGAGCAGGAGATACTTGCGATATTCCCAGCTCAAGTAAAAAAAATAACAAACATTAATTAATGTTCATTCCGGGCTTTTATTTATTTCAACCAAACAAGGCGTACAAAACACTTACAATTAATATCTAACAATTTATATAAATTTGTATAATTAACAACAACGGAAGAAATTTAAAAATATATAACCATCTTTAGTAGGGAATTGGATAGGGCATTCATGACGTGAGCACCTTAGTCAGAGCAGTTTTAAACCTAGGTCTGGAAATGGTAGGGGAATAGTATTTTGCGAAGCTATTGAATATTTTGCAACATCTATTGATTGGCTCATTGTTGGCGTAAACTGTGTGGTGTCGGTATTCATTCAGTAAACGTGTGTGTCTCGTCTGCCTTACTGATTCGTTGAAGGTGATCTTATTGGACAGGGACACAACATTGATCAAGCCCCTAATAACGTCAAAAGTAAAGCAGGAGCATATGACTATCCTCCGCGAAGATAGACTTGATAGATTTAAGAGACTTAGCCTGTATCTGTATGAAGGTAGATTTTCAAATTCGTAAGGATTATACAGATCTCTCAACGCAAATAGCAAGAACTGCTTCTGCACCGATTCGAGCCTATCGCTATGGACATCAAAGGTAGGGTGCCAGACAATACATGCATATTCGAGCAATGGCCGAACTAGAGCTATGTATAAGGACTTCGTGACCCATAGGTTTTTGAATTCCTTCGCACGTCTTTTGATAAATCAAAGCTGCTTATTAGCCTTGCTTAAGACTTTGTCATAGTGTAAATTAAAACGCAGCTTTTTATCCAAAGTAACCCCGAGGTCGATGACATTGTCAACATTATTGATTGTAACATTATTGAGGCGGTAATCAAAATTTATATTACTGGTTTTGCGGGAAAAACTAATGACTTGACATTTACTGACATTAATGTCGAGATTATTTTGTTTGCACCATTGCTCAAGAGAAAGCAGTTTCGATTGAAGGAAAACTGAGTCAGATTTCGATTTAATTGTGTGGTACATTTTCAGATCATCTGCATAAAAAAGGTGAGGGATGTCTGATAAAACTTCAGAAAGATCCGAAACGAAAATATTGAATAAAAGAGGCCCCAAGTGACTACCTTGTGGAACACCTGATAAAACTTCGATTTTTTTGGATAGGATACCCTGAAACTTAACGTACTGCGTCCTATTTCGAAGATAAGAGTCTAACCAGTTTAATAAGAGACCCGAGATGCCAAATTTCTGTAGTTTGATTCGAAGAATATCATGATCAACCCGATCAAAGGCCTTGCTGAAGTCTGTGTAGATGGTATCAATTTGATGCCCTTTTTCCATGCCACAGAGAACATCTGAGACGAGAATCACGAGGTTGGTACAAGTTGACCTGCCTTTTCTAAAACCATGTTGTTGTTCATTTAGAAGAGGTTCTATTACAGTAGTGAGCTTATCACTGACAATTTTTTCAAATAGTTTAGGCAATGCTGAAAGTATTGCAATACCTCTGTAATTATCAATTGACCGCCTATCACCACTTTTAAAAATCGGGGTCAGATGGGATGATTTCCAGAAGGAAGGGAAAACCCCACAAGAAAGTGATTTGTTGAAAATTAAATACACGGGTAAGATAAGCGACTCCATGCATTCGAGTATGAAACTAGGAGGAAGTAAGTCAGGACCAGGACCCTTGTTGACATTGAGATCTTTGATGGCCCTGGCAATCTCCTCTCTAGTTAAATACATTTCACAAATGATATCTGGTGGGAATGTTTGAGGGAGAAGAATGTTAGACATGCTTGTACATGAACAAAATACTTCCTGGAAATGCTCAGCGAACAGGTCGCAAATTTCGTGAGGGCATGTCGAACAAAGGTTCTTTTTGTGCATCGAAGTAGGGTAGCCCGAAGTTTTCCGTTTGGTGTTCACGAAATCAAAAAACTTTTTAGGATCATGAATTATATTTTCGCCCATGATATTAACATAGCGCTCATACGCTTCACGGGATTTCGACAGGAATTCTTGAGCTAATTCATTATGTTTATCCTTGATATCATCTCTGACATCAGTGCTGGTGGTAATTACTTTGTAAAGTTTATTTCTTTGATTCCGCAAATACCTTAGATTGCTATCAAGCCATGGTTCAGATATTTTGTCTTTTCTCTTAATCTTTGGGGTGAACTTTTCAACGGCGTCAAAAACCAACTCATAGAATAATGATACAGCATCATCTAATTCTAGCGTTGAAAAATTACTAGCCCAGCAAATAACGCAAATAACATAATCAGGGGAACTGAAAAGCTGATGAGAGCTGCAGTAAAACTGGAGAGCATTTCTAAAACAAGCTGATTGCCTTCACATCTCTAACTACAACATCCGCCATCACGATAGATCTCAATCTCAATCCGCCATCACGATAGATCTCGTAGAGGTCGAGGCACTGATACCTGCGTACAACCCTCTAGAAATACAAACTATGGCACAGATTTGAGCAAAATGTTCGGTAACAAAGGTCCTGTGCTTCCTGCAAGAGACCTAAACGCCTAACATCGCCACTGGAGAGATGTGGGAAACGACCAAGTTGGAATGGAGCTACAAAGGTTTATCATGGAAAACTTTGGCACCTAGAAATATAGCTGTCGCAAAACTTTCATCATAATCGGCGACCGACTGTCCTTAATGAAATTCTATCTGACCACAAGCCGGTACTCTTCATCATTGAAAACGTCTTCTCTGACGAAACTCAGCGAATGATGAAGAGAAATAATTGGTTTGCTTTTTGGGACGCAATGGCAAATGAACAGTTCGAAGAAACATTCGAAACCAATAGCAACATAAATAGAGTAACAGAAATTTATCAGCCAAAATCAAGCAGACAAAAGAGGATAACACAATTCAAACTCCGATAAAGTCGGTAAAATCTCGCGAACTCCCAAGGCATACAAAAGATTTCTTACATAGGAGAAATAGTTACCGGAGAAGAGCTAGGAGGGCAGGTAAACTTAACATAAGAACAGAAGCAAACTAGCTCATAAAAACAATTAGCTGTGGGATCGCACAGTTCTGCAATGAGGAGGTGGTGAATTATTGGCACAAAACCGAATATTTTTGCCATAAAAACGTAATTGCAGTGCCTCCCATACATGAGTCATATATGCTATAATTTGATAAAGTTGGCAAAGCTCATGCCTTTGCGAGGCACTGAAGCTTCGATTCCAAGAATACCGCTCTCCAGTGGATGTCTTTAATGAGGAAGAAGAAGTTGCTGAGTCTGTTGATCAAATTTTCGTTTCTGTGCCATGCAGAGACTCTCGAATTAGACCTAATAATTTCTGAGAAATCAAACAGTTACTCAGCGGACTAAATAAGCGGAAAGCACTTGGGCCTGACTCAATTGGCAATTTATTGTTAAGACACCTCTTTGCGAACACACTGGAGACCATGACGGATATAAACAACACTATTTTTCGAACGAAGAGCTTCCCTGAGGTCAGGATGGCAGCGGATATAACAGCTGCACCTAAACCAAACCTTCACTTCACACAAAACTGGAGACCTACATATAAGTCTCCAATTTCCCGTAGGAAAAATCTCTCAGGGTTTTCTCTTCGACTGACTTAATAAGATTGTTAAGGAAGAAATCCATCATCTTAGGGGTTGCGGATATTTACATTTGCAAATATTTACAAACATTTTAAGTAGAATTGCTTGACCAATTGATTTTAACTACATGAATTGTATTAAATAGGTTGCACAGCTTAGTTGCATAGTATAATCAGACTAAAAAAATTTAAATAAATTTACACTTTACCTACATTCAAATTGGCGAGCTTTGTGATGAAGCCCACACCACAGATTGAACTCAAGCTAACATTTTCTTTAATGAAAAGCCAAATGTAAATCGTAAATACGAACGAAGGGGAGGAGGAAATGGACACTTTGTTCTAAACGAACCTCTACGATTCTTTGAAGCAAAAAAATTTCACAAAAGAAGATTCTATCCCGTTTATAATCGGTGAAACCACAAAAAATATTTGTGGTCAACCGATTCGTTGAGGCATTCGAGAAAAAGGCGTTCTATCATTAAAAAATTTCAGTGACTTTCGAAACAATTCGCTCAGAAAATAATTCTGGGTAAATTGTCTTTGATGGCAATTTAAGCAGGATTCTTTTCCCCAAAGGGACATGAGGAATTTTCCCGAGTTGCCTCCGCATCCTTTCTTCCTGCTCGATAATGCGGGATCCATTTTCCGGGCGCTTGGGAAATGACAAGATTAAAGGGAAACTCAACATTGCTAAGAGCAATGAAGTTGATTTCGTTGCGGCCTGAGACGTGATGAGATGTTTGTCGTTCTCTATTCTTCTGATTACTGAAATAAAATGCAATCGCAAATACAAAACAACATGTTGAGAACAGTAATTACGACGTGAAATGAAGTTCATTTGAAGAGTAGGTATTTGATAATAGTTTTAATTCAAGCTATTTTGTTATTTACTGTTTCGCTTTAGTTATTGAAAGATTAGCAAGAAGCATTTGGCTCGTTGTTTGTTCATGATGAATATAAGGAAGCTTACCTATACACTCTGTACAGAATCAATGTTTGAGCAGACTAAGCAGCAGACTTTTAAAACAACAAGTATTGGAAGCTGAAGACGAGTTTAAATTTATTTGCAAGAATGGTGAATATTTTTTTAGATTGGAGTAGAAATTGCGCAAATTTATTTAACAAGTTCCTGAAGCTGCCTAAAAACAGCCTTTGTTTTATTTGAAATTATTATCTTATCTAGTCGAGCTACACCTACACATATTGGACATAGCTTGTAAAGTTTATTGCTACATTTGGCATCCGAAATATGTTTTATTTCTGAATATTTTATGCTTTTTATTACTAGTTCAGTATCTGAAGAACCTGAGTCAGGCGGTTGTCATTGCGTTAAGAGTTTCTATTAGTTTCGAGAAATGGCTCGACTACAAAAATGTGATTGTGTTATTAACACGCAAAGCGTGAAAGCAGCCATTCCAGATTTAGTTTCGAACATTAAGCTACATAAAAGGTAAATGTCTTGCATGTCAACTAAACATTCAAATCTGTTAGGCACTCAACGGCAGGGCTACAGTCACTACGTTGAACGACAAACCCCAAAGCAAAAATATACCCTCTAACTTGTAATGATTCTGTTTTAGCCATATCTACTCAATTATCGAAATGAGTAATCCATCTACATCCACCACACGAAGTTGACATCAGATTGAAATCATAAAATGACTATATTATTTATTTTCCCGCCAAAATCCTGATATTTTTTAAAATTAATTATCAAATCAAAAGGAGTAGGTAACAAAAATGATTTTGTTTCTGTCAAAACCACAATTTGCAATTATTCTTCAAATGAATATATACATACATATCTGCTCGACAGTATGCTCTTTTCATTTTGGAAAGAAAATGAGGATTATGAATACGATTCCTTTCAGGAGTAGTCATGCAGTAAATATGCTCGTGACTCGAAGCGGTTTACTTTCCAGCTAAGCTGATTTTGTTTCCGGTGTGCCTTCATCCATTGCTCAAACAATATTTGTTGTCACAACGAGTTGCCGATATGAACTGGTGCGTCCTTTACAGAGGATCAGTGAAAGCCGTAGCCGAAGCGATTATCGGTATTACTCTGGTATAATGGAAGTTCAATCTGTACACTGAAATACAAGACACTAAATGAAATTTACTCTCTGTGATGTTGAACATATACTTGTAACGAGTTCGTTCCCAGACTCAGTGCAGCACTTGAATAAAGCCTTCGTTCTGTGACGAGAAGAGGGTGTAGGCACATATGATATGTCCCTTAGAAAGCTGTAATGATATTCATGGATACTATCAAGGTATGGTTAACGTTTTTGACTGCGTTGATGAGTTTCGGTTGGGCTTGGTACAAGATTTTTTCGCTGTGTTGATAAATTGGAGCAAGCTGATAACCAAACGTGCTGATTTTCTCAGTAAAATATTTGCCAATTTCTGAAGCAGCATATAAGTCCATGATGCGTATATTTGAAATGTAATGATGAGACTTAGAAGTAATACCAAAAACCAGCTACGTACTTGCTCAAATTCATAGTTATTGCACATTACTCACTTTTTCATTCGCTTTCTATTTGTTCAATTGTCTATCTAGCCATATAGAATCACTATTTTAAAGCACGTATTAATATTGATTTATTCCAGGTGGAATTCAGTGGTGTTCCTACAATAAAATATTTTACTATACGATTAAAAAAAGTGAGCAAGAAAGCATTTAATTAACTGACTTAGAATTTTCAAATTAATTAAATTGTATCCTAAGGGAAAACGATTGAAAAACGTTTAGGAAGCGGTGAAATACTCAGCGTTTTGTATTATATTTTTGCTACTCTTCATGGTTTTAAGTAGGAAATTTGTAGCTTCTTTTCTTGCGAGCACTACCTCTGATAAATTTCAAGTACGTTTAAAAGGTGGGTGGGTATTCGTTTCTCATGCTATTTTCTTCAGGTAGATGTCTTAATATCTGCTTTGTGCTTGCTTTTACAAAGGACATTGTTTCGTAGTTCTGGCGCTTTGAAGAATATGTTCGCTAGATTGCTTTGGATGCCTTTGTTGAGGATGTTATTTGCACGTTTGATTTATGTATTGCGTTCTGTAGGATTTGTTGTTTACCAGTAGGATTTTCTTTCATTACGATTTATTTGCAGTGTATTTATTTGGATTATTTTCTAACACGAAAACAAATGCAGTTTGTTGCATTGTTCGTGCTTGGAATGCAATTATGGAAAAGAGGAGATTCAATGTAAGAAGTCATTTGCACGCATAACATGAGCAATATAAATGAAGAAATATTAAAAATTAGAATTATGAACAAATGACAATGCAAAATCAAAACAATAAATCAGGCTAAATAAAAAAAAACGCTAAAACGCAGTTTTCACTTGTTACTTCTTTACCTCAGAAACCATAAAACATCGATCAATACATATTTTTTTTTTTTTTTTACATCGCCAATATGCGTAACTGCATAATCATAAGCAGACATGTACTCAGAATAGCAAGGAAAGATAGATAATAAAAATTTGCCATCAAAAAACGAACGAACAGTTTGCAAAACAGCGACAAAGTGTTTTCTAAAACAAACGGTTCCGCATCGGCAAACTGTTCTTCATCAACAAACTGTGTGGCTGCGGAAAAACAGTTTGGCAGCGGCAAATATTTTAGAAACAAAACACTGTTTCTCACCGGCAAAACGTTTGATAGAGAGAAACAGAAATCAGTTTTGCAGTGGAATTTTTTGGCAGCGAAAAAATTAGCCCGCGAAAAATTCAAAAATACGTATCAAAAACGAGAAGTGCGTATCAAACGCATAATATGTGCTGATAGGAACAAATTTTCATAAAAACATGAACAAAAATACATTGTGCATGTAAATATTCAACAAAAATCACAATTAAGTAACACAAATATTAATTGTGTTGTTGGTTTCCGCTACGATTGCATTGCAGTATGGATCAAAATTGTTTGCTATTTAGTACTAGGTAGTATTCGACGTCCAACTGATATTGAGACTTGAGTCAAGATCTCATTCAAGCTGAGTGTAACGTAGTGGTTGCATCGTTGGAAATACAAAAAGATGCAATTGAATCGATTAGGGATGTACATACATACATATATGCTCAAAAAATTCAATCAGCACAACTCATGGTTGCGTTATTCCATTGAACTGAAATTTTCAGTTAATGTTGATGTATACAGGGTGTTTGGTACTCTGAGGACACTTTTGTTAGGAGGTATTCCTTGATATATTTTGAGCGGAAAATCGTTCTACAGGGTGGTCCGGTTTTTAAAATCTACGGATTTACAGGGTGGTCAAGAAAAGTATTTCGGACCTGTAGCCTGACTCGCTTAAATTATTATATCTTGAAAATGAATAATCATAACGCAAAGTTTTATTGCTTGCTTTTTGTGGAATCAAATTATCTTTAATTTGATGTAACATCCTAAGTTGCAACTGTACCTGATTTTGAGATATTTACTTCAAAGCACAAAATTTTGGCACTTCTACCCCGAGAATTCTGTGTTCAATGTCGTTTTTCTCAGAAAATCTCATCAAAATATGCCCTTTAATTTTTTTCATAGGCCATATTGTTGGCTACAAAAGTTGCATACATATTTATGACTTAGGTTTTACTATTTCGCAAGTAGTAAGCGAAAATACGAGGGTGGTTCAAATATGATCGAGACAAATGCTCTGACACGTTTATTTATTATCGAAAAAATTTACAAAAATTCACAGTTTTTCTAGGTAGTTCCCCTCTCTAGTTACGCATTTTTTCCACCTTTCCGGAAGCTTTTTGATGCTGGTATAGAAGAATTCCTTGGGCAACTTGGACAGCAATATGCGCACGAACTCCTCTACCTCGTCGTCGGTGTTGAATCTTTGACCTCCGAGGGCTTCTTTCAGTGGTGCAAACATGTGGTAGTCGCAGGGTGATAAATCCGGGCTGTAGGGAGGGTGTTCCAGTACCTCCCACCCCAATTCCAATATTGTATCAAGCGTGAGACGCGCGGTATGAGAGCTCGAACTTTTTGCTCGAAGTTCAACAGTTTAGGAACCCATCGCGCCGTTATTTTGCGATATTGAAGGCGTTCGTGGATGATAAACTCTACACTACCAATACTGATGCCGAGTTCAGGCAAAATGTCTCGAACATTCATCCTACGTTCCTCCAAAATGAGTTGTTCTACGCGGCGAGTGTTGTCTGGTGTGATGCTGTTTCGCGGTCGACGATCATGTGGCTCATTCTCGACGGTTTTGCGGCCATCCTTGAATGCTTTGGCCCATTTAAACACACCAGCCCTACTCAGGCACTCACTACCAAACTGATTTCGCAAACGCAAAAAAATTTCCGTGTTTTTAACGCCTTACCACACTAAAAAACGAATGACAATACGTTGCGCAACGGCGGTCGGCACTTGACGTTCACTTATGGTCGTTAGCACGCGCGTGAAACATGCGCTCCGACATAAACTATGCCACACTGTTCGTAAGGGACCCAGCTATCACATACTCAAGCCACGACCTTCAAAACATGCATGCGCGCCATCTAAAGCATTTGTCTCCATCATATTTGAACCACCCTCGTACATATCGCTTAAAAAGTTAATATGTCATAAAGTGGCCCTCGTTGAAAAGAAAAGTTTAAATTGTTACTTATACTTAAGTATTTTTACTGCTCATTAATTACTTTTTAAACTATCAATAAAATAAACTAAATTAAAATTAGTTTCAACATAATTGGTGCACCTAAATGATGCATGTGACAGGTAAAATTGGGTACAGTTCTTGGAATTTATTGATGGGATACGTAAAAAAATTAAGACCCTATAAAAACAGAACCACTTTCAAATTTTTGTCAGTTTCGGTACATTACTCGAACTAACAGATATCACTAAAATTTCAAAAATAAATTCAAAATGCCTCACTACACTAATGAAGAATATGCAGATATTATGTACGTATATGGAGAGTGCCGGGGAAGTTCACAAGCGGCGCAATCTTTGTGTCAACAGAGATATTTCCATCGACGGATTCCTGGAAGGAGAGTGTTTCAACAACTATATAGAAGAATTCGGGAAACTGGCAGCGTTAGAACGAGCCGAGTAAACGCAAATCCTGCGCCTGCCATCGCTGTACGGACTGATGAAGAAATACTGCATGCAGTGGAAACTGACCTATCAATCGTTGCAGTTTAACGTGCCTACGTGAAAAGTTTGGAGTATTTTAAAAGCAGCCCGTTTACATCCTCACCATTCTACACCGGTCCAGTAGCTGCTATCCACCGATTTGCCCGAAAGGATGGAGCTCTGCAAATGGCTCCTAGAGAAACAATTAGATAACGAAAAATTTTTGAACACCATTCGGATGAGTCCCTATTCACCAGGGACGGTGTCATGAACTTTCACAATTTACATACGTGGGCTGAGATCAATCCACACACAAGAAGGGCTTCATCATTTCAGCTTAGATTCAGCGTTAATTTATGGGCAGGAATCGGACCTATTAGGCTGTCGCCTTCCCTAAATAGTACCAATTACTTAAATTCTTAAGACATGATCTGGAGGACTTATTGGAGGATATTCCCCTGCAACGATTGGTTTCAATGTTTTACCAACACGATGGTGCTCCAGCTTATTTTGGCCAACCAGTCACAGATTGGTTGAATTCCAACCAGTCAGAGATTGGTTGAATTCCAATTATACAAATCGCTGGATCGGTAGAAATGAACCAATACACTGGCCTGCAAGATCTCCTGATCTAACAGTTATGGATTTATTTGTATGGGGACGGATGAAGGCCCTTGTCTACACAATGGAAGTATCAACATTGACCTAAACACCAGGGTCGATGCGGCTGCAACAGAAGTGAAGCAGCAGCTGAGGAGTATGAATATGAAAAGAACGCTAGCGAAACGAGCTTTAGCGTGCATTCAAATTGAAGGTGGCCATTTTGAACATTTATTGTAGGTCAAAAATTTCGAAACAAAGCATAAAAACCATTATTAAATTCTTTCAGTTCAAGCGAAGAGTGTAGATCGACAACGAGGGCCACTTTGTGGCATATTAAGTTTTTACGCGATATGTATTTTCGCTTACTACTTGCGAAATGGTAAAACCTAAGTCATAAAATATAAAATGAAAATGCCATATTTTCATGAGATTTTCTGGGAAAAAACAACATTGAACACAAAACTGCCAACATTTTGTATTGTGAAGTTAATACCTAAAAATCAGGTATAGTTACAATTTAGGATGTTACATTAAATTAAAGATAATTTGATTTCATAAAAAACAAGCAATAAAACTTTCCGTTGTGATTACTAGTTTTCAAGATATAACAATTTAAGTGAGTCAGGTTACAGGTCCGAAACACTTTTCTTGACCACCCTGTAACTCCGCAGAATTTGAAAACCGGACCACCCTGTAGAACGATTTTCCACTCAAAATACATACCTCCTTACAAAGGTGTCCTCCGAGTACGAAACACCCTGTATAATGCTGCCTCCTCACTGTGGGCCATCATTGGCCACTGCAATGGTCGCAATGATCGCCACAATTATGGTCACCATCACAAAACTGCCTCCACACACTGCGCCGCTAGATGGGCCAGTCATGATTTTTCGGTTGCGCATGATGGCCCGCTTTGATGCGTGTGAAAAACCTCTCCGAAAGCCATCCTCGGCGATCGCCATTTCCATGCTTCGCCACTGTCGGCCACTGCAAGCCATCGCCCGTCTGCACAATGGGCCACATGATGGCCCACAGTGAGGAGGCAGCATAACGAATAGTCTTTCGTTTAGTTAAAATATGGTCAACCCTTTGGTGACAGCGGATGTTTGCATGAATATTCAGGTACCTGAATATTTCTGTGGAAAAATTTATTTTGGAAAAACCAAGCATGCGAAATGAAAACTCATAATCTTTAAATACTGGCTATGAATGCGTTATGATCGTTTTTTGGTTTTTAACTCTAGGTGGAAACTGTATTAAATTTTGACTGAGTCAACATATGCTTGTGAAAAAACACATTAGTGATTACCAAATGTAAGCGTATATAATTTTCGATTTATGTTTTATTTAAATTTAAAACAATTTAAATAATAAAATGAGTACTTTCTACTGCTAGATTCAAATTTTAAAAAGACATCAAATATAGTTTTGCGATGTTCATGAGATGTATTGATGTACAAGATAGAATGCAAATATTAATAATGATTTGACGGTTCTGTCAAAAGCTATCAAAATTTGAAAAATAAGTTCTTTGTACGCTATAAGACACTCAATGTCCACGAAGATTTCAAAAACTCCAAGGCATTATGGTGGCCTTTTCAGATAAATATAGCGGTACTTGAAAATTACCTCGAACCATCTAACCATGCGTTGGCTGTTCTGCAAAATGTGGGCTTTAATATTTTACATCACCCACATTGCAGCCCTGACCTGGCTTGCATCGATTATCTTTTCCGAAAATTGAAAAACGAATTTCCTACCAAGATTTTTTTCAGCGATGAAAAAGTGAAGGTTGCAGGGTCGACTTTCTTTTCCGACAAAGGCAAAACTTTTTTTTTAGAAGGTGTATATAAACTAATTGAAAGATCCGAAAAATGTATTAGAGCAACAGCATAATGTCCCACCTTCGTATTTACAAATCCGAATCATTCGTTAAACAAATTTTTCACTTGCATAAATATTTCAGTTGTTTGACAAGCCTGTGTTGTTTGATAATCGAACCTAATTTAGGAAATAGATATTGGCCGAGTTCAGGCCAAAGCTGACAAACTCTAGCGTGTGGACGGTTCAAACAGGCGACTTTGACAGGACTCGCCGGTGCTTGTGCGACTTCCACTCACGGTGACGACACGGCAATTGCCGTCCACATGTTGGCGCACAAGCTCTCAAGCAGTTGGCCTGGCCTTGGCCAATACGTAGTTGCTACATGAAAGCAGTATTTCTTTGGGTACCTGGAAAACATTCCATAATGGGCTTAAAAGCTCGGTACTTATATTGAGCGGGATGACAATATTCAGACAACAATAAAATTTTCTTAGACTACCGTGGCCAGTGAGGTAGTAGAAATGGAGTGGACATTCCCATAAGATTTACATTGAAGGGGATGGTAGTAATATTTTTTCCGCTAAATGTCCAATCTGGTCAAATCCAAGTAGTTCCCCTCCAATTTGACATTGAACGGAATCGCTGTTTTAACATGCTTTGTGGGCGAAAGAATTGAAGGGCTAATGGTGGAAAATTATACCGTCGATGTCATCTTTACTTCTACTACCTCACTGACCGTGGCTGGAAAATGACCATAAATCCTTCTGCCCCTTTCGGATATGATTTTGACGCCACATAGGAACCTAGTGTTGGCTGCAACGAAAAACCTTTATGTACAGAACAGCTTTATGGCAATGGACTACCTTACTAACCCAAATGATCCATTGATTCTTATTTATTGAATTATGGCTGATGGATATTGTTCTTGGCTATTGTAGGTATAATAATAGGTTTCAAGGCTGATTTAGCTTCGACTGGGCTAACTCTAAATTCGTTTCAATTTCAGTGAGGAGGACCAACTTCGGATCAAGTTAAGTCAGGAAAACGATAAATAAGAACGCTGCTTTAGCTTGTGCGATTGAAATATTTTAGTAGATTCTAGTCTAGATTTTCTGAGCAAGCCATTATTACTAAGTATTGATTTTGTTTTGGGGTTTGCGTACCAGATTTAACAAAAAAATATATATCTTTGATTATAGCTGCCATTTATAAATCACCGTGCACTTATCGTACAAAATTTCTACATCAAATCATACTTTACAACTATCAAATTATCTTTTGAATTTAAATGAGACTTATGTGAAAGCATATTTGCATGATCATGAAATTCGGGCAAAAGAATCACTGTACGTGAAATCACCACATTATTCAAAACATTTTTCACTAAATTATTCCATGCCACCCTGTATCCAAGAAGCTTAAAAGCTTTTCTAATCATCAACCATGAGCATATTCGCAGGCGAATCTCATATTAAATTTTAATTGAACACAATCTTCCAATTTCTTTCTGAATGAATCCATTAAAATTTCCGAATGTAGTACGCATTCAAGCATAGTTTAGTCTTTAAATATCTTCAAACATATGCTTCCTATATTGAAGCATTCGCAGAAAGACCTGGGATCTTACTTTCTTACATGTTATTCAACTCGATTTTATTTTGATGTTTCTCAATTTCAAGTGCTTAGTCAAATGTGCGAGATTACATTAATTCATGATTTACGAATCAAGATGAAAAAGAAGATAAGAAACTTACTGCTTTTGATCAAGTTTAGATAAACTTGCGCTCGAGTGGATAATAAAATCATAAAGCACTTTGAATTTGTAAGCATATGAGCATTTTGTAGGCAGAAAGATATCACAATATAAAGGCGAGTTGATTATTTGCATTCAAGATCTCTGGTTTTGAGTTTTAGAGGATATTTTTAAGACCCAATGTTTGTAAATGGGACATCATTTGAATGTTCAGTTGGAACGGATTATTTCCTTCATATGAAAATACTCTAATTTTTACTAATGTTCGAAGAAGAACATTAGTATTAAAATCACTTTGGCCAAAAATTCATATTTCTATATATATATATATATATATATATATATATATATATATATATATATATATATATATATATATATATATATATATATATATATATATATATATCATCAAAAAATTTCAGTGAAAAAATCTCAGGAACGCGCCATCCGATTGAACTGAAATTTTTAGGACACATTGGTGTATATGCAGAATAGTGCCAGGTCTCACAAAAAGTTAATAATTTTTAACCCTTTGGCGCCGGCGGCCATTTTAGTGATATTTTTAATATACCTATTATTCCGTACACAAATAATTTGTGCAAAAATAAAGTTGACCCAATAAATTTCGAACGTAATTTACATGTGAATCGGATAATGTTTTGGAATTTTTTAACCCCATGTGTGCGCTGGGTGCCTAAAAAAAGAACGGGAAAATTCGAAAATTTTTAAATTGCGATAACTTTTGACAGAGCTATTCAATCATTACGAAATTTTTAGAACATATTGGTATTATTAAGTTGTAGATTTGTGTAGGTTTTAATGAGCGCGCTGGCAACCCTGTAGCAAGGGCAGGTACTGAAAGTGAAAACCTCTAAATCATCGTTTCTCTTGAAAAAATGCCGTTTCTTCAAAAAGCAGCCACTTATATGTAAATTTTTTGCTTTATTTACATAGACAAAAAATAAAATTTGATATGGTATAACGGGCACGCCTGGTAACCCTTGCCCAATTTACCTATATTTTTAGCATCAAAAACTTCTGTTCACGGAAACTCACGATCCGATAAGCAGAATTAATTGAAATTTGCAGAATGTATTGCTCTTGAATAGGACCAGGTCTGATAGAAGTGATTTTGAAATGCGGGCAATTCTGTGCCAGTGGTGCCATCTTGAAAAGTCACTAAAAAAGATAACTGCTTTTAGCCCTATAAATTCTGATTGAATCGTTCGATTTTGACGAAATTCACACAGTAGCTTAACCTTACTTCAGACAAAGTTTAGCAGAAATTTGGTTGAAAAATTCGGTTGGAGCTGCCAGCTATGATAATTTTGGTGTCTTAAATTTGAAAAAATCAAAATTTGGAAGTGAAAACATTCAAACCATCGAATATCCTAAAAATGTCCGTTTCTTACAATAAAACCAATCTGTATACAAATCTTATGCTTTATCTACACGTTCAAAGTAAAACTTTGGAAATTTCATGTTGGACAAGAACGGTAACCCTATTCCAGTTAACCTATATTTTTAGCATCAAAAACTTCTGTTCACGGGAGCTCACGAATCAATAATCAGATACAATTGAAATTTACAAAATGCATTGGACTTAAGTAGGACCAGATCTGATAGAAGCGATTTTGAATTGTAGGCAACTCTGTGCCAGTGGTGCCATCTTGAAAAATTACAAAGAAAAAAAACTGCTTTTTGCCCTATGAAATGTGAATTGATCACCAGATTTTCATGAAATTGACACAGTAGCTGAACCTTACTCTAAACTCTGTTTGATAGAAATTTGGTTGAAAAATTCGATTAGTATTGCCAGCTTTGGTAATTTTTGTATCTTTGGTTTTGAAAATTCGCTCAGAAAAATAAAACTTTTTGCCCTATAACTCCCAGTGCAGTCATGGAATCAATACGAATTTCAAACAATTAATGGAACCTATTATAAACATTATTCAGGCCAAATTTGGTTGAAAAGCCACAATAGGGTTGACAACTATTGTTGGATTTGTGTTTGTTTGCAATATCTTTATTAAGCGGTTTCATCGTAGAATTTTCAATTGGTAATGATATTGTAGTGACAATAAACAGCAAATATTAAGCTTTCGATTATTTGAAAAAACTCGCTGCAGGTAACCCTAAATTTCTTTATACTCCTATAGCTTCGAATGTAATGTAACAACGTGAAGCAGATGTGATATATTCTTGGCTTTGATACTGGCGAAAGGTTGCCAGCACGAGTCGGTTGTGCTACTTTTGTATCAATAAATGCTTACAGTTAGTATTCATACCGGAAACATTTACAATGAAAATAAATAACCGATGTTTCAATTCCCAAAGTTCTGCAAATTTTTCGGATCGCAGCCCCAAACTCCAACTTCAGTTACAGTGCTGCAGGCACTGAGCATTTTCTTCATTGATATTATATGAGATGCTGCTTTCAAAATTTTGTGAAATAAGCAACTGATAACGAATATAATTAACCCGTGTTTCGCTCTCATAAACGTTGAAATTCATGCCAGTGGTAATATCTGAAACCTTCTACCATATGAGTTATAATGCATTCTTGAGACCAAAGTAAAACGTGGCATTTGAAACAGTTTGGCCGTAATAAGCAGCTCATGTGGTAGAATATGCACTCAAAACCTGCACGATTTTTCTACTGTTCTTCGAACATTAGTGTTTCTAGCGGTTCAGGTGCGCTAGAGTTTTTTTTTTAGTTTTTATCGCACTTTAAGCATGTCCGGGTAGTTCAAAGCAATTGTCACTATTGTATTACAGATTGTAGATTGGTTTGAAATCGAGCTTGAAAAAAAAACAAAAAAAATATATATCAAGTCGAGTAATAGCTTGCAAATCAAAAGTATAGCAAATAATACCTCAATACTGAGAAGCACGATGCGTTTCACACTACGAATACAAGGATTAAACGCGAGATTTACTGTGGCTTGGTTTGTGCAGTTTTGCGAAAACTTGAAAAGCAGTATCTATATTACGAAATAAGTTCAAATATTTTTGCAAGATGCGGAACAAATTAGAACAATATTTGACAAGACAACGTGTAGAACGAAAATCGAAATACTAGGGGTACAAAGGATGTTTATTATAATTATGAGTTCCTCAACCATTCATACCAATAATTTTGAGTCAAATGACTTTAAAGTGCCGGCTTGAATGGTTGAAGTTGACACATTCTACTAACATGAGATGAAGTTCATGGTTCAGTGATGAGTACATTTTTTCTTTTCAGAACTTTCAGCCTTTTTTCTAAAACTCGAAGAATGCTTCCCGTCTTTACCTAATGCACACTTGAATACCTTACGGGCTTTTTAAAGTGATACAATGCTTTATCTCTGTTTGCATATTGACCATGAATTCGAACGACACAACATATTCTATTTGCATTTGAGAGTAGAATCCAGATAAGTCGACAATAACTCATCTATGATTGCATGGTTTTCAATGATAATTTGAATTTAATGCCCTTAGTGTTTCAACACTAGCTTTCATCTCAACTTGATGAAGAGGCATTTTGTCTTTTCACGTTCATCCCCCACTTCAACACTATCCACAATTTGTAATTTGTGGGAAAGCATTTACCTATTCAACATTGTATTTGCATGTGTGCGTCCTGGCATTATTATTATTCAGGATTGAATTGTGACCTTCTAACGATGCCCACTCACAGCCGTTTAGCCTTTACTTATCAACATTGCAGAAGAATTATCAGTCCTCTATATTTACTAGCATACCTTCGTTGTTTCAAACGAAACATCATACTCGTACCTTGCTCGTTGCTTTTGAATAGGTGGATTTTATACGCAACATAAATAATGGTAATAATGGTTTGCGAAAACATTCGAGTTGAATAGCAAAATGTGGTTGTTAAGTACTCTGTGCGAAATTAATAGGTGCTAGGCTTGTGGACTGTCTGAGAAGAGATTTGGCCAAGATGAAGGGTTGCGGTTATGTAACGGTACGTGCATATACAATGTACAGTTTCTACGTGCTCAAACTGAAATATTGAGGAAAAACGTTAATGTAAATTAAGTTAAGAATGAACAAATGCAGAATAAGATCTAATTGTATTAAATATTAGATGTGTGGCAGTTTAACCAGCTGGAAGTAGCATTGAATTTCTTCTGATTTTCAGCTTGAACTTTTTCGAATTGAATTTGGGTTTGTGAAAGAGTTTTGGCCTTTTCTTATCAGCAGTTCGGTAGCTCTGCTCGTTGAGCGGCCAATTCGACGCAACGATTAACTTATCATATGTTTGAGTCATACTGTATGCTCTAATAATGCTCCATTAATCAATTATAATGGTTTCCAAAAGACTACTCCTACTATTATTTCCTTATCGCTTTTAGGTAGGCAGAGGAGCAGATCGTTATGTCTGCCAAAGAATGACAAAGATTTATCTAGCGCATCCTAGCTACATATGACGGCTAACGACTAGCGGCTAATTTATCATCTTACTCAATAGACGTGCTTCAAATTCAATTTTTTTGCTGAAATTCAAAGTAAATCAAGTTTGTCAAACGACAAAATTTTATGCCAAAATAAAAAATATATTAAAACATGAGTAAGTTTACCTTGCTCTTACTTAATTAGCTCATAAAACTTCAAGTGCTTCGAGTTTCGTTCAAAAAGTACACAAATAAGCAAGTTCTGCATTAAATTGTCACAACACCTGACGATTGAAAGCTGTGTCGAGAAGTTGCTAATTTTTATACGAGCGAACTGAACAGAGAAAATATTACCACCTGAAATATTGCTCATTTCAAAGAAAAACTAGTGGCCAAGCAAGGACTTTCGTTAATTCAAGGAACAAAGTCTCAGGTATGAAAAGAAGGTAAAAGTTAAGAGTTAAGGAGTGTTGAACTTTATAAATATCGAACATATATACTTTCTCTTCGTACGATGGGCATTAAAAGCTCAAGCACATTCGTCACCGTGAGCTGTCACTACAATTTTCGAGTTTTGTTTCACGTAATCTATGAGGTAATTTATTTATTAGCTTTTTCAATGAAATTTCACCAGCAGGCCTAATCATTGGCAAGGACTAAACTTGCAAAAAAATAGCCTTCTTTAAATGAAGTATAAAACTAGGCCGCCACGTCTTACGAAATCTAAATAAAATAAGGTTTCTGCGCTTTTGTTTCGCAAACTCTTTGGTTAAACGATCTTTTTCTAAAGTTTATACTTATTTTTATTTCGTTGATAAATTTGGACGACCTACTAATGGATCTTGAGCAAATGATGTTCGTGAATAATTTTAACGCAAGAGAGATCAGATCTCCTAGAGCAACTGTGGTAGATAATGCAATAATTACCTTCATTGGAAATGGAGCCATCAATTTGGAAATTTTTAGAATACACATCTAGACATCTAGACTTGAGTGCTTTGCTTGGACAAGCGGAGATAAGACTAATCATTCCTGGTAAATACGACGGTGGTCGTGCCCTTGCAGCTGGTTTAAATTCTCTTTAAAGTAAGCTCTGCACCGATTTTTCTCCTTCTCCTCCGATTGAATATGTTGCTGCTTGAGTTTTCTTCTTTCAATCTTGAGTTTTCTCCTTTCAAAAGACAAATCCAGTGTATTTGTCGCTTCACTGTATGGCCCGCGTAACTACTCTTCTTTCTATAAAACTGACTCTATTAATTGGTTGATTTCGCCCGAGCTGCTCTTTGCTTCTACAACATACCTTATTTACTAGTCTCTGTATATACACCAATATATCTGACTAATATATATCAAGATGCTCCGGGGCGCACCGTAAAAGTCAGGCGCGCTTTAGATTATTAAAACGCTGCTCACCTGAAATATTTGCAGTCCAGTGCTGACGATGATTATACCGTTTTCTCATATACGATCTGCAGCCAAAAAGAATCAAATATTGGAATGCGCGACTACTTTTCATTTATTGAATCGTTTCTTAGCTCAAATGATCGTAGCAGGTTCTGATCATGTGTCCGTAGTTTAACATTTTCTTCCTTTAGATGTTTCTCTTTCTTTGAAAGACTCTCAAAAAAATGCTGTCTATTTGCTGAATTTTTCCCCTGCATACTATAATGTTTGTTTTTCTGTCTTGTGCATTCCTTCCTTCCATTTTCACTCTTACCTATTTTGACTTGTGACCAAACTTCTAGAAGTTCAATCTTTTATATCAACATTTGACTCCAACTTTTTTTCTGAGCCCTGATGAAATTGCTATCATTTTCGTAAAAAAAAACTTGCTACTTCTCTGGGTGTTTCCCTGTCTAACATCTTTAACATTTGTCTTTGTAATGACATTTTCCCAGTTTCTTGGATAGAGTCGGACCTTTTTCTTATTCATAGGTCTGGTGATTGAAACCTAGTTACTAACTATCGCCTTGTTTTTTATTGCATCTTTGAAACTTTTCGCTACGTTTTTGATAACCAAGTTGAATGTTTCTATTTAGTTGCTTCTGCTTTAAATAGTCACCGTCAAATAGACGTCATAAACACTGATTTCTCCAAGGCCTTTGACTCAGTTCATCAAGAGCTCCTCCCTTGCAAATTACAGAATTTTCGCATATCTGCGCCTCTTCTCTCTTAGATATCGTCATTGGTTAGTGGATATCGTCATTAATCTTACCATGTATTTCTCCGTGATGACCTCTTCTTTTTTCATTACTCCAGTGTGTCTCAAGGATCTGTTCTTGGACCATTGTTCTTAAATCACTTCGTCAATGATTTTCCTAGAGTGACTGGTTCTCCTATTTTAATGTACAATGATGGCTTGAAAATATTTCACGTTATCAATGCTTCTTCTCATCATTTTGCTCTTCAAAACGCTTTAAAACATCTTGGTTCTTGGTGTGATTGTAATTACTTATCCTTGAATTCCTCCAAACGTTTTTCTACGTCTTTTACATTGCAACATTATGCTTTTGAGTTCTTTTACACTATCTGCGACACCATTCTTAAATATAGACTCTTTTACTGACCCCTGTGATACATACGATCGGAAGCTTCAGTTTAATATTCACATTCTTACCATCACTCGAAAGACCCCCCGGATCACTGGTTTTGTTATACGCTTTGGCCACAACTCTTTTAACATTTCTAATTGTATCGGTCTTTTTCTTCCGCTTTTTCACTCTATCCTTGAATGTTGTTGCGTAGTGTTGGGTCCTCATTTCAATTTTTAATGTGAGGCGGTCGAATCAGCCCAGAGCAGATTCACGCGCTGTCCTATTTTTGAGTATCACGAACCATATTGTCCTAAAAGCGATCGTTTATCAATCCTCAATATTTCTCGACTTGATCGGAGCGGGGTTTACATTCATGATAGTTTTCTTTTTAATGCTTGTGCCAGATTTTTGTCTTCATCCTTGACATTTTTTTTTATTTTAATACTTTTTTATTTCTGTTTTATTTTTTATTGAATTTATTATATCCTTATCCCATTTATCTCTATTTTTAATCGTGTTCATCTCTATTTGTATTTTGATTTTGTGCTTATATTCTTATTCTGCACTTCAACTTTGTACTAATATATTTTTTTATTCATTTTATAATTAGGAGTCTAGTCTGTAAAATGAATTTTTCTGAATAAATTACTAAATTACTACATTCTTTAGTCCGTAGAGGTAGCTTTTTACTCTTATTTACTCGAAGCACTACAAGATTTAAATATTATTAAATATTAAGTCTGAATGCAGGCAATAATCAAGCTAAGCAAAAGCAAACAATATTTTGAACCATAGCTCTGGTGATGACAAATTAGAAAACAGTTGGTGAGGAATAGGTTTGCGTGCTAACTCTCTATGTCCGAATTTCACTATCATCGATGTTTCATCCACTTTCAATGTAGTTTGCACTTGAATTTAGATGGAGAATTATTATCAACTAGGACATAATTTTAGATGCAAATGCAATACTGTGCATTATTTTCTCAGCACAGATATTCCATTTTTGATGAACCTGATCAAAATTACTATCCAAAATGTTTAAGATCTGTAGATTCACAGGATTGCTATCATAAACGCAAAAATCCATTGAAAAAGTACCTCCCAGCTCTAATAAACACAATGTTCTATAAATTGATTATGATTTTCTGACAAGCTTCACTCCACACAATATTAAATTGGAGCAGATTGATGTGCGTGACCTTACCAATGAAAATAAATTTGATCCCTGCTGCTATGGATTTGTTATTTTCACCACAGGATGACTTTCGACCCCGTTCACAATCGTGGATTGTGTATGACCGGAAGCTCCTAATGCTACTAACTCACACTTGATTGACACGTCTTTAATTCATTTAGTCACCCAAGGACATCGTGGCATAGTTTCTGTAAACCATGCAATATTATGATAAATGCTAGTCATCAATATGACCAACCATGCAGGAAATCGTCAACAGCTAATTTAGAAAGTACTACTGCGTCAAACTGAGCTGGATATCGTTTTGCTATTCATATTCTCAATATTCAGTTATAGGAAGTAAATCACCTAAAGCGAACCAATCGAGAAAGTTGTTTCGTTCAGTGAAGCCTGCAAAACATTTGTTGTATGCTTTGCCAGGCTTTAGACTAATGAGAAATTTCACTGTACGTCCTGCACTGATAGGATGAATACTGTCGGCATATCTGAGTAAAATTATGTACTTTATGCCAAATTCTAGGCTTCACGAGCTTCCCGAGTTTAGATACAAAGTATTTCAGATCGGATACCTTAGGCACATATAATTTTATATTTGGTCCAGGTTGTTCGGCCTGCAGAGAGCATACACCTTAAAAGGATAGTTTGATGTATGAGTTTGTAGGTATTTTCAAGCAAATTGTTAGCCAGCGAAGAACGAAAGTGAAGATGCAGCAGTATTTGAATTAGCATAATACTACTGCACTTCGGGCCAGTGAATCGCTGCGGAGTTTCAGAGCAGTATTGTGCTTTGTTTCGACAGGATATTCGTGGTCAGAATATGCTTACCCATCGAAAAATTACCTGATTGCTCCAAGTTCACTTAAAATATCATGAATCTACCAGTTTTGATTCTGCCTTTGTCACTTTTTGTTTGGATTTTTTGATTTTTTCATGTAATTCGATTTTGTATGTTTGTAAAAATAAATAAACAATAAATAAAAATAGTTTAACGACAGAATAATATGCTCTTTAGTTTTCAATTCGGAATTTGAAGTTTAGATGCCTTTATAGCGTATGTATCTGGCACCCTACAAACGATACCGAGTGCAGGTAAAAGTTTTATGGTATTTGTCTACTAGACTTGATAACATAACATAAAATCACCTACGAGACAACATTAAGTTAACTGACAACTAGACTTCTTGATCAAGCGAGCGTGGAGATACAGGAGAGCAATGCGAAAACGAAGATAACCGAATACGGACAAGCTCCAGTTGGGCTAACGTCACATTATTTCTAACAAGCTGAAGACTAAGGCAAGGTCATCAATTCGGAAAGGCTTCATGTATTAAAATATGCTCTGCATAAATTAAAAAAAAATATTTCTTTAAAAAAACATTTTTTTTTAGAAGAACGTACGTTAACATGACATTCCCCGCTTAAGTGCTGGGTTGTTAAATTTTCTCAGAAAGAGGGAACCCAAATAACATGTGAAATGTGCACAGGAACCCATAAATGTGTTTAATCAAAATGAAAGTTATCAAATAAATCGTAAATTAAGTAAAGCTGATGAAGTAATTTTACTATGAATTAAAAAAATAAATAAATACATGCATTGTACAAGAATGCACTTATTCATAACTTAAAAATTGTCCATTAACTTTTGAAATATCAAAAGAAATTTTTTGTTTAAACGAATCCGACAATTCCTTGAATTCCAGCTTGAATTTCATATAATTTAGTATTGAATTTGCTACGAATTTTTCAGATAGAATAAATTTATTGCAACATGATTCTTTATACGCTGTTGAATGTATACTAATTTTCAGCTAGAACTCAATCGAATCAGTCTCATAATTATTCCTTGGTTTTTTTATGGAATTCATTGAAGAAGATGCCATTTCGACTGCAACAGTACTAACAGGAAGACAAATCATGTTTAATACAAATCGCGAAAGTTTATCGAATCTTCATTCCCCTAATGTATTTTGAGTTTTCGAAGCGTGAATTTAAAACTCTGCAGAATTTTCCGGTACATCATAAGTAATAATTTCTCCAACCAAAAAGTAATAATTTCTCCCATTGATCTTTTCTAGCTGAAAAGTTTTAGATACAATATTCTATTCTTGAAGAAGTAGATTTAAGTTTCAGCCGCATAGTGTTTAAAAACATTTCTAGTGAAAAGTGATTGACTTTTTCAAAGATATTAATTCTTTTCTATGACCTCACATGTAGCTTTTTTAGAATTTTAATAATAAATTCGAAGATTATGTTTTTAAGTTTTCTTATTCAAGGATTTACTCTATTCCCAACTTTGAAACCGAAATCAAAACAGTGAACAGTTTAGCGTACTTATTTTCTATAATGTCATATGCATGTATTTAGAATACTAACACTTGTGAATTATTAAGTTCTAATTTACTTTGTTTAGTAGTGATATTGATCTCCATTTTCCCCCTGAAAAAATATTTGTCAGAGTATTGAAAATATCAGTTGGCATTCTCCATGTCCTTCAAATAATTATTGTATAAAGATTAATAATAATAAACGTTATTGTCTCCGTACGTTTTTATAAACATTTTTTTGTTATATGATTTTTCCCTCCACTTATTCGAAGGAACGTGTTCTATTCTAAAAATGAATCATTGGTAGCGTTTATACCGCATATTTAGTCCGCGGACTAAACACCAAATTCCACCTAAATTTTTTAGTCCACGTGAAGTAAACACTCGCGGATCGACCTAAATTTAGGTCGGTCCACGATTTCAAGCGACCTGACCTAAATATAGGTTGTGGACTATAATCGTTGTAAACACACGCGACCTAAACATTGATTTTTGCGCGACTATTAATAATGTATGTATGTTGAATATAAGCTCATAACATTCCCTTTTGACACAAAATCATTGAAATAAACATGTTTGAGAGACAAATGAAACGATAAATACAGTGCATGAAGGAAAATTCAACTAAATGACAGCTGTCATATACGCACGAGGACTAAATTCCACCTAAGCAAATTTTAGGTCAGATTGGTGTAAACACCTGAGGACTAAGTTCATTTAGTCCGCGCTTTAGGTCAGGTCACTTTTGGTCCGACCGCTGTAAACCTGCACATTGTTTCAAACTAGAGATGCGCAAAATGCCTCATGACACACCACTGATCGCTCTTTTTTAGAGTATTTTACAGTATTGCGCCGTACTCTCAGTACACTGTTCGCTTCGCATTTCATTAAGTTTATTCAAACGAAAGCTTTCGCTCACAGACTATGCTGTGCTTTTTTCAGGCGCTGCACTGTAAGAAAGAGCTATGCCTCATGAGCCATGAGGCATTTTGCCCATCTCTATCTCAAACCTTTCAGTCCCGTAGTACTAGGAGGGTTAGTACTACAAGGCTGAAAAAATCCCAATGAATATTGTTATATTCATGGGAAAACTTTAAAATTGGCTGTTAATATACTCCGAGCGAAAAATTATAATTTTTTTCATAATAATCTCAATATCCGTAGGAAAAACTCGAGCTAAGAAAGGAAAGAGATACTAGTGAATATTTTAGCATTCAAATTCTTTAGTGAGTACCGCACAAAGAAAATAAAAGAGAGCACACAAATTGCGATTGTCATTTACATTTAATATTACCCATATTCCAGCGGGTCGTAGGAATAAGTGGAATCGGATACATAAAAAAATTAATATTTAATAAAGTTTGAGGTTAACCCCTTACGTCTTTAAGCTAACAAGCCGGAGGACGTCTTCGCCTAGATACGACTAAGGACTGAGCATACATCGTTCCACCGAACCATTATCTTTTTTTTTGAAAATCTATGAGTCGTATTAATCCTTATTTTAAACCTAATAAGTATTAACTTTAACCTGATATAATTTCTGTGAACCTTTCAATCAGTTACTAGTTATTCCAATATTTTTAACTTCAAAGTTACTATATAAAAGTTACAAGTTACATTTCAAATTTCTATTTTTATTACTTATTTCGTTTTAATTGTTATTTCAATCTGTCCCCAACTAAAAGCTGCGAAGTTCATAACAACCCTTTCATTTACCTCTAAATACGTTCTTATGTGATTGTAAAGCTAAATTAATGAATGTTTATAGCACTCCGTGGCATTTGTGAAATGAATCGTGAGTAATTTGATATGCTTGCGCTCTACCTTTTCCCTAAGAGCATGAAACTTCAAGGAATTCGAACGTTCAACTACCCTATCATCAAATCAAGATAGCGGTGAAACGAGACTCGCGACAGCCAAAATAACTTCAATCGCTAAGTTTAAAGCCAAGTTAATTAAGTACTGATTAATAAGATATTCTCCGCCGTCTACTTTTCGTCTTTTGTAAAAGTTTCCCATTTGTTTTATTATACTTTGTAATGGTTCTAATCGAATGACATACTTTTCGCAATGAACTTGCTTACGCTTTCGATGGTAATGGCGCTACATAATTGAAATTTAATCAGTTGAAATTAATGCAGGATAATCAACACCGAATGATGGGCAACATGAGACGGAATAAATTTGATCGTTCTTTGTGTTTGCCTTAGATCAATGATTTTACTGTTGAATTTATCTTTTCGATTCGTTTGAGGTGTATTAGAGTTTCTCAGATGGACTCTGATTTTTAGGTCCGAAAATCCATTTTTTGCTTTTCGACAGACTGGAGCATTATGGTAATTTTTTGCTTATCTAAGAAACATTAAAAATTCAACCGAAATTTGATAAGGATATAACTAAAGACAGAGAGCATAAAATTTACAGATTTTCACCGTTATTTACTTCCCCAACGAAGAAAAATTTTTTTCACAAGAATCAGCTAAGAAACATATATGCATGGACAAAGGACGTCAGAAGTAACAGTTAGAATACTAATAGGTTTTCTCTGTTGTCCAGAGAATCAGGCAAGTATTTGACCTTTGATTCAGTTGCAGTTCTGATGAACAGGGCTAATTAAGCGAAATTTTAGGTTAGGCGATAAATAATAGGGAAGATATACATAAAAAGAGATATAGGGAAAGGAAATGTGAAATACATAAAAGAGGGTCAAGCAAATATGGCTGAACTTGAGCAAAATATACACCGAGAAAGTAAAATGGTTAGTGATGGTTAGATTGCCCAAAATACAAACATAAACTAGCTCGCATGAGAAGAAAAAAACAGAACGCATATTTAAGCGAAAACATTGTACATAGGCATCAGATACAATGGTCTTGATATGATAACAGACTTTGACTGGGCCTGAGCAAGCTAACGACGAAATGCGATTTGTTTTCAATTATTATTTATGCTGATTTTTCCTTAATTCACTTTGTTGAGAATTAGAGCACATTGATTGTAAACAAAAAAGAAATCAGCTTATAATTGAAGGGTAATTAGCACAGAAGAGTTTAAACAATGAGAAACAAATTTTTGCATCTTAGCAGATTAAAAATAAATAAGAATTACTTAAAGTATATTACCCTCTTCCTCCTACATAAGATTAAAGCCAACGGGTCTACGCGGAGCTTCTTAAGACAGGCGGGATTTCCATTTTAAAGGCAAACCATGGATTGGTGACAAGAATCTGGGAACAAGAAACGATACCGGATGAATGGCGAAAAAGTGTCATATGTCCCATTCACAAGACAGGAGATAAATAAAACTACAGAGGCATATCACTACTTTACACGTCATACAACCTTTTGACAAAGATTTTAGAGTTTAGGGTTTCCCATAACGCTGAGAAAATTCTTGGTGAATATGAAGACGGTTTCAGATGTGGAAGATCGAAAACTGACCAAATATTTACAGTCAAACAAATTTGGAAAAATGCTGGGAATTCGACATTGATGTTCATCAAATATTCGTCGCCTTCAAACAAGCGTACGACAGCATCAATCGAACTGCATTATATAAATTCATGCTGCAGTTCGGAATCACTGCAAAGTTGGTACGATTAGTAAAAATGACGATGCTAAGTAAAAGAATACAGGAGCTAATCCAGCCCCTTGTTTTAGTCCTTTATTCGTAGAAAACGAGTTGTTTATGTCATTGTGAATCAGCACTCGTAATGTGGACTTTACAAGTGCTGATTCAGAATGACATGAACAACTCGTTTTCTACGAATACAGTGCTAATACAAAGGGATGGATTAGCTCCTGTACTCATTTAAATGAGAGCTTACGGTAGATGTGAAAACAATTTCAATTATTTTCATGATTTCAGTAGGAATACAAAGTTGACAAAATGATCATTTAGCCAGAGCAATAATTTAGGATAAAAAAGACGTTTTGAAAATACTTAAACTGGACGATGCAAACAATTTAACAATAACACAAAGACATGCTTTCCTTTAACCAAGGCAAGCGAATTTGAGATGATAAGTAAATTCGACATAATCCTTCATATCATCCACCCCAGAGAAATTTTCGCAATCGTCGGAAACATAGAATCATTGCTAAATTCAGTCGAATTAGAAGTTAATAAGAACATTACACTTCAATAAGTCGAGAGTATTAAAATCTTGGCAAAAGCTCTATTACCTAGGATGCAGAAATGAGGCTTAATACATATCAGAGGAACAGTAATGAAATGGCTATTCGAAGCAATGGATGATAGCGACCGACAGGATAACAAAAACCACCCAAGCGTAGCTGACGCCATCGAGAAAATCAGCCAACAAATCTCGATTAATGACAATTTTATGTAGATTTTTCAGTTAGTTCGATTTTTCAGTATTCAGTGAATCGGATCGTCTCAAAATGTGGCCCAAACTGAATGCAATAAGTCAAGTGCGAATCACATCCCATTGAAACATTAATTTTTACAAATTATGGTTTTTATTATTTTCGTCACTTGCGTGTTTAAATTTAAGCTTGAATAATTATTTTTTGATATGAGCCTGGTAAAATATATTTAATTTCAGTCGTACGATACGATTCTGCTATCGTCATCTTGATTCATTCGTATTTTTAGTTGCGGCCATTCTCTAGTTATAATTATTCCTATGTTAATCTAAGATAAAGTTTTTGCTGATCAGATCGGCACTTGTAATAAAGTAATCAGATTAATATTTTGTTTTCGATACATAAGGTATGATTGAAGTTTAGCACAACTTAATTTATTGCTCAAGGCCAGCGTTGGTTTGATGTGTTCACAAATTCCACACTTTGACATTATTTCCAGCATTTGTATCACTAATTTGGTCAACCAGTATTTACTCGACCACTGAACCAAAAATATCATTTGCATACATATGATGCTGTCCGATGTTAATGAGACCATAAATTGAATTTGCCATCAGCTGCTTTGTTGTTCTTATTTCATCGTATATATTTTAATAATGAAATTGCCATGCATACCACATGTAACAAATCTAATAACGTTCGTCAGCTAATGACATTTTACCTTGGGCTTAATGCAGTCTATGCTACATAGCTGAAAAATTAATTGAAATCGGTAATACCGAATTTTCCGTTTCAGCAAATTGGACACGACAGCTTTGACTGTTAAATATTGCAGGAAAATGAATCTGTGGATGAATTTGGCTCTCCCCTGTTAAAGGAAAATCATATTGTGCCAAATTTAAGCAGAGGCCAGTAAGCCCAACTGCAACCTGTGCTTTCGTCAGTTTTCGTTTGAATGATAATGATAATTTCACAGGGTTAATTTTTCCTAGGAAAACGACTTGCCAGAGAAACTTCATTTGGGAGATATTTCGAGACTTGAATCAGTAATGTCATTGATGACTGTCGCCTGTTCATGAAAAAGCGTAACATAATACAGTTTCAATAATTCCTTTGCTATAAAAATTCAATTAGCAAATATTTATTTGCTTGTTACGAGATTCTGGCATATGCTCTGACATCTGCATTGGAGAAGCAAGTAGATAAATACCGCGAAACTATTCGAAATGGGAATTTCGTGTGGTTTGTAAATTTGAAATTAAATTGTCAGTAAGTCTAAATCAATTATAGGGAAAATATTGTAACTTCGATATATTATAATACATCCGATCACTACCGGAGCCAGTTATGTGAAATTAACTAAAAAGCGGGCTGATTAGATCCAATTGCTAATTGAATATTTGAGCAATATTGTGAATGGTATTGTTGAAATACTTTTTTCTCAGGCTTTTTTTTTATCAAAGTAGTTGTAGAAATACAGTAAAACAGAGAAATGTTGATTATTTTCAACCTAAGAGGATAAAAACATTCGGAAGGGTAACGTCTATTCAAAATTTGGGGCGATTCAAATCGGGCCGATCAGTTTTATGAATCTTAAACGTCACTTTCCCTTATTTCACTCTTTATTGACACATTTGTTGACCCAGCTGCTCTGAATTGGAATAGATGAAAACTAACGTATTCCTTTTCATAGTTTTGCGAAAAAAGCTCATTGCGTTGTGAAATCGGTGTTTTTTTTTAGTCAAGAAAGGCTATAAATTTACGGTAAAACTTGTACCAAAGTGTTATGCTGCAAATCAAGATAATCCTAATCGATATCGACTAATCACAGCTTCTTTTCGCAAACAAGTGAGGAGTAACTGAGCTTTTTACCAGAATTTTTTCTTATTCAAGTGAATTCCACAAAAAAAACTTTACGATTAGAGTCCGCCAAATTTTTGTTCGGGCATAGAAGTAGCTGTAATATTGAAAGCTATGAAAATCAATGTGTTTTAGGTTAAATGTTCTTCCTCTAAATAATTAGATACATGAATAACATATATAGTGTGAATGATAAATACATGCATGATACATAGTTATATATCTGCTACAATTTACGGCTTTAAGAGTCAAGAAACGCCGTAATAAAACTCAGTTGAAAAAGGAAGTATGAGATTTTTGATTGAAACCGCTCACATGCGAGATATATCAGCAAACTAATTCTGATTTGCTATAGATACAAGCATTTAAGTATCATTTCTGTCTTTTGAATATTCTGACCGAAATCTGTTCAAAGTCGGAATCTTAAAACAACATAGAATTCTGCCTTAGGATTGATTCTCTATTTGCACCATATCCAAAGTTCAAATTCCACCACAGTAGTCAGTGGTGGGTATGAGCCTACATAACGCCAATCGGGCTCTAGATTGGCTAATAATGTTTAATAATAGAAAAAATTTAAACAAGCTTTTTAGACAATGACGCTGAAATCAGCCGAGAAAATAATGCTAAAATAGATTTAAAAAAATAATTACCATAAGATAATACACTAGGCAAAGCAGTTAAAACGATTTAGCTTTGATCAAGCATTGCTTACGCGTATCTTTTTATTCAATAAAGCTAAATTGTAGTTGGGTAGATATTTGATGTATTGCTCCCTATTCTGACTCCGGAGCTATGCAGTATGCATTTCTGTGCTTTGTGCTTGCCTGACTGGTTCCTCTCTTGAAAACATGTATTGCAAACCGATTCTACGAATTAATCTTGTTTGCCTGAATATATTTTACTGCAAAGCCAAGTACGCAGTTCAAGTAAAATATTAACTTTCATACAAATTTCACTAGAGGTAAAATCAAAAGCAAAAATTTTGCTAATGATTTTACTACATCCATTTTTTACTACTAATACAAGACTGTAAAAGATGGTGCTATATAAACTCTCCATTATTTTACCAGGTTTTTTAATGTCTGATGCAGGCAAATGGGAGTAAAATTTGAAATTCAGCTAGAATCAAGCCGTATCATCAGTTTTTGTCTAAAGTCCATAGTTTTAAGCACTATCTTCTCTTGTATCGTGCAAATATTTCACACACATTTTACTTTAGTGAAAAAAAAGACAAGATAATAAGACATTGATGACAAGATATTGATTGACTGCCGTCACATACACCGTTGTGGAGAATTCTATTCAATTTCTCTGTGCCTATTATTTTACTGCTAGCATTGGGAGAGTTCGATCTAATTTTATAAAATCTCCATACTTGGCTTAACATTCAAAACTCACTCGTAAATGATATACCTGCAAGAGTACATGGTACACCCTGAAAATATCAGTAAATCGTCGGTGTTGAATTGGCCCCTACGAATGTCTTTACACTCACAGGTTTTAACAACTCAACAGGGTTTGACATCAATTGATACTTCAATTTTTCATTCATATAATCTTTTCTACATAGTTCATTATAGAAGCAAATTAACATTTAGAAATGAGTACTTGAACTTAGAAGCAAATTAACATTCATAAATGAGAACTTGAATTGATTTTAACATAGGTTCCAATCCAAATACGTTGGCGATAACATGCCACGAATAGATCAATGAAAAAATAATTCAAATCAATTACTGATCGATTATCTTGAATATATGATGATAATCGAAACTGAATGAATTAATTGCTTGATAAACTTTTGAAATTACTAAGCCAATAAGCACGTCCAAGAACTTTGACATTCAAACTAAAATGTTTAAGAGTTCATTCATAAAAAGTTTTGGTCTGTAAACTTAATTAGCTTTGTTGAATTATTTCTTTTGATGCTGAATTATTACTTTGTTTTAATTATTTAGAGCACGCTTAGCAAACTGTAAGATACTCATGTACAATGCTTTTCATGAATCAAGGGAATATCTAATAATTGCCAAGCATTTAGTCCAAAGTCCAAGTTATAAGTAGAACAAAGCATTCATCGGCTGTGATTGGTAAATATTTGAAAACGGCTGAAATTCGGACAAACAAACATCCTAACAAACATTTCACTTCTATTGTTATCTTTAGATTTGACTTACGCTTGCCTTGAAACAAAATAACACCGCTGAATTTACATTGGAATATGATGTCCTATCGATTTTATTATCAAACCTTAGGTTTTGAGTTAATCTAAAAAAAATCAACTCACCCAATCTCTAAGCACTATGAAATACCATAAATAGTAATTATAAAAACCACATAATAATACGAGTGCGCGATATTTACTTTCTTTCTCAATGACAAAAGAGCTATAAAGGAAATAAAAAACAAATGAAAATAAGATAAGATCTAATTTTTAATATTCAAATAGAAATTTTTAGCTAAAAAAATATTACAAATTCAAATAACATTCTAATAATGGAGGCATAAGATAAAATATTTTATAGAACATAAATTAAAAACAATAATTATCATAATCTCATCATTTTATCGTTTGTTGGTTAATATATGCGATAATCTTTTAGTTACATAAGATAAATATCACCCTGCTCTCGACATTTATATTGATATTCCTCACTTTAAGAAAAGGCAGAAGCATTTTGAGTGTTATCACATCATACTTACAATTTCAAAGAAGCTAATTATAAGCGTAATAACTAACGCTAGTATAGCGGATGCAACTGTTGTGACGAGCTCGGTGATAGCTTACCTAACGATATGATTAATAGGTTTTCCAATATAATGAACAAATTGTTAAATAAATTTGTTCCCAAAATACGTTAATATGACGGTTGCAGCTTTCCTAGATGTTTTTCTGGTATCATTTAACGAAAGCCATTGGTGAAAAAAAACTTGCAAATTTAAACAATAAGACCTCTCAAAATACATAAGATCACGCATATGTTTCTAACATAAGATCAGACCATAACTTAAAACAAGATTTTCAGGACCATATTCTCAAACTTGAGTCTGAAGTTCCTAACAATCCAAAACCTTTTTAATCTATATGAAATTACTTAACAAAGATAGTTCGTTCCCATCAAGTATACATCTTCACGATGCTCATAGCTCTGTCAAAGCAACTCTTGCTGATATTTTTGCGTCGTATTTTTTGAAAGTGTATGTTAACTTTTCAACCCAATATGAACCAAAATAAGCACGGAATCTATCCTTGAGAAGCTAAATCTCACTGATTCAAGCAAAACTGATGATGATCGGCCGCCAATCTTTATTAAAAGCTGTTCAAGCAATATTCATGAGCGTCTTTCTCTCATTTTTAATAAATCTCGGTGTACTGGGTGCTTTCCAGCTTTCTGGAAGTTATTTTATATCATTCCATTCCACAAAGCCGGTGATACATCTAAGGCCAATGACAGACAGTTCGGTTTCACCGAAGCGTTTAACGCTTCGGTTTGGCGCGTCGGCTGCCACACACAGCGGTTTTCAGAAGCGTTTATCGAGTCGGTTTAGTTACAAATTACGTCAGAGTATCATATTTTCCTTCCCCTATCCCATGCATTCATCAATGCATCCAGAAAATTTCAGCTCGATCGGACTACGCAGCAATGAACTCATCGAAAAACGCTCGAAAAACGAGTCGGTGGGTCATTTCTCTCATCAACCGACGCGATTCCGAAACCGAGAGGCGGTTCGCACCGCGGTGTGTGTCATCACAATGCTAAAGTAATGTACGACTATACCGACTCGGTTTTCCTCTCGGGAAACGCCTCGCAAAAACCGCTCTGTTTGTCATTGGCCTAATATTGAAAATTACATAATATAAATCTAGTAATGAAACTGAGTTAAAATTATTAATCTAATATTGAAACCGAAAATTTTCGAAAGCTTATATAACACCAACACTAAGGCTATTAATTATTCTTAATCAGTATGGGTTTTCCAAAGGCAGATCTTCAGTCACTAGTCTTCTGATACACCACAATTATAAAGCTTACTGGTTTGAGTCATCCCGGCAATTGCATTCATTATATACCAGCTAATATAAAGCATTCGATAAAAAGCAACTGAGAGTTTTTGAAGAAAAAAAGTAATAAGCTTTGGAAGCATTGATACGTTGCAGTCTTAGCTTTGCAATTATATATATGGCCGCTCGCTTACTTTAAGTATTAACAAGCATTTTTCAAAACCAATTTTTCCAAGTCCTGGGGTGCCGCAAAGATCACGTTTAGGTCCGTTGCTGTTTTTAGCGTCTATTAATGATGTATCACACATATTTTAAGACGTTGAATGTTTGTTATTTACTGATGATTTGCACATATTCAACGTAATAGCTTCAGAGGCTCATATGCATATTTTGCAATTGAACTTTAAAAGGTAGTACGAATATTGTATTCCGAATGTACGAGTATTCAAAGCCAGTCTCAAAAAATTTCAGTTTCTAAATTTTGAACGAACAAAGCTAATTTGTTCCCATATTTTTGTTCTATGAACACATCCCCACTTGAATGTGTAGAATCTGTGGCCGACCTTGGATATAATTCGATATCTCTTTGATTAGAAAAACAAGTGAACCTACTTCAGTCATATGAAACCTGAACGATAAAGTTCACATCGCTACAATTGAAAAAGTTTAACATACATTTTTGCATTTCGCAGGCTTTAAAATGCTTTTTTCCACCTGACCACCAGCGTGACAGCTTTGAAATATTGAGATAATTGAATTGGACCACCCACGAAAAAGAAAGATTCTAACCGATACAATATTTGTATTTATATTTTAATATTTATATTTTAATAGCATTAAACGCAACAATAATTTCTGTCCCAGTTGTTTGTGTTTTCAATACTACTATTTTGACCATATTTCGATGAAGGTGTAAAAAAACGTGGCAATTATTATTATCGCATAACGATCCACTTACCTGCCATCTAAGCATTTTCTGAAAATGATTTCAAAAATGAAGATAGCTTTTTTCTTAACACCAGTTTATTTCGGTTTGCCTAAATTTATTTTTTTTTACAAAATTAGCTCCAACACATTTATCTAAGTAGTAGACTGGCTCAGTGTCGACTATGGGAATAATCTTGGGGCATGAAAACAATAGTAGTTTTGCATGACATCAACACCATACTTAACATGCATAAAATCAACAATATTTTCTAGTATATATTTTAGATAAAATGCACTTTGTGTTGGCTTATAGCAATATAAAGACGCACTTTCTAAAGTTGTTTTCATGACTCTTACTTATTTGCATTTGAAAATAACACTTATATGAATCATCTATTCTGTTCTCATGTTCTCGATCATCTGCAGTATCGAATACGCTCTTCAATTTTCTTTCAATAGAACTCAGAGAGAAATATACAACAATATTCTGTTCTAAGCATTATGGTCATAGAAAGCTAATTTCGATTGATATGGAAATTTATTTCCGTTTTCTTCGGATACAATAACGCGCTCTAAAATTGTGCTCTGAAGGTTCTAGGAATCTTGTGTTTCCCATTTGGCTTTTAGGGTTTTATCTAACCGAAATACAGCCGTAAATGCTACATAGTCTTCTTGAAATATGGATTGAAGATAGCTCAAAGCAGTTCCTAAAAGACGCGCAGATCCATTGCGAATGGTGTCACCAGGCATGCAAGTAAATCTTACTGACAAAATCAAGTATGAACTTTGAAATTTTCGAAAAATTCCCGACGACTAAAACTCAACTAATTAATTTACAAATCGCTAACTAATAAGCTTTCATTGAAAATTCTCAAATGATAATTGTTCCAAAAGCAGTGGAAATTTTTCAACATCTCTTTTTATGAGTTCTGTTTAAAGAAAATGAGTCTCGGTTTTAAGAAAATAGCCCAGTATCATTCATATTTATTCTGCCTATACGATGCCAAAAACTGACGTTAGTATGTAAGATATTTTTTGCTAGTAACTCAATATTTCGATTAAATTGAGGTTTTCCCAAAAGATCCGGACAATTGTGGGCAGAGTCCGGGCTGTGCAGCAAAATTTCGGATGTGTCCGGATTTATCCACATGTTTGGTAACCCTAATTGCGAATGATTATTTAACAAGCCGAAACAATTATGTAGGTTGTACCATTTGCAAGTTAATGCGCTTCAAAACAACACAAATAATTTTTTCTCTTCTCATACTTGATGTATGTTTATCGTCATATCGTAAATTTGATACTTGACTTTAAAAAAAAACGCTGTGAAGCTGCCTCGTAGTTACCAGAACTAGTGATACTCTTACATAAAAATAACAGATAGATCGAATCTCAAGAGTTTCAAATAGCTAAAACTACTTGTTGACTTCATATCAGTTCAATTCTCACGAGGTAAGAGGTGTTTTTGATGATTTCATTATTACTTTTCACAAAATCAGGGGGCTGAAAATTTCGAATGAGAACCTTTAATGAATGCAGTGAAAAATGTAGCAATCATAACAATATTGAAGTGTAATTTTCCACAATTCAAAACAAATCCTTCAGATTTCCCACATTCAGAAAATTAATGCATCATCGTAGGTAGAATTTTGTTCAACATGTTCAGGCTTCATGTTTTACAGACGATGCATTATAACATCAGCCTTACTTTTCAATGCCTTATACAAACCTAGCCCTTAAATTATTTGTGAATGATTGTTGGGTCGTATTTCATATATTATTAGAAAACAGTCAATTTTGATTTAAACGTGACATTTAGTTCATAGCTTATTGTGGTTCGAACTTTTACATTCCATCGGTGTCGCTAGAAATATATGTATGTGGTATTATCTACCACAGTTGATGATTTATTTGAAACTTCGGGACCCCCTTGTTCTTTTTCTTTTTTCATTCTCATATGAATACCCGCTTCTTTGTCCAATTTCGACCCTTTAAATAATCTTAAATTTATAGATTTAAAAAATTGTTCCTTTCCATATGTTATGAGTATTGCATGTTGATCTTCCACTACAAATGAACTTCAAAATAGTAGAAATAGTTTTTACGTTTCGAAAACTTCAGTTACAAGTTTCTGTCTATCGAACGCCACTATTGACACAGAATTGTTTTGCTGAGTTTACTATCAGGAATTCAATATTTTCTTTAAGTTCGTGCTCTGTTGTCACGAGCACGAGCAACAGTTACACAAAGGCAGCTGTAGCTTCCCCGCCCGCTCACATTCAGACTTTTAAATATGTTTCCAGATTTTGAGGACATTGTGGGGACCTCGTTCAGAAACTGCTATAGCTGCCATGTATTCCGGAAAGTATATTTGCATTTTCTAGCACTTGCTATATTTCGATTTTTTTTTCATCGTACGGAAATAGACGGCTAAGAAGTACTCGTATGCATGGTAGACACTTAAAACCACTAACCTTCTTCGGTAAGGACATAAGAGTGTGTTTATCTACACTTTAGCCTGGTTTTGAATGTAAAGTCGTTTTGTCGGTTGATTAATTCACGTCTGCCTGTTTAGGGTTCAGATAACGCAGAAAAAAATGCAATAAAATCAGCAATGTGTATTGAATTGAAACTCTTATCGATTTTTATTCCACAGAGCCCCGAAAAAAAAAAGAGTGTCACACATCGATTGTATGACTTGCTTGCAAACTGGAACATTGTGGAAGCAAAACGTACGAGTATCGGCTAAAAATTGTGCATTTTATTACGTAATTGCAGTCAACGAGGAAGTAAACAATTAGTTTGAAGCAGCAAAAGCGGATACGTATCCTGACTTCAGACACTTAAAGATGAAGTGCTTGATTGTTACATGGGTACAGTTACATGGGTATAGTTTTAATTCATACGCCATTGAATTTGTGTATAATAGGTTTGGAACAAGTGTGTTACACACAAAAGTGCTTAGTCTTATTGCTAGTACTAGAAACCAGTGCATAGAACAAAACTCATTTAAATGCGCCTCAAGCTGTTTCGAAGGTGTAATAGGTAACTTAGTGCAATGATGGGATGTTCTATAAAACCGAAGAACAAAAGCCAAATCATTTGCATGGCATCCCATTCTAATTTCTATTGAATCCAAATAACTTTTGCATGCGCTTAAAATTCGAACAATGCGATGTTTCCAATATCAGGTGATAAATTACAGTGGCATCACAATGGGCTTCTTATGTGCCTATGGGCGTCTTTGGGCAGATCTCTGCTGACTGCAACTACTTCAACATAACCGAGCCTAACTTAAGTGATAAATCATCCACCTTAATAAAAAAATATTCATTGCTACATTTTCAAGCTATTATCAGCCATGATATGCTTGGAAACGTAAGCAAAGTTTATTTGAACGCCCACGTTGGGCGCTTGAATGTTCACGACTGCCTTACATCGAACATTTTTCTTATGATATCTGAACACACATCTAACTAAGATAAGTAGCTCAAGTGAAATATCTTAGCTGATATCTTCTTTTTCGAAAAACGTTATTTGAAATAACAGCAGTGAATAGCATTATTCGAATCAAGTGAATATATCAAATCACAAGAGGCATAAATCGGTCGCAGGATACTGTATCAATCTCCATTTGAATGCAGATTATCGTCGTAATCCTCTTATGGAAGCCACTATCGATTCGATTCAACCACGGACACAAGACCGGATAGGAAAAATCAATCACGTTTTCAATGCTCGTGAAATGCACTCAGTGAAGGAAGTTGTGGGTGGAAACGAATATGTTTATTCAGACACTAAAAAAAGTTTATTTAATTTTGTCTCCTTGCTGTCGGGCCTGCAACAAGTGATCAATAAATTTAAATTCAATTCGATCAAATAAAGAATTCCTTACTGCAGGATGCTCTAGAGCAAACACAGTGCAAAGTTGTGTTGCGGCTATTGGTTTTTAATCATATGGATCATGCGCTGAGTGTACATAAGATTAGGGATTTAAGCTGCAGCAGTTTTTACCCAGCAACAATGCAGTGTCAAGTTTTCATTCATGTAGATAATACCCAAAGTTTCAGTTGGCTTTGCACAAGCTAAAAAAAGTTGTATTGGATACTTTCTGCATATGAAGAAGAGAAGAGATATGGTTCTTTTCCTCTAATTTATGTGTATGAATAATTTAACCTCGCGATATATCGAGTTATTTTTGTGCACTTGAGATGTTGAAGGCTATTCAAAAATAAGCCCTGATAAATTATTTTTGTAAAAAAAAATTGGCTTGAGTTGACCCAGCCAAATCCTGAGGTACAAAGTGTGCCAGTATATCCAAAACAACTGGAAACAGGGACAAAACAGAATCGCACCTCTGGCATAATGGTTTACGAGTAACCTGCAAACCTGTGGAAAGTTTTATCATTGTACATAAATATTATTAATAATGATAATGTGTTTGCATGTTAGGCTAGAGCCACTTGTAGCATATTTTGAATATTTAATATTCCTTTTTTATCTTATATCGACTAAACTTTTTCGACTATTCAAGTGGGCTTTGCTACAAAGCCCGAATCCAAAAGCGTGGCTTGGTACGTTCAATAATCTTGCAGCCTACATGTTTCAAAAAATAAATCTAACGGCTAATAGGCTGAAAGATTGAACTATAAAAACTTGATTATTGTTAAATTATTATTATTATTTCGAAACCTGCTTGCTTAAATGTAACATCTTTGATTTTCGACAACGATTTGCTGAAACCTTTAATTTTTTTAAATCTATTCTGGCTATAGTTCGCTGAAACTGTCCTCGTTGACTTTATTTTCCAAATCGTAAAGTGTTGTAATATAATTCTCATGCATTACTTACAGTACTTATGTAGTAATATCAAAAATTTAAGTATGATCTAAGAATATTAGTTCATATAAATTCTACAGAATGCTGTGGTCTCATTTCATGGACGATGGAAGAAGAGATATGGATACTAACTTCGAAATATCGATATATTTCAAGAAAGTGAAATATATTTAGCTTCTTAATGAGTAAAATTGTCTTTAAATTCAAGGAAAGATAGGAAAAATCGGTCAGATTAAATCAATTTAGATGTTTAAACTGGTTTCATTGACGAATAAATACGATTGCAGTTGCCATTCTCTTTATACTTTTATGAATGACTTTCTTTACTTCAGCCAAATTTGAGCTTTCAATCACTGGTCTGTTTTTAAAAGTTGTTTAATAGAATCATATTTTTTTTAGTGATTTTACGTGTCAAAATCATCTTACCTCCTGACCCTTTTCTATTAGTCTCTGAGTTTAGAGCCTTATTGCATCTAACTTTCTTCATTTTTCTTCACGATCGTATGAATACCATCAATGGATATTTCTTTGGTGACTCCTTTGAATGGTCTAAGCTCGAATTAGCTACCAAAACTGCCATCAAACAAGCTATGCGTGATTATTTACTAGCATTGATTCCACTATATGTTTGAATCAACACAAACCTTTTTCGTTTTACGTCTACTCCTTGAAAAATTTCCAGTTTCCTTCACTTTATGTTTCTTAATAATGTCATTGCTTCCCCAGCTAAATCCGATCATGTATTATAAATACCCTCATTCTTCTCCGTTATCTAAGTCTTTTATTTTTTAACGTAAAAATTGAATCTTAAGTTGAATATCTTGATGTTAATATTGGTTGTGGTCCCGAGCATCCAAAACCTGTGTGCCAAATCACTTTTGTCAACACTGTGTTTTCCTTCTTCTATTATTTTCAACCTTAGCATCTTCGCGAGCTTTGTCTTATTAGAAGTTTGCTCATATTTCTCCGATCTTTCAATCCGAGGACCCTGGTTGTGTAGTCAATAATTTTAATCCTTCCTTGATTTAGTAACTACTCGAGAGAGTTGTTTTTCTATTTTTCTTCCATTTTTCGCTCTTGAGCAGATTGGGAAACTCTTAATTTTAGTTTTGCTGGTCGCTTCCTACGTAGGCCGACCGAAACAAGTTGATGTGATTTACACTGATTTCGCAAAGACTTTCGACTCTGTTGCTTTTTCTTGTAACGCTCGATTGTCCTGGTTCTTACCCTATGTTTCTAGTAGTATCTGCATTGTATCTATGAATTCTTGAATGCTAAAATACTGCCCTTTTTCTGATGTTCCTCAAGGTTCGGTACTAAGTCCCTTATTATTCGTGATGTTTATCAATGATTTCCTTTACTTTAGCAATCGCCCTGTGTTCTATTTTTTTATGACTTTAAAATGGTCAGAGTTATTGAATCGGTTGAAGATAGCCACCTGTTCAGAATTGTCTTTATGTTCTGCATGAATGATGCTCAGTGAACTTTCTTACTCTGAATGTATTCTTGATGTGTTTTTGATAAACACATTGCATACAGAGTTGCCAAAGCATCTTATTAGTCTGGATTCGTCCCAAGGTATTCGACTCGTTTTACTAACATCACTGTTTCCCTTCATCTATTCTGTTCACTTGTGGGTAACATCCTCAAACACTGTTGTCAAGTCTGGTCTCCCCACCTTAACTATTTAAATTATGCTGTTATCTGAAAATTTACATGCTGATTTTTCTTTAAATTCCACATATTATACTGTGAGTCTAGTGATCGTTCATCCTTATTTCGATTGCCCTCCTTAAAATCTCGACACGTGTTCACTGATGAGTGCCTGCTTTTTAAACTCCTCCACTATTCTATGCTATCTGATCTTGGTTCTAAGCTTATATTACGAAAGGATTATCACTCAGATAGATCATTGTCAGTGTTTTCGATACCGTTTACGCGAATATATGTTTTCCCCACTCACCGTTATTGCTTATGACGCAATGAGCTAAAGCTTCGTCGTTTACGATATATCGAGTTATTTTTGTGCACTTGAGATGTTGCCTGGCTTCGGTTTAGACGGCAATAATTCTTTAAATCTCAAATGAGGTTTGATTTTTCATTAAGGTTCTATAAATCATTGTTTGTCACTACGTCTTCTGTTAAGTCGTTATTGCATTTTTTGTGTTTATTTTAATTGTTATTGTTGTGCTGCTACTTTAATTCACCTTTTTTAATTCGGAAGTATCTAAATTTTAAATTTTTATGAACTATTTATTTGCTTTTCTCTTTTTTTTTAAATAATCTGTTTTTGTAATTGGGTTCGAGCCTTTTGAAACGGAAATAAATAAATGAATCAACCTAGTTTTGAAAATTGAGGCGAAAAGGTTATTTTCAAATTTAGTTCTTTAAAATAAAGGAGAAAAAAAATATTGTTCATTTTGCCCCACGCTGCTTGTTAATATTTGCGAAATAGCAACGATAATTGTCATGTCATTTAAATTTGCTTTCAATATTTTAAATAATTTTTTTTCAATTTTATAAAACTTCAAGTGAGGCAGTAATATGAAACAACTCCAAAATATATCGAAAAGTCCTAACACATAGTTTCCTTCCATCGATTCCTTTGTATGTTTATTATGCTAACTGATAAGCCATTTAACTTCATCGTCAGCTTAAGCGTAGTACTGGGTTCGATTTCATGTGAAATTGGTTTCGGTGAAAATTTAGCTTGAAAATAAGCAAGAGTTGTACTCAGTCTTTAGCAGGAAAAATTGTTTGGAAGTTGCTTTCGCTTTGAAAATGCAGATATCATTGGCACATGTCTCCAATCATTTCACGCAAATTTAATTTGTGCAGTTCATTCTTTCGAACTAAAACGTGACATTTGGTGTTTGAATTTGAAAATTGAGCAGTGCAAATGACTTTCGAAAATTCGACGATCGAAAACTGAAATTCTTGACATTTTATCCGTCAGGAATGAGCTGTGTCTCTGCTTTTCTCCGTGGTCAAAATTTTCGCTCGAACAAATGGCCAGATAATGGAGACATGCTAAAATTTAGCTTCACGATTAACTCAGTACCAGCCTTTAATTTACAATCACTTTTCTCCGCAACCTAACTTTCGCAACGAAAAAGCTCTGTTCAGTCATTTAGTGATGACATTGATTTTTTTTCTATTCTCGGAAAAATTTTTTGGTTTCGCATTAGATTTTCATCCAAACGAAAATGTTTTCTTCGAAAAGCTTTTATTTTCAGTGGCCATGTCAGTGTCCATCTTGTCAACATGTCACATTCATGTGTAACAATAATTTCAGGATGGAGCACGAGAGCCATGCGTGCGAATCATTCTGATTATTCTAGCCATCGTTTTTATTCCTTAGAAAGGTAATTGGAGTATGGCTTGCTCAAGTTAAGACCAACTTACAGACAGTTCCAGTGAAGTTAGTGCTCATCATAATTCTTAAAGTATTTTACTTGATCAAAGTCAAAATGAGGCCATATTTATATCAGCTTTCCTAAGTATTTGTGACTGGTTGTTTCACACAGTAATTTTGGGTATTTTAAGAAGAGAATGAATGGATATTCTTTTATTCGGGTACATAAGTGCTCGCAATATAGGAGCAATGTTTTAGAAAGAGGTTTGAGTTACACATGGAAACAATGGCTTATAAGCGATTTCATGAGCTTAAATCGAGGATGATCGTATTTGATAGAGATTTACTATAAATCGTCTTATTTTTTGATCCAAACAGTAAATGAGCTCATTTAGGGCTTTGGTCACTCCAAACTTTCGCTGTATGTTTTTATTCAATGTCTATTGTATTGTTTCTGGTTTGCTCTTCTGAAAATTTTCAATAGAGTTATTGAATCGGTTGAAGATAGCCTCAGCACTTTTCTTTGATTTCCAGATATTTGAAAATTTGTGTTCAACATTTTCTGAGAAAATTCCCATGATATGATTGTGAACGGAAACAAGAAAAAGTTAACGCAATTTGAAAATTAAACAAGGATATTTTGCAATGAAATCTCGTTTGATTCGATTTGTAAGAATCGATATCTATATTTCATTGATTCTAATCTATTTTACGTCTAACTCCAAAGTATAACACAAATCTCTAACAGTATTTAATATGTGCATTGACTTTTGACTTTCACTTCCACTTATGTCAAAGCATATTGAATGAACACTGCACTTTTCGTTATCTTTAGTTTCCCTAACCTTTTTAATCTTCAGATGACATTACTCTTTGAATTTCTGTTCCACTCATACTACAGTCATTTTTTAGCTAAAACATGTCAACCAACAAAGAAAAGTCGTCAATAGATATATGTGAGCGTGTGCAAACTTTTCGAAACCATATTCCATTCCGGGCTTGGTATGCTAATATCAGGTAACAAGCGCACGAACTCAATATAACAGTGACGTTAAGTCAGACAGTAATGCATGTAACGTCAAATAAATTTCCGTACCATATCCTTTATCACATGACCAACCCTTCAACTATGCTGCCACTGTAATTTCGCCTTTCAAGAAAAACCGTCGTAAATTATTATTCACTTTATCCGGCACATTTACATGTTCCAGACATATTATCATATGACCATCGTTTTCAACAACCTTTTTAGCCTTAAGTGAAAAGTTTTTGCAATGGTTATTCTTAAATAGAAGCTCGTTCACTCGTCGCTTTTCACATATGATATCGTTTTGGAATTTGTGAACAAGTGGGCAGCAATGTTTTGTGGCTTAGCTGTTTGCAGGAGGCTTCAACTTGTTTCCGAGTGCTTAATATACGAATGTGTGAATGTCCTTTGGCTAGTGTGCACCATGCTCGCATCAAGCTCTGTGCCCAGTTGATTCTCAGCTTGCAATCGTAAAACGGGAAACAGGAAATTCATTTCGACCGATTGTGTATTTTGTTTCGCTGCAAGGCGACCAAAGAATAAAATTGAAAACAAATAGAGTGCCGTTGAATGCGATCCTTTTGTACGATTGTCAAAAACAACTAAAACTAGCGAACCATTCGCTAATTACATTCACGGCATGTATTTCACCGCAAGCAGTTAATACCTAGAGCACAAGCAATTATTTCTGGTTTAGAATGTGATTGTTTAAGAGCTAACTTTGCAGATGTGCAGTTATCATTGAACAATGTTGTGTGTCAAAGTAATAAATTCACTCATATCTAGGATTGTTAATACTTTCGCCAATGAAAAATGTTTGAAATATATTTGGAATAGAAGAGTAGTTATACGCTTAAGTATGAATGAGATTTCGCTACGAAAATCAATATGAATATTTTTGGCATTTTTTAATCATTCCTTTGAATGCTGTTTTTGTTTTGCATTGCTGTAAAAAAACTGAAATCATGAAACTCAATAATACTTCTGATATGTAGTTCAACTATTTTGACTTTGGCACTAAGCTAACTCTTCTTCGTTGCATCGCATTTATCAAAATTGTGAATTTTTGTCAAAATATGGCAGATAAACGAAAAATAATGTTTGTGCTTGGAAGAATAATAAGAATAAAATTATTGAAAGCTGTAAACAGTTACAAACGTATTGCAAATATTGTTGGGAGACGTTACTGCTACAGACAAAAAGCGGTAAACAATTTTAAAGTCACAAGTGTGTTAACGTCAAAGTCTCATAGCGCAAGGCGAAGCATAATTTCTTTCGTCAAGTGTTATTACGGTTCAAAATAGCAAAAACGAATATTTATTTTAAATAAAAAAAGTATTGTTCGAAATAACAGTTAGTGTCAAAAAATGTACAACAATGAAATAAATAAATTTGATACCGAATGTAAAGCATGGTAGTAGAGAAATTATGCTGTTCTGGGTGCATGTACTCCAATGGTATTAGTCGAATGTGCTTTTTGAAAGCATCATGAATAAAATAGAGTTTCTTATCATCCTGCAAACGAATTGGAAACACGTCACCTTTCAATTTAGATTGGAATCGAATTTTAGAACCCAGATTTGGTTGCTTCATACATGTACTTTATATACCACCGCAATAACCGAGTCTAAATCCAATTTAGCATCTATGAGATTCAATGAAAAAAATAAATTCAACTGCACACGGTTAGTGATAAGTTTACAAGAATATTCCAAAAAGAGTTGGTGAAAATAGGTCACAGAGAAACAGAACGGCTTGCTAAACTTATGGTACGTGAAAAAAATTGTAACAAGTTTTACCGAAATGAAAATACCCAAGTTGCTCAGCAAGAGATATTTTTCCAAAATTTAGTTAAAGCGAATTTGGCTTACAACAACAAATACGGGGATTTGGGGAGTGGAAAGAAGTTTTGGGGAGTGTGATGAAAAATTATTCTTCAGATCTGCTTAAATCATTAGCTTGCTTATTAGAAGAACTGAAATATGGGCTAAGAGAATTCTATTCAATATAGATCAAACATTTCAAATATTCAAAAGGAATTTATCTTATTTTGGAATTACAAACGGTCTTCAATGACACAGACATTTTCAGATTATTTAATTTGGTTGGATTCAGGTCGATTTATTTTGAAGTTTATTTTCAGATTCTTCTCATATATATGTTCTTTTTTTTCACTTATACCACCATTTCACCCAAATTCATTTATACCATCATTTCACCCACGTTGGGCGCCACTTGAAATTTAAATTATTTTTGATATATTTTGGGATTAGGAAATATAGGTCTGAGTTCGATACGTTGCAAATCATTGAACTTTTTTATTGGCGTTATTGGGCAGCATGACAAACCTATGATACATTGATAGGCTCAGCAAAACTAGTGGATTTACAGCGTCCCATAGTGACACTGCCTAGTAATCATAGACCACGGGAGTTCAACTGCAGTACGATAGGCATACGTTAGCGGTTAAAGTTTAAGTGAGTCTAGAGCGCGCTCCTAGAGAACTGAAGTCAGGATGTAGCAACACTAGGCTCAAACAACCACAGTTCTTCATGGACAGCCTGCAGAGCAAACACTTTTCCAAATACGGGGCTAAGTATTTACAATTGAGAAGAATGAGTTGATTGTAGATACGGCATAAAATCAGTTGATTATAATAAAAAGATAGATTCAAATAAAAAATTTACATAATCCTTATCGATGAGTGGACATTAAATGTCATCATCATAGCCTTTTTTCTATGTATTTTGCTAATGACTTTGATTTTATGTTTGTTTGTTGAGGACTTAATCAAATATTTCAATTTAAACTGAGAGCTTTTCTGTTTTTTAAGAAAATCATCATGTCCATTCTTCATATTCAACCTCTACCTAAAAATGTAGAGGTCTCTGACATATGCACTTATGCGCATCATAGATATAGTTTAACGTTCCGCCACATCCACATCCTTCTCAGTATACTCTAATGATTCAACATTCTTCTGAAACTCCTATGATTTATAAAAAAGAATAGATTTCATCATCCAAACCCTGCATTTGTGCTGAGTTTTTCCTCCCCAAATTCCTCAACTTGCTTACGCTTCATATTCAGTCACTACCAATCCTTTTACATCCACATAATTAATTTGATAAATTGGTCATGACATCAGGCTTTACTTAGTAGTAGTAGCAACATTTTGTTAATGAAATCACGACATTTTTTTCATAAATCCTATCTACATTAACCAAGGTTTCATAAACGCTATGCCATCGTAATAATGATAAATTCTGCATAATAATTATAAGTACCACCATGTAGCGAAACGTATTGTTGTTCCGAAGTGAATTCGCATTGCTCCCTTTTGCTATTATTCAAGTTTTCCAGTAGCTGTCGCATTCGAGGCAAATGGAAACAATGACTCATCTTTTGGATTTTTCTAATCATAGTCTGAATTGATATACAGAGACATAATTTAGGTTTCATTCGTTTAATAGAAATTATAAGAATTTATCTGTCACTTCCGCTGGAGCGATAACATTATTGAGTTTTAGAGAAAGCCTTTCTCCCCGGTTTAATGATGGTCATTTAAATATAAAGACAGTCAACTTGTTTATTTTCATCAATTTCTGGAATGCATAATTTTTCAAAATATTTTTCTCAAATAAAAATGAATGTTGAAACTTTATCACCATTGCAAAACTTGAAATCTCATACCCCAATTGTTGTCGCTGTTCAGGAAGCTGGTGTCAGGCAAATGTATTTCAGCAAACATAAACTCAGAGCCGATCAGCTGAAAACACAATTCTGCAGAATCTAAAGTTTAATTTAATACTTTGCGAAGCTAATGTTGTCAGAAAATTATGCGAATATATTATGTGCAAGCACGTGATCTGTTCACGAGGAAAATCACTTTTGTTGCTTTTACTTGTTTGCTTAATTTTCAATGAAACTGCCAAACTGCTGAAAATTTCTCGATTATGCTGCGACATTTTCAAATGCATGTGCATTGGAGTGGATGCTTATGTGCGAATAAATGTATTTCAGCAAAATTTCAACTATTATTCTGAGCTATGGCTGCAAACGAAAAAATGAGATAATTATTTTGAAAAAAATATGCAATGCATCATATGACTTGTCGGTTTTTGATTTAAAAGGATGATATGGATACAATATCTATTGTGTGTTTGATGAGAATAATTTAGAGCAAACAACAATTTTAAGATAAATTTTTCATTTAGAAAAATTTCCTCGTTTCTTCTAAAGAAACAATTTGTCTGCAACTAAAATCCTTTAAATCACATGCTGGAAATTTTGTATTCAGCAATCAATTAGGCCAGAACTTACTTTTTTGATTTCGTTCATTTCAGTAGAAGACAAGATTTCGTTCATTTCAGTATGTAAATTTCAAGAGTGCTAAAATAAGTCTTTTGAATTGTCCATGGCTTTATTTGTTTAACTCAATTCTGACTAAATTTAATTGTTTTTCTGAATCGGTTCGACAAAATGATACACATTTCCAGGCAATCTTCTAACAAAGTGCTTAAAACATGATTTTCAACACTTTTGATCATGTATTCAATCTAAGTAACAAAATGCAAAATTTATGTAAATCGCAATTTACTGTACAAGAGAATAGCTCAAACTCAATTTATGCTACAAAAATATTTACTAAAACTATGTAGTGCTATGAAATAATATTTTTGTGCCTATTTTGTTTTAAATAAAAACATATTAATGAAATTTAATTAACTTGCACCCATAAAATTCATGATTACGGCAAGAAATAAATACTCATGTCTGAGCACATTTGCGGACTGTAAATCGGGAAAGCTTACAATAGATGGTAATAGAATTAAAGAATACGCTCCGCTAGACATTTCGTACGTAAAGGTACGTAAACGTACATATATGTATGTAGGAGAGAAGGAAATGAAGATTTCAATCAACTTTACGTTTCATTTAAGAATCTACGATTTTTTTAAACTTCATTATTGTATCACAGGCACGAGCTCACTGACACAAATAAAGGAGGAAAATGAAGGGAAACAAATAAATAATATAGAGTAAGAGAATTTCATTTTTCAAACTATTATTTCAGTTTCCATCAAACTGATAGACAATAAAGACACGTTATCTGCCAAGATAGGCACGTTATCTGCCAATTCTATAGGAAAAACCCTAATAAAAGCAATAGGAAAGCTTCAACAGGAAAAAATTTACCATTCAATTGAAATATTTTGTTTTGTAAAGCAATCTAGCTCTTAATCGAGCTCTTAGTGAAGGGAAATTTTACTCCTAACAAATTTTCAAAATTCCACTCATCAAAATTAACAAACCCATAGCTCACGTTTAATTAACTTCGTCTGCGTACTTCCTTTCATGATATCATGCTAAGCTACCACAACAACCACAAATGTTTTATAAACATTTTGACAATACATTTACCTACCACCTAGCTTCTCCTCACTGATTCCTAGAAGCAATCAAATATTACCGACCATCAACACTACCACATTTCGACGTAATCATTCTTGAATATTTCAATCAACACATTAATTTTGCAGTGAACGGAAAAAGATTTGCTGAGAGCATTTACCTCTCGATATTTTGATTCTATGGAAATTTAATATCGACCGCTTAAAATGGTATTCAGGTTTGACTTACCCAATTTCATCCTCCCAATTTGATCTAAGTGTTTCGCTGAGTACCGACAATAATTTCATCGTTTTATAATTTGATTGATTTACCGCTCGTTTTCTACGAAATGCCAGGACAAGAGGGCTTTAAGGACGCGGGAGAGTGTTGTGAGACATTTTCGAATGGTGATGAAGGAATTTATCTTCTATGCGCTAGATCGCAATGTCGATGGAGAGTCTAGGGACAAATAAAAGTGGGATATTCGTATCACATTCAATTTAGAGTTTCTTGTGATTTTGAATTAATTCAACCAGTACACGGATGCAGACGACCCATCTATGAGATTGTACGATTTTGCATGCTATTTTTGTACAAATTTCCCTGGGAATTTGCATGAATATGCGGTTCGATCTATTCAAACATGAACTGAGAGTAAAGTCAATACACGATGCTAGGTTGTATTGCATATTGAGTTAGAGAAAGCATTCAAGTTTTGTCTTTGTTTGGAATGTTATTACGAGCCGACCTTTTCTCAGACTCAAAAATAGCAACCGATATCACAAATTCACTAAGTACATCCCTTTATTTGTCTATCAGTCAAGAGTCAGTAAATGTCAAATACTGACCGGTTCTACAGTAACCTTTAGAAGCCTTAGCAAAATAAATACTTTATTTATCTTTTGGATCTATCCGAACAACTTTTTATCCCGTTTTCTTGTTTTCATTAGATTTTCGGGGCAATTGTAATGCCTTACTCACAATGACATGTTGACACCGAATGCATCCTCTTTAAATATTTCACAGCTGAATTTTCAAATTGAACTTTACACCAAATCATTAAATATTACCATTACCATCACAATGTATTCTCCTCAGAATCGCCGTGGATGTATTGTCTCAGGATGATAAATTATTAACTAGCAGATAAACTCCATGCAAATATACAGCTCAGAGCACTGGCCAAGCTTTGTATGTTGTAAGTAAATTTCTAATATGCCATCGTTTTGCCAGCATTGCTGTTGCACTTTAATATAGCAAAGTAATTTTTATCATCTCTCGTATTCGAATATTCAAGAGCGTTATATCGAATTAGACGTATTTCAGAGTTCGCATTAAAGTACATATGTATACTGAAAGAAATTGGATAAACTCTTTCCATTTCCAACAAGCATAAGCAGCAAGGTATGGAGATCCAAAAAATTATTTTAGTTTTTTTTTTTTTTTAAAAAAATACGCCAGAAGTTGATTTACCACGCCACAACAATGTAATCACTTGCCACCAGAACGCGAAGGACTACAGCAAGTCATAATAAAGTAACATAATTCCATATAAATGTAAATACACCAGCAACGAATTTCTAAAGCATCAGTTCGCTAGACAAAATCAATTAAATACACGAGAATTATAATGCGAAACACGTGAAACAGTTTTACGGACCTACAGAATAAGAATTGCAGCACTAAAATAAAAATGAAAAAATAATGAGACAAATTTCTTTCGACAAGAGATAAATAATGAGCAACAAATTCACAAGAAAATGCGAAAAGCTATTGAACTTATTAATAGGTCTTGAAAAATACTAAACACCGATACGCAAGTTCCTTTGTTAGCCAAATTCAGTGAACTGAAAAAATCCCTCCGCGACCATCTATTTAAAATGTTATTTTAATTCACTCTGAAGAAAATGAATTGAACCTGGACAACTTATGCTGATTTAACTTTTAAGCTTATATAAACTTTTTACAAACTACATAAATATGCAGATAAATATGAAAACCCGATTTTCTAAGAAGTTGGGCTCAGAATATTTTTTTATTTATCGAGAGTCAAAGCTTATGTATATAAATATCAGAATATACAGTTTATTTGCAAATTTAATAGTATTCTATACTGAAGAACATGATTGCGGGGACTTGGTTGAGTAGAATTTCGCTTTTTGTTACCTGAACTCATAGGATTGTATTTAATTACTAAGTAATTTTAAGGATAATTTTTTGCGGCAATTAAACTCGTAATATAAGACGCATCACATTATATCAATTCGATTGCATGGTTATAAAGACTATCGCAGTAAAATTACACCTTATTACTAAAACACATCAAACAAAACTTATCGAGTTTAGGAAAATGTGGTTAAAGATATACAAAAACTACATTTGTAAACGTTAGTGTCACTAAGCGTGAAAAAAATTAATTTTTCGATTGAGACCCGACGTTAAGTTTTTTGCAGATGCTTTATTAATGATTTCGTATGCTTTTTTCTATTTTTTTAAAATTCAGATACTTTTTTGCTTTCTCATTGTTTTTTCAATTCTAGTTTCATTTGAGTCCAGTTTCGTCCTATTAGTCCAAGTTCAGAACGATTTAGTGGGTTGGCCTCTTTGGTTTCCAGCATTCCATCGATTCCTGCATTGTATACATTTTCATTTACATTGAAGAGTTATCGTGTTTCTGAAAGCATTATTCATTATACATTATTTGGAGGAAAAAATCCGGGCCTTATTTGTACTAGTTAGTCCGTTCGCATAGACATGAACTATAAAGATTGTCTTCTTCTCACGAATCTTGTTTGAAATGAATGTCTATAATTTCTTTTGTACGACTATTGTCTATAATTTCACTCATCAAACACATCCCAAACTTTTATTGTTTACTGAAACCTGTGGCTAATATTGAAATTGACCACCTCCAAAATCAAAACCAAGACGGCAACAATCACTGAGCCCATCAATCATTAGGAAAAAGTGTGGAAAGAAAAAGTTAACAATTCGTACAGTATAAATAAGAAATATATCACTGTTGCGAGATACTTTCAACAGATGGATGGTATCGATCAATTATTTTATGTTGATGATAAAACGAAGAAAAATTGATAACCATCCAGATACGGCAGACAAGTTCACTAAGCTTGGTTCATCATACTTCCTTTCATAGAATAGACAGTAGAGTTAGACGATGGAATCAACAAAGCTTGAATGTTTACCTTAACTTCAACAAAGTTTTTGTTTTATTTGAGGAAATGATTAATACACCTATTCATAGCGTGACAAGCTATTCCAGCTGTAATCAATCATTATATCTACCAGTCTAATCAAATATACGTTATTGGGTATTATATCTTGTCTTCCCAATCTCATTGGACTTTTAAAAATGCATGATCTGTGACAGTGGCATCATCAAATATACGAATAACGCAAAGTGCGATTCGATCAATTAAATAACTCTACCGAAATCATTACCTAATGAAATAATAATAAAAATAGCACATTATTGGAATAATGATTTATTTACTCCAAACAATGTACTTTAATTATGTTTTTACTGATGAAAATTTATAGGTGCTTTTTGACTTCCAATTGCTTAATCATTAGAATAAGAATTTTATGTCTATTTCCTTGTCATAAAAATCTGGAAAGAAAATTAAAATGAAACATTTTATTGTGACACCGCATATACATACATATCGTCGCTGCGAAATCAAACCGGCATATCTGCAAAAATTGAGTTTTTGAGTTTTTGGTATCAAAAAATTCCTTATTTTCCCCTCTATTTTTATGTCGCACCGGCATATCGTAAAGTTGAATAAAAACCCGTCTAATGGTGTTTTGCCGCTTTGCATTCACGTGGAAATAGCCCACATGCGAAAACTTTAAAGCGCTCTAGTGAAGAATGTGTATTTTGCAGATATGCCGGTTTGATTTCACAGCGACGATATATAGTGCAGTCGACCTACAGCACACACTTTAGCACACAATTATCGTACAGTTTGAGTTTTTCATTCGGATTCAAGTTGAATCGAAAATAAAATCATTTTTCGCACCCTTCTAAATATTCATTTAAGAAATATTGCAACACAACGCAACTATCAATGCTTCCATAAGTATAACTTTATTCTGAAACACAAGCTGTATTTCTATAGTAAACATTCTGAGTACTTGCGTCCTCATGACTAATAATAGAAATGTTGCATGAGATGTTATCCCAAAATACTGTAGTCCATTTGGCAAATGCTTTTTCGGCAGGCTATTTTGGTTGTACATATTCACACACTAAATCATATCAAATCATAATAGCTATAGACGGGTAGGATTTTCGGGAAAAGGCTAACGCCTCGCGGCAAGGTTGGTGGTTATGCCAACGCAATACATATTTAATAGACCCATAATTTCTAGATAAATAACAATTTTTTTCTCCAAAAAGACTGAAACTGATTTACATCTCTTTTAGACAAAATAAAACAGCATTTTGTTTTCATTTCTTCTTTCTTTCCCGCAAGCATTTCTTCCTGTCCAGCAATTCAACTGCTAACCTAATTATCATCTAAATGTCAAAATTCGCTACACATGAATCAACGTGGGCAATAGCCGCAAAACTTGAATTTGTACATACTCCTATGTCTAACATGATGCCCGGTTCGGAAAGCATTCCGCATAACCGGACATGGTTCAACATTTCACATCCTTACATATCTTTAAAATCGAAATTTTTGCAACTACTTCCAAATATTTGTTGACTGTGTTTGATGGTGATGAGAAATTTTATGCTCGGACATGCAAACCTTTTCTCTGAAACTGAATCGAGGACGCCTGGGTATCCTACCCTTCCTCCATCAAAATACCAATAAACATACCATACCATTGTCTGGCCGATTTACATTCTAGAGCTATCATAGCAATTTTTAGAAAGCAATTTAAGCAAAAGTTTCCTGCCATCGCAGGTCCGGCTGTTGAAGGTGGGGTTTATATACCAAAGGAGAGGAATAAAACGATTGCAATAAATTGCTAGAATGTGTTATTCACGACACTAGAAATAGAGCAAGTGTTGTGGTCGTTTGGACATGCATGTAGCTTCTGTTAAAATAAAAGTTTGTATAACGGAAATTGAACCTGTCGTCCCAATCTGACAACTTATTTATGCCACTTCGACACTATATGCGAGAATTTGCATGGTAACAATATAAATTTCAAGTAGTTTCGGACCTTGCGATGAATATTCTTTCTTTCCCACGATTAATAATGTATGAAGGTATGAAAATGTATCTGTTAGCTTGGTAGAATTTTCGTTGATCTATCTAAACGTAATTTAAAACTCAAAATCAAAAATATGTCTACAGCCTCGTTTATATATAAAATAGAATGCATGCCTGATAAAAACTGGATTATTTATTGATGATGTGTCATTACAGGAATATTGCAAAACTTTGGTTGTGGTGAATAAAGTATCTATGTATAAAATCTTTGCTTTGTGTTTATGTCAAGTATTTTCACTACACTTATTTTTATAGTTGAAAATATAAATATTTGATTGCTTTCATTCTTTTCAAGCTGTTCCCGAAATATCAGTGAGTATATGTATTGTAGTCATATTGAAAACAAACTACCGCTGGATACAAATGAGAATAGAATTTTCAGAATGGAATTTTAGGTAAAAACGGTTAAATTTATATCCCTTTCTACCTAAAATTCCACTCTCAACCTTTGCGTATCTCATCAGATAAAATTGTTTTACCTTAAATGAATTTATTGAATCAATATAAACTTGTGTTTGGACCTAGATCTATGATCCAAAATTTATTAAATTCATACGAAAATATTTGAGATATTAAGAGAATGATAATACGGTAAGTCTTTTAAGGTCACATCCTCCAGTTTGCAACTTCGTCTAGTCAATCTTTATTTATACTTCTGTGTCCTAATTTTCTTACAAAGAAAATGACATGACGGAGCCGGCAATTTCTGGAAACAATTTTAAATTTAGCAGCCTCCTAAATAAATAAAATACCGGGAAATTCTACTTTGTGCCACAAGTTTTACAGACAGGAGGCTTAAATAAAAACAAACTGGCTGGGCCATTTGAACGCATAATTGATTCAAAGAATTGGCCAGAGCTATTCGATGTAAAAATGACGAAATTCTGGTAAGATTAAGAGACTAATGGTTTAATTAATATGCTAAAAGATATTGTTCACTTATTTGGGTTCATCCATAAAGTACGTCACACGTAAAGGGGGGGGGGGGGGGGGGGAGGGGAGGGGGTCGACAAAGTGTGACATGGTGTGACAAGGGGTGGGAGGGGTCCTAAGTTTCGTGACATCACATTTCAAAATCTAGAGGTACTAATCGCGTAATTTGAAATATTAATTAAACTAAAAAATATGTCCAACTCTATCTTTAGGGCAATACGGTTTAAATTGTTTTGTTGACAAGTTCATAGCCGCTTCTGACACGTGCCGATCGCCGACGAGCCCTTTGACTAATGCCGCCAAACGCACCGCACCTCGCGTAGGTAATGTTTTTGTTTCTATATTTTCATTCGACAATTTGCTTTCGCTGAGTGAACGACGTCGTTTTTTTAGTTGTGCTATTTTGTGGATGTAAACATAGTTTAATAAATCAAGTTCAAAATGAACAAAAAGATAGATTTCGGTAATCTTTACCGTAGATTATACGAAACATACAGTGCGACTTACGCTGATAAAAAAAAACAGCATATACAGGAAGAAGTTAATACCTTATGGAAAATTTTGAAAAGTAGTGACAATATCGAAGGTGATGTGGAATTGAAAATCAAAGAGCTGCAGATACAAATGACGAAAAAAAAGCGACACTAATGAATTTTTTTTCGAAAATTCCTTCGGCGTCAACATCACGAATAAAACTAAAGCGGGAAAAGGAGGGAAAAGTACAAGTAAGTTATTACGAATTTAATCACAATCCTTAATTATCGCGCTCAGGAGTCAAAGATGGACGCGGACTTGAATCGCATCGCACGCGCCGCATTAGGTACTAATAATTATTTAAGACTAGCTTTCCGCTCGTAGTTTTGCCCGCGTGTACTACGATTATGTGTTTGTTTTTACACCTACGGTTTCATAGGACTTCATACAAGTAATTCTAATATGGTGCGGTTCAAGACCGCGGTATAAAAAGTAACGATATAATAATATTAATTGGAATTTTATTACAATATAACATATAATTTGCAGGGAAATACTAACGAAGGTCAGACACCACTACCAGAAGACACTGATATGGTTGATATACCGTCAAGTGAAAGTCAGCTTCAAACAATACCTAAACCAACGCCTAGTCAGAGTGCTTCACGGAATAAAATTGTAGTTTTAGAATCTGAACTCAATAGCTTGTTGTTAGCACGCGATGCTGGTATAGCCTCAAATGAAGCAATAAAAAAAATCTCAACTTTAAAGAAAAATATTCAGCAGGAAAAAAATATATTAAAGCGAAAGATTAGCGCAGCAGAAAGACAGAAAAAAAGTCGTGATTTTAAAAAACGAAAAATTGTAGAACTTTGCGAAAAAAATACCGATTTAGCCGCAGCACTAAAACTTCGAGATACTCTTGGTCGGCCTAGAATAGAAGAAACACAATCCGGTTTACTTGGAGTCATAAAGGACCTTGCAGTTTTTGGTGGCGCAGCTGATGATCGACGTCGCACTGAAGCTATAAGGTGCTGTAAAACATTAGACGACTTACAAGCCGAACTTTGTAAACTGGGATATGCTATCAGTCGATCAGGGTTATACTTGAGACTTCTGCCCAGACGAGTCAATACAGAGGAAGGAAAAAGACATGTCGTAACTGTTCCTGTCAAACTATGCAAACCCGACTCTACGCTACATACGAAACATCAAGATGGTCCATTTTGTACTGCGACGATAAGAAACCTTGAATCGTTAGCTTCAATTTTGGGCCCTGAACAAGTTTTCTTTTTATCGATGGATGACAAAGCACGCGTGCCATTAGGTATTACAGCAGCAAACGCTCAAGCACCAATATTAATGCACCTTGATTATCGTGTAAAATTACCGGATCATGATTTCGTGGTTGCGGAAAAACATAAACTTATTCCCTCTGTTTATGCAGGTATTGTAGTAAAGAAAGATGGTGAAGGAAAACCTGAAGCTGTGACACATTCCGGGCCTACATATGTAGCAATTCGCAGTGGAAAGCATTCGTCCTCTGATGCAGAGACTCATGCCACAGATATACACAAACTTACTGAAATATCGGCCTTCGAGAACTTCATGAAAACTCGAGAAGGTTTTGTAAAACCCGTATTTATTTTTACTTGCGATGGTGGTCCCGACGAAAATCCAAGATACGAGCGAGTTATAATTTCAGCTATACAACATTTTAAAGATTTTGATTTTGATGCTGTTTACATTGCCACTAATGCCCCAGGAAGAAGTGCTTTTAACAGAGTAGAACGACGAATGGCACCTCTTAGTCGTGAACTTACTGGTATTGTATTAAAACACGATAATTTCGGTTCACATCTCGATTCCAGTAATAAAACTACTGACCTGGACTTGGAAAAACGAAACTTTGAGAGTGCAGACAGTACTGAGTAATATTTGGAGCCAATTGGTCATTGATGGATATCCTGTGATTGCCAAATATATTATGCCTACAGAAACTAGACTGGATGTTGAACAGGCTAAGGCATTGAAACGTGATGCGATTTGGTACGCAAATCATGTCCGGGAACCACAATATTTACTGCAAATAGTAAAATGTGAAGTGGTTTCGTGCTGTGGTGTGCAACGATCTAGCCTTCGGCGACTACTACGAGAGGGTTTTTTGCCACCACCTGTTTTAATTAAACAGACGTCAAGCGGGTATATAACAACAGAAAAGGATGATATCGAAGGTAAATTCGCTCCACTATTACTTCAATTATCTTTAAAACTGAGCGCGTCATCACATTTAAAGCAAGTACCGTATGATAGTTACTGCCCTAGTGTTGAGGGATACTTGTGTAAGCGATCTTGCGGCTTCTGTGGTCTATATTTTGCATCATATAAAGCCACTAACCAACACAAACAACTTCATAAGATTAAGCAAGATGAAGTTCCCATTGCAAAGATACGCCCTCAAAGAATAGCAGCTAGACGTGCCAGAGAAATTCTTTGTTTGGATATTAATGATGATGCCTTATGGTTGGATGAAAAAGATGTTGATACCACAAATGTTCCTGACGTGAAAAACGAAGTGAACTGTGAAGTGACTGCCATGCCAGTTATAAATAATTTAAAGGACTGGGTTCAAAGTCCATAGACTGAAGATGATTGAGTTTCTTTTTCTTTATATTCATTAGTTTATTTTTTTGTTATTGTTTCAAATATTTGATATTATGTTGATTTCATAAAAAAGTACTTAATTTAAATGGAAATAAAACTAATTTCGGAACTGCTGTTTTAATTTAATAATTTTTTGATGTTAAATTGCAAAACATGTGACGTCACACTAGGGAGGGGGGGGTCTCAGAAATGTGACCACCTGTGACAAGGACGGGGGGGGGCTCAAAAACTCATGAAATTAGTGTGACGTACTTTATGGATGAACCCTTTTTTAATTATATTTGTCATTTCGTTTTGGGGTAATTCCATCAAAGAGCTATTTTAGCGACAGCTTTAAGAAAACTCCTGTAGAAATCATGCAATTTTCAGACATAAGATGCCGGCGAATCCGCAATTAAATTTATTTTCATAATTTCTTTCAATATTATACAATTCACCTAAACTTACTTTTCTGAATTAACACGTTCAGGTCAATCCTGGTATGCAGATATTATTCAACAAGTGAGCTTAGTCGTTATTTTGTTTATTTTATCGTCACACCTGGAATCACGAGAAGTAGAAAGGTATATACATACACTTGCCAGAAAAAGTATCCGTACATGCAAGACACCAAAGTTGTTGTTGTATTAAAAAGGAGATGTTCACTTAATTTGACTGTTTTCTTTTATAAACGCATAAAATCGACATTTTTTCATAATTACCAGTATGTTTCATAGTAGTTACTATTTAACAACGCTTGAAACTTAAACAAAATCAATATATGGCAACACGTTTGACCAGAAAAAGTATCCGTACAGAACAAAACGGGGGATTCACCGTGCTATGCAGTGGCATGTGCAGATGCATATGTATGTATTTAGATCCGATAATATTTCTACTTTGATTTGTGATAGGTTTAGAAGTGAATGAAGTTATTTTAAAGTTTTTATGCACTAGAATACATGATGGTGCCCAAAATTAAGGAAATCAGTCCTGATGAAAGGAAAATTATGCTGAAACTTAGGAGTCAAGGCAAAACTTTCCGCGAAATTGGTCAGATAATAGGCAGAACTCACTTTTCTGTCCAGTATGTGGTGACAACATTTGATACAACTGGTTCGATTGTGTCAAAGTCTCGTTGTGGTCGACCCTCCATACTGACTGAACGCGAAAAAAGAACCGTAATGCAGCCAGTTAAAAAGAATCCTCGAGTAACTGCTTCTCAAATTAGTAGAAACATAGAAGACTCTTTTGGCAAAGTTCTCCACGAGGATACCATACGAAAAATACTGAAGAAAGATGGATATCGCTCTCGTATAGCACGTAAGAAACCATACATTTCGGAAGTGAACAGGAAGAAACGTGTGGATTTCGCAAATGAATTTATAAACAAGCCTCCAGAGTTTTGGAAACATGTCCTGTTCTCCGACAACAGCAAATTTTGCATATTTGGCATTAAAAGCAGAAAGTTAGTGTGGCGGAAGAGCGGTACTGCCCTCGAAAAAGAAAATCTGATACCAACTGTCAAACATGGTGGAGGTGGTGTTATGCTCTGGGGGTGTATGGCGGAAGAAGGAGTTGGCCAAATTGTGTTTATCTAAACAACTATGGATCAATACGCTTACCTTAATATTTTGAAGGCGAATATGAAGCAAAGCGCTCAGCAGTTGGGACTTGCTGACGATTTCTGGTTCCAGCAGGATTATGATCCCAAGGACACAGCACACAATGTGAAGCTTTGGTTGCTCTACAACACAAAACATCAGTAGCGTACGCCACCCCAATCTCCAGACTTTAATCCCATTGAACATTTGTGGGATTTGTTGGAGCGCAGGATCCGTCAGCACAGCATAACTTCAAAGAAAATGCTGAAAAATGTCATCGTCGATGAATGGGGCAAAATTACCAGGCAGGATACAGCCAAATTGGTCCACTCCATGCCACATCGACTGAGGGAGGTCCTCAAGCGAAAAGGCTATCCGACAAGTTAGTAAGCCCTGATATATAATAAAAATATTTGAATATTTTAAATTCGTATTGTCATGTACGGATACTTTTTCTGGTTCGTTTAGGTGAAATTTTTTGTTTTTGTTTTGTAAAATTTAGTTTTTAAAGGAATACCAAATAAAAAATTTATAGATAAGGTAGTTTGATTACTGAATAAATTTTATTGCTTAAATATTAAAATGTAGCAGTTCTTTTTACCACGAATTTCCTAATATGTTGCTTTATTTTGATCGTGTACGGATACTTTTTCTGGCAAGTGTATGTATGTATGTAATGACTAAAATGATTGATAATTAAGTATTCATTCAATCAAGATTAGGTTCAAGTCCATTCAACAACGATTTTTCTAAAAGTTACTTTTATCCCAATGAATTCATCATTTACCTAAATCCGAGTCTCTACTTTGCATAAATTCACGGTAAATTGACAGTACGTATCTATGTATGTACTCGTATCTTAACCAAATCGAAAACAGAACTCTGCACGTACAAAGTTTTGAAATTATTCTAGCATGAACATTCAAATCGAAGTACTGTTTCATGTACACATCACACAGATCCGCCTGTGTAAGTGGCATAATGTCAGTTCTTCAAGACTGTTTGATATCCTCACGAGATTTCTTTCTATTTCATAGAAAAATACAAAAATATACTAAATGCGATCTGTTTGTACGGGACACCGGTTGCTTTTCAATTCTTCAGAGCTGACTGAAAATGGCGGAAGCTGAAAGATTTACGATGTCTGTTGCATTTTCCATTGGTCACGTCGGAAGCAAGAGTCTTCCAAAAAACGGAACAAGTTTGTCAGCTTGAAGAAGTACTTACTAAGCAAATAGGTTTTCAAAGTTTATTTATGGGGCCTTTGTGCTTTTCATATGTGCCAAACAAATATTCGAAAGCTATATGCCTCGTGAAAAATGCTACCAGCTATGGCAGAATTATAATGTTAAAAAGTTTAGCCACCTTTAAACTTTGTGCGATACATGTATTTTGGCCAAACAATTCAATATTGCTTTAGTTTATTCGCAGATAAGAATGCCGCAAACGTACTATGTATTTGTACGTTCTATCTCACGAGAATATTGGAAAAAGATTTATGATTTGCAAAACATATATTTTAGGAGTTATAAATATCCATGAGCAAGTTTCGAATTTAATGCTGTGAAACGATATTGTTTTAAAACAACAGATACTCCCTATTTGTTTGGTATTCAATACTGCAGCAAAAAAATTTTTGGTGTTTTATTATTCAGCTGATACCACAACTATATTACATTGCGTATTACATTGTTCACTTTGCACGTGCTTAATCAAAGGTACTTCATTAAAACGCCAAAAACTTAAATTTCTGGACAAGTGAATGTGTTTCGATAGCAAATCACGTCCACATTTAGCCGAAAGCCAAATTGAAAGCATGGTGGCATATTTCCGTTCAATTACTTCTCACGTATTGTGCAAAAGCCTCTCTCAATATCCTTCGTTTTATTGTGATAGCCATTGGAACACGTGTGCAAATAGAAAACAATTTACCAGATCTTATCAAGTGACATTTGGGGGAATATTTTTCAGACACAATTTCAAAGCACACACATATGCCATCAGTTTCTTGGGCTTTTTCGCTCGGCACTCGAATCCACCTCCAAGACATGTTGTTCATTAACCTGTAAGCGAAACCATAACAAATTGTTTTGCGGCTTGTGACAGTGCTACCATCTAATGAAGTAAATTGGCTTAGGGTAAATACATATTAACTAACTAGCAATTACATGCTGGGTGCCTGGCGTCCAATTACTCCAGCCTTGATATTTTTCTTCTACGATATAGGGTATATTCTAGGATAAAGTATAATCCTAGGTTATTATAAATCCAATCATGTTGTCCCTTGTTAGACTAATGCTCCGGTTCAAAAGAGATAGCTAATACTTTGGACTTTTACACGAACTATGCCCATATAATGGACTTTATTTTAAACATGTCGTTCGTTTATTATGTTTGTGAATGTATGTTAATTCTGATCTTTCACGCTCACGTTTATGGGGAAATTCAATGATCTATCCACACTGAAAATAAGTCACAAAGCACGTATTCTAATGAAACGTTGCCTAATAATGATGGTCGCCTGCGCTATAAAATGTAGGTACCAGGGTTTGTGATATCTCACATTATCAAATATATGTAGGTACATGTAGGTATATCACAACGAGGGAATTATAGCTGCATACACGATTCACATACTACACCGATCTATAAAATATAGCCCCAATGAACAATATGGTTTCTACTTTCATACATTATGGGTTTTTTGTGGTTTACACATAGTCTCCACTCCTATGCACATAGCCGGGACTATTGCGCTTATGGTCTACATCATCATAGTGTGTCTTTATCATTATAGTGATAATCTCATTATAGTGTGTTTACCATATATCATTATAATGTTTTTTTAACAATTAAATAAGCTTGCATACCATAGTAGATGGCGCATCGGTTTTTTGACTCTGGGGTCCCTGGTTTAAATCCCAGGTTCTGGCAGATATCAAATTTTTCTTTTCATCAGAGCCTATAATACATGTCCGTTAAAGACATGATTTTGCAGGCTATAATACATGACATCTACTCCTAAAATAGTTTCACCATGTATTATCGTGACAAGTACTACAATTTATGACAATCCCAAAACCAACTACATACATATGTACATAGTGTTTAAAAGTATGTAAATTTTATTGTATGCTTTAATTTAAATGGACATAAGAAAAATATTGGATCGACAACAAATCTACTACCAACTCGTTTTGGACATTTTGATGTACCGTGCTGTCTTCTGACTGATTTCAGCATAAAATCTTTAAAGTATTGTAAAAAAAAAAACATCAGTCTAAAAGTATTTCTCCATTCATGAAATGAATAGCGCTTTATCGCAAGCACTCAGCATCTTAAATACACTGAAAACCTTATTTTCGTATTGAAAAAAATTACGGTTAAGATGTTGCAAAGCGATACTACTTCATTTTCGAAACACAAAAATGCCATAAACACTTCAGAGAATACTTGATCTGATTACGTGTCAATTCTGAGAATCTCTTCAGAATTGGTTTTCGTTCTGAATCTGTTACAAAAGTGTATTGAAAGAATTCCCATTCAACCGTTTTAAAACACGAAACAAGTCGACATTTTTTTTTGCAAAGATGTAAAGGGAATTGACGTCTTTCACCTCTTCAAAACATGAACAGAGTGCAAAAAACATTCGCACATCACAATTCCCCATATATTTCGAAAAAAGTTCTTAGCAGTTGTAGTGTTCACCATTTTCCATTGAAATGAAATTGCATTCTCACCACCATACAAGCACTAAAGCAGGGAAGACAAACTGGAAGGGAAGTCTAAGAAAAGAACTGAAGAAATTAAATATATACATACTCTTTATGTTCTCTCATTTATGTCTATTAGGGGCATCTGAATGAGTAATGTACATATATGAGGACTGATTATTGTAATCGGTAAACAAAAGAATTCTATGAATTGTTAAGCCATTCAATTTAAAGTGTAATTTTTGAAGATCTAGATGTGCTCGAGCTAAGAGTACCTACACCATCATATGCCACAAATTTACCAAAAGCAGCAGATATGATTGAAGCCGAAATAAGATTTAGACGTTATGCGAACATTTAGTGCTCGGTGTTACCAATAATGCGCTGAATAATACCTTCCATGGCCCGAATAGTTCGCGGTTTATCTGCATATTCAGAAAACTTTAAAGAACCCGACAAGAAGTGATCGAGTGGCATCAAACAACGCAACCTCAAACAGTTTTATTGGTCTTGCTCAAACCACATGTCGCAAAAATTTATGAAGCTATTCAAAATTTTCGAGTAAAATTATTTTGCGCAAACATATACAGCTACCAAAATAAAGTAAACGAGCAGATTCCGACTGAAAATTTACAAACGATGAGAAATATAAACTTCAGTTACAAAACATAAACATAAAGTATCTCCACTGAGGAGATTCGAGTCTAATCTCAATATCTCACTTGACACTTGAAAATGATTTCTTAGAAATCGCCAAAAATTCGTGGAAATTTGTACAAAAGGATAAGCTAAAACGCGAGCAAAAGTACATAGTACAGAAAAAGTAAGGAGTTATTCTTCGAGTAAGTTCACAGTCTCACGGGCGCACAAACTTACCAAAAAGTCAGTTAGGGAACAGGCTTAATGTTGCAAATGATTCCAAGAGAAAAATCTCTGATCAATTTCTGGTAACGTTGAATATAAAATTTTACGCAAGACTGAAGAAACGAAGACGAATTCCCAAAATAATTTAGAATGATGTGGAAACGTTATTATGTTAATCAGCATGATAAGTCAAACAAATTATAACTGAAATAAAATTTTTTTATTGTGATCTGATAACACTGCCCTACTAAGCGCAAAAGCGGTATCTCAATGAAAGCGAGTTTCGAGATAATTGTAGTTTTGTATAAGTAGTAATATTGATATACCTCTAATAACTTTAGTGATTTAAGGTAAAATTGAGATTGGCGATGAGGAACTGGGTTCGTTTAGGGCTGGTAGAGGATTCTCTTTACTCCACTTTTCTCGGTGAGCGGTCTTCCGCTCTTGGATACATCGGGTACTTAGATTTAGAAAATTTTGTTAAGGTGTTTTCCATATGTTCTAAATAAGATACCATTAAAAAGCTTAGTTCATTAGATGCGTATTGTTTTAAGCTTTCTAATGTTATAAAAATCAATGTTTCGATATTTTTTGAGATACCGCTTTTGCGCTTAGTAGGGCAGAACAGTTCACTGACAACTTCTGACAACCGATCAACTTTCAGAATTGCTTCCTCTCAATTCCTCTAACTTGTCCGGCTTTTTTGGCTCTCCATTGCTCTAACTTGCTCGATTTTTTTTGGACAGCTGGTCTGCTCTTTTTTCAGAGTGATAAAACACAGCTGAAAAGTTACACCTTTTGAAAGATATGTAAATCTTAAAAGAAAAGATTTCGAGCATTTGAAATAGAAAGAGTATCCCTGATACATCTGTGAGTGATTTAAATGCACTTAATTCACCATTTCACAAATCGCACATCTCTTGTATGTGCCAGCTCACGTTTTAATCAACGAAGTCTCAGACTAAGTTGTTATTTATTTTAACAGAATTGTAGGAAATGGTGTTTGCATAGCTTTATTGGTATAAAATCGCTGTTTCTTGCATAAAACAACTGGATAAGCTGAACTCTAACCACTTTTCATAAAATTTCACCTTCCATATTTATTGCCTTTTATCACACACATGTTTAATACTATAATCATGACTTTGTCCATTCCCGCGCTACGGAAAGTAGGAGAAGTAATTCCAGAGAAAAGCAGCCTCTATTGACTCACCAGCAACGTGCAAACCAATTAAAATATCCTGTCTCGAAATTACTTGACAAAATATTACATGCGCAACTAACTTACTACCTTAGGAGTGTTAAGCTCCAATCGATCAGGCTTTAAAATAAAGCGTAGTTTACATATCTGCATTATTCAAGGTAACTTTCGTTGACTTGTGACTTTTCTTATATTACTCTATTTTGCAAAAACTTTTGATTCAGTTAGTCACTCACTACTTGTAGCTAAATTGCAACGCATGTTTTAATTCTCATTGAATGCAGTGCAACTTAGCTTATTAGCTCTTACCTGTTTGAAAAAGCAAGCAGTGCTCGTCGGCAATAGCTCATCTAGCTTCAAACACGTTTGAAAGGCGTACCACAAAGTTCCATTTTTGGCCCTTTATTACTTTGCATCTTCATAAAGGCAAGTCATTGAAAATTACAGTATCCTCGCTGATAACGTGCAATTGCAGCATGTGAAACTAAAACTGATAAAGAGCATAGTGATTGCAATGTTGCCTATGGGTATGATATTTTCTGTAATCATTTAATGATCTTATTCGGTATGTTGTTACCCTGTAGTAGAATCATGTGCCGCCCTATAGTAGAAATATTCTAAACTATTATCCATACACATATTTCGATTTCCGCTGCTTCAATTTCTTACAAAATTTAGTTCTTAAAAATGAATCATCTTATTTAGTATAGATAGTAGTGAAGATAAAACCAATTTTTCTAGACTAAATCGCCTAGTTTCTTTAATTCCATCTAAGTGTAATAGCGTTGTATGTATAAAACCAAGGAACTACTTAAAGAAACTCCTAAAATTTTAATTAAATATTTAAGTAATGAATAAAATTTCAAAAATATACATATGCCACATGCCCATGCTTGACTATTGTATTTTTACGAGTTTACAAGTCTTTCGTCGTTTTCTTGCTTTATTTTTGCTTAATCATCATACCTTTCTTCTTCTCTTTTTGAAGATAGTATAGTAATTGTTTAGGTTGCTTGTAGGTAAAATTGAATTTTAAATCTATTCTAAATCCCTTCTTAAGTTGCATATTGGCATTTGCTCTTATTTTCAGCATTGAATTGAATGCGAATTATAATTCTTCGGATTGTAAATTTATTGTAAAGAACGTGTGAATCAAATATGTAAGTTGAAATCAAATTGAAATTCATAAAGTACTCAAATTTTTACGGTCTTAATGCTTTTTTAGTACCTACCAGGTTTGATGCTCTGGCCGTCATTGCAAGAAATAAATTTAGGAAACGTTTCAACATTTCCTTCCGATTTTCTTCGAAAAAACAGTCATTCTGAATGCTCCTCAGCACTAGAGTTTTTATTATATAATCGTTTATCACATTTCATCTTTCTTGTTTCTAATTCTGTTTTCAGAAGCGAGAGATTCCCAGTTAAATATTCCATTTAAAAACAGGTTTTGATAAACCATTGAAATAGAGTTCACACATGCTTAAACGTTCGATGTTCCCATGTTTTATGTGCTTTGCAATTCTCAGTCTGTTATCAGTATAGTGAATCGTCCTGAAAACCAATCCTGCTCCACTTATATTGGGAAAACTTATGCGAAATCATTGGAATTTTTTCATGCAGTAATAGCGCAGATCTATACTATATGCGCATTCATATGGAAGTGTGAGCTTATTGCCATTGAAATTCTGCTTAACGCTTAAATTTTTTCCTTTCCAGCATATTTCCACAAGCGTAACATGAATTCTACATATATATATGTATGTATGTATATTTTCTACATACTCACTTTCGTGTTCATACTGTTTAAAAGTACTATTTATATGATCTGAAGCAGATTGAATAAAGTTTTTGAATAACGATTTCCATCTGACTTCATTTACACCATCCAATTGACTAATAACGTGATATGGTTTGTTCGTTTTCGCTAATTACAATATGTTATCACAAATATTTGTTGTTTGGAATGGAATGCAATTCATTCGGAAAATTAAAAAATACATACATACATCATTTTAATAAAAAAGCATGTTCAAACAGCCGAAAAAATTGAAGTAGGTTAGACATTGCGAAAAGCCAATAAGTGCTTCTCATGGGCGAAAAAGTGCCCTAGGACATTATTAAGCACTCTCAAATCGACTTCGAATCACCATCGAATGTCTGCACGGTTCTTTATTAGTATCAATATTTACACGTGTCCAATCGATGAACCGATCCTATGATGATGCAATGCTTTATAAGATAATATTTTTATCGAACGATAGCTCTAAAAAGCATAATAGATGTGTTTGTACGTTAATAAATACGATTGCATAAGCAAATACATACATATATGTATACTTTTTCCAATAACATGTCTGATTAACATTATTCATGCAATCCGAAGCACTGAAGTATACATATGTCTACGAATCGAACCATTATTTGCGTGACTTTGGTCAAATATATCTGGGCATTGTTAATATCTTTTCAACAGTTATCATCGTACTCGGTGACGATAGCACGCAGTTTACGAACCGTATTATCGCATGTATCAAGATAAATTATCCTTTACGCTTTTTCGCAAAGCAAGCAGATGATGAATTCGATTTTTATTCGATCATCATGTGCTAATGGACCTAAGGATTACTGGGTGTTTGTATTGCTCAACGCCTATGAAGCAAAAATATGGGCTATGTCAAAAATCTCATAAGGCTTCTCGTTTTCCGCATGTCAGAGTCCATTAATGTTAGGCACCTGCAAGTTATCTCGAAAAAAAACTTATAATGATTGCGATGGTGCCTTTTCATTACCTTTCGGGGTCAATGAACCTTTTTCAATCATTCGGGTAGCTATGCTACTGATAACTGATTGCTAACACGAAATCAAATTAAATTTTAAAATAAGTTTCTGATCTTGCTCTTGTAGCTTTACGTCCCTATTTTGCTTTTCACATGCAACCAAAAGCATTGAAAGTTTTGTTTCCTAAGCATCAAACACTTTAGTCACAATTGTTCGTATCTAAGGTAGCTGCATTTTTTATGTTATACAAACAAGCTTATTCAGGATGTATTCTTCAGGGCCTTCGAGTACCATTACTGCAAGTGACACTTTGCTAATATCATCATTAAGTCCATCCAGCCAAACTTTAGTCTGTGTCCTTGATTGAAGTTAATGTATGGCATGGAGGAAGCGAGCAGCTTGGTTTTATGGGAAATCCCAAATACCAAGTACGAGTATTTGGTTTCTCAGTTTTCAACAGAATGCTTGACTTTCACTCCAAAGCTAGTCACTAGTATATGTATGCATAAGTTGCTTGGCAGAATAGGAGACTATTCCTAATCCAATCATTTGGACTAGGGGATCTATGGTGCAAAGTAATGAGTGAAAGGTAGTATGATTAACTCTCAAACAGAAGAAATATGATCAAATATTAGCTGCTGCAAATGAAAAGAAATCAATTACATTTTCTCTGAAAATGGCTTCGGGCTAATTGGTTAACATCAATTCATTAGGATGGATGAAACCAGTTAACTTTATAATTAATACTTTTTTAATTTGTATACGTTTTCATTACGATACATGTGTTAACCGATTTAATCTCTGGGAGCATGAACAAATCAGATGGAACCAAATTTGGTGAATATGGTAGCTGTTCGTTGATACCGATGGCGGTTTTATTAAAAAAATCGCTCACAAAGATAGCTTTTTTAGACGGTGCATTGTCATAGTGCAAAATTCATAAATTGTTCTTTCAAAGATATGGTCTTTTTTACGAATGCTCTCTCTCTCTCTCTCTCTCTCTCTCTCTCAAACGCCTTATAACATACAAGGTATATCGATTTTTCACTATTTGACCTTCCGGAACGAATTCCAAGTGAACTATTCCTCGAATATAGAAAAACAGTGTTAAGTAAAGTTTCTACTTTTGACAGACTTTAGCTCAGTTTTTCGGGTTCCGGTTTGTTTGATGAGCGCCTTTCAAATTTGTCCTGGCTGGTTTGGATATAAGAAAATACTCAGGTCTAATCTAATCAAAGACTTAAGTCTTGTGTGTTAGACGAATGAAGGATCCAAATGTCTTCAAACACTCGACTACGATGCTCCATTTTAAGAAAATTGAGGTCCAATGGGACGATTTGGTCTACGACGTGTTATGCCAAAAACATCTACCAAGCCAATTTACAAGAGATGTTTACCTCACGAGCTAGATCTTTGAGACTGAAACGGCAATTCTGCCCTACTAACCATAAAGGTTCTATCCACATTTTTCTCATTTTTGAGTTAAGTTAGGTTAGTGAAGAGGGCTGCCGGGAACGCGGCCAGCATTAGGCCACCAGTTTGGGCCCATTTGCCACCCTCATAGACAACCACATGCATTTACACTTACAGCCATGGCACTGGCGGGATTCGAACCCGCAGGCCCCGTAGCACGCCGCTTTTTGGCCTGACGCCTTAGCGAGCAGAGCTACGGGGCCCCCTTCATTTTTGAGTTAACACCGGATTCAAAAACTAAATACTCTATTACATCATTCTCCAAAATTTGAAAAACCTACCTTTTGTAAAAGTATGTTAAAATCGATATTGAAAAATGCACTCTCCATATATCTCCAGTACAAATCAAAACACAAACCATTGAATGTCTCGAAAGTACTAAAATGTAGATAGAAACTTTATGGTTAGTAGGGCAGAATTGTAGAGCACTAACTTCTTGACTTTATCGACGTTTTCCTCATTATTATGCCGCCTTTACATGTATGGCAAACGTTTCGTGAGGGCATTCGACAAAACAGTCGACAAGACGTTCAGCAAGACATAGTGTGGACATGGCTTATCTACCTACCTAGACGATATGGTGTAAAATTTAAGTGGTAATATCGTGAAGTTAAGTAGCATTTTCTCTGTTTAGAAATTTTTTTTACAAATATTCGACCCGAAAATTTTATAGGAGCAATATCGTGGTAAGAAGACACCAATGTAAGCTTTGTTTTAACTGAGTTTGAAGTCCGGTGATATCGCAAAATCTGGTCTTAAACTCTACTTGACGGCAAGCGAAAATCAAACTTCAAAATTTTCCGCCACTGGAAATGATGATTACAGCTAATGGTATAACCTTCATAATTCAATAATTTTTGCTTTCACTTCATAGTATGTATTGTTTCTAAATGGCGTGTCGAGCACACGAAATGAATTTGATAAATAAAAACAAAATAAAATACACTAAGTCATAGTGCAATGTTATCATGGTCACACTTTGAGGAAAGAGTGAAACTTTCAATTGAAAGGACTCGATTTATTAAAGAGCACCAACCATTTTTTTAAATATTCTTACCACTATAACTACCAAGACCGTTATTTTACCGGCTTTCAAACTTCTAGGTTCAAAAATATGAATTTGAACTTTGTACTGCTCTAGGATTTTGTGACAAATTTTAATTTAATACTGGGGCAATTACATATTTATATTGCATTAACAATTCGCAATTTTAACTTTCATAATCTGTTTGACATTCAACTTTTTATACCAAAATCCGTCAAAATGACAATCTTCCGAATTTGAAAGTTTATAATAATGTATGGACCATCTATGCAATGATGAACATCATTTTTCAAATATTTCTTGAAAAAAAATCAAAATTCCATTTTTAAAACAATGCTATATTGTATCGCTTTGGCTTATAAATTAATATAACGCAGCAAGACAATGATTTTCACAGGTAATCTGCGGCGAAAAATAAAAAAAACAATGAAGTTTATGGTCATATATTGTTAGCAAAAAAGAGATCTTGAAAGATGCTTGACTGAAGGCTTCGAGTAAGATCATTTCGAATGCAAGGGCGATGCTTAAAAAGTTGAAAATCCCAAATCGTGCCAAATTTGACATATAATACTATTCTTGCCACTAAAAAATTATAAATTTTATCGTTTTTTTTTTGCTGTAAGTAAATTCATCTGATACATATTTGGAAGTTTTGTTTTGTCTTCTATTGACTTCATTATTTTATAAACCTTACATTCGAATATTTGACAGCGGATTTCTCCGCCCGATTCGAAATTTCCCAATCAATGTGTTTCAGGAGATAGTCTGTTACCAGTATTTAAGTAATAATAATTAAGACATATGTATCTTGCGAGGAAAATAAAATGGTTTTTTCAGACTTTAGAGAAGCTGAAGACGAATTTGAAGGACGAGATACTAAATGAATTTATATGATAAGGTGTTAAAATGAAAGTAAAGATTCAGAGACTAAAGATGAAATTTCAATTAAAGATTCTGAGACTAAAGATGAAAGCGGTTGTAAAATAGTCCAAGAAGGAGATAGCTGCCGCTGGTATTAAATGGGCAAATTTGGAAAATGTTTACATTCACAGATTGCCATCATGAGCCATATTCAGGCCCAACTGGTTATGCGAAGCAAAAAAGTATGCTTGGTAGTGTTACTAGTGCGTATCGGCTTAAAATTGATAGTCGAGTGATGAGTCGCATTAAAGCTTGCATGAGCTAGAAGCCAGGAATATTTTACAGAGAGATGATTGAGAAATTACACTAGATGAGTTCAATGCTTTTTTAGCCACTTTGTGTGCTCGAGAAGTTTGAGATTCAATAAACTTGAAGGTATCGTCTTTACGGTCTAAAATTATGAGCAGAACCAGATTTTTCAAAATCATAAGATTCTTTCATTTCGACAAAAAAAGCGAGACGAGTGTTCGCTTGTGAACTGATAAATTTGGATTGGTGCTCAAAATACGAATCACTCTTATTAATAACAGCCAAGGTTGTTACAAGCCACATTAAAATCTAAGTGTAGATACACAACTATTTTTTACAAAGACAAGATGCAGATTTCGTTACTATTTTCCCAATAAACTGGACGAATTCAGAATTCAGTTGTTGGTAAGCTTTAGACGTGGGAGGTAAATATCTCATAAAATCTTTCTTCACCTAAGCAAAGACGAACGCAGACCATCAGGAGCTGAATAAGAATAATAAGAGAATAAATTCGTAGTTTTGAATCTTGCCAAAAACTTTCTAAGTTTGGAAGAAATACAACAAATGATAGTTTTTTACAAGCATACAATTCGAAAAGAAGGTCGTGCCAAAAAACAAGTTTACTATATGAGCCAATAAAAGAGAATTGCCAAAAATGGCAAAAGATAAAAAGTATAACACGGCTCTTTTCACCACGAAATTCTACAAATCTAATAATCCTTTTCTAGTGTTTATAAAAGTAAGCCTCGTAGAAAAGTGCTATGTCTTAGCTCTAAACACTAATCCGTACAAATTTCCTCTAATCGAAAATAATTCGCTGAGACTGTATTGTTTTATAATGGCCCGCAAATATAATGTAAAAGCAGGCTTACCTGATTGGACTTATCGACAATGAATGCTTGGATTTTGCACAAAGAAACTTGTAATGAAAACATAACTAGAAAATAACTTTTGTTTTAATTGTTCGAAAAACTAGTCCATGAATACAGCTTTTGCTGAAGGAAAGCTATTTGCGGACAATAAGAGATTAAATAATTTTATTTAAAATTTGAATTATTTTATTTAATGTCCTTTTTGCAAAATTTTACTCTTTTATTTACATAAACCAAACCAAAAGTTACAACAATAGCTATGATAAAAAAATCTTTCAATTTTTAACGGGTGTAGTTAAACTATAGGTATATATTCAACGTCGGTAGTTCTGCTGTTAAAGCCTGTTACTTGAGCATCATTAATGCCTCCATTAACTTTAACATCTTACGGTCACTAAAACGCTTTACCATAATATAATAAAGCCAAAAAAATCTGAATTCATTCCCTGTCGACTGAGTTCAACATGCACGAACTTCCAACCATCAGGATACATAGCAGGGAGGTCTAAGCCACACAAGCATACAAGACACACTCTGGCTTTTCACGATGCAGGGTTGCATACATTTGAAAAGAACTTCAACGTTCATTTACAAATGCTAAGTATGGTTTGTGAAAAAATCAACTTTTCTCTGTATTTTCCTCTGTATTAATTCTTTAGCGACTCCAAAATTCAAATATGTTTAGAACAAAAAATCAACTTAAATGACTAATTCAAATTGATAGAACGTCTCTCTATTATGTCAACAAACTAATCGTCTATCATACTTAACTTTGCAAATTTAGCAAATAGAATTTATGTATTAATTTCAAATTTAATTGAAAATTCCAAGTCAAATCCACAGACATTTTCCTCTAATTGAAATATTCAGGCATCGACATATCTAAATTAGATATCTGGTAAGCTGTCAATCTTGTTTAAACTACGATCTCATCAGACCGAATGTTTCTGATTAAATTCAACGCTTGCTTTCGATACCCAGGCAGAATTAGAGCAGAGCCGATTTAGAGAATGACAGTATAGAATGTTACATTTTCAGCAAGGGCAGTTTAAGACCTGAAACCTGTCTGTGAAATCGAAACACTGACTAATAGCATTGGTCTTCCGCTGAATAATAAGGTTTAAATTGAAAGCTCCATGATTTAACTTTGTTGAATTAACGATAGTCAAACTCATATACCAAACATGTCAATGGCACCTTAGTTTCTAATGAGCTATATGTAACTATAAACAGGATTTTATTGTAAAAAAAAGTTCTACATTATAAAAATGATATTCATAACTGACCAAGAACAACATTTTTAAACAACATACTTTTACTTGGATATCATTTTCAAAGCTCTTTATTAGAAAGTCTGGCCACGCGTACTGATTGAACTCGAGATTTCAGCCAAATCAACTAGAAATACTTATGAAAACGGCGTAATGAGATGTATCGACGGGCTCACGCTTCAATTATTTTCACGTGACACCTCGATGTAAATTTTTGTCATTACGGCGAATTCGTATCGATTTTTTTGTGTGAACATGATGAATTCTCATTTGCATATCTGATTATCGTGATGTCTACTGAGGGCGATTACCAGTCTGTCTGTTAACGCTGTACTGTGTTCCATTATGATCGCACCTGAGCCGAATAAAATACAACAGGCATCGAGAGTTCGTTTCCTGTGGCATGGTTATCCTGTGGCAGTTTTCTTATAGGTCATCGCACACTTTTCACATGAGATCATTTTATCGAATCATATATTCAGCATTTCGCTTGTGCAAATGTAATATCATTACGTGTTCTCTATTTTTATTTATTTGCCGATCCGGAAAGGTCTATTAATCACAACATACATATATTTTCTTCAACTAGGAGGATGTTCTTGATTACTGATTTTATCAACCACACGTTATTTTCTACCGTTAACTAGTTTAATTGCAGCGTTTTCAAAAGATACTTTCTAATTTAATTGATTTCGCTACAGTAAGCTATGGAATAAGTTTCAAGTTTTTTGGAGCAAAGTTTCATGCCTTACTATATATGCATACATATTCATGTCATTTGAACATACCTGAGCCCCACAGAGTAAAACACCTCTGATTTATATCACAACAATTCCCGAAGCACCACATCTATTTGCTGATATTTTTCGCTTTAAAACAATATTTCTCCTACAGAAATGTGCAAATGCATATGTATTTCATGCATTGTATGCTTTATAACTACAATCCACTTTGCTTCCCGCATTAAATCTATAGAAAAATCATTTACAACTTTTGGGACTGCTCATCCATCATCAAATGTGTAAAACGTTTCCCTACTTTCTAGTCGATTATTGCATGTATCTTCCACAGGCGTAAATGAAATGCAGCTAGCTCTCCCTCGATGATTAATCAACACATGAAACATGTGAATCCATGCAAAAAATATGTATGATATTTTATTAGAGGGAAAACATTTCTGGTGAGTTTTTTTTTAGCGATTTTCATGATTTTTTCGCCAACGAAGAAAAATTTAGAATTTACGTAAACTTTGGTAATATTTTATACATATGTTCAAAAATATAATTTGATTTTTTGATGCTATTCCTCTTAAAATATGGAACGTATAGGCCGCCCATCGAAGATCGCCATCAGGGTTTGGACCCTGAAAGCCACATATTTTCTTTGAAACCAATACAATTTAAAGATCATTTTCAAACATATTTTTTTTTTCTTCTATATGAACACTTAATTAAAAACAGATGCATTGGAAACAACATTGCTTCTGTCCCAGTGAATTCACTCGGTCAGAATTCTGTTCGGCATAGGAAGTTCATGTGCTGAATTATAGTGCTGATAGAAAAACGAAGAGCTCATGAGTAGTTGCCTTTTTTACCGTGAGGTGACTTTGAATTTTTCAAGGTTATGTTAAATGTTTTGGTAGTTAGGAAATTAGAAAAAGCCCTCATAATGTGTAGAAAGTTAAAAGAAGTAATTTTTTGTAAGTTTTTAGTTATATTTTCTATCGATTGTGGTAGTTTATACTCGTTATTTTCTCCTTTTATTTTCAACTGTTTTGCGCTACCACAGCGAATACAGCATCTATAGCAATCTTAACTAATGTACGAGCTGTTCTGTACTGGATCTTTTTTTTTGCGCCATTGTTCTATTCTGCTCTGCACCGGAGCAAAAAAAACGCACCTATTGTAGTTTTAGCAAAGTAGCGCATGCAAAATAAACTCAAACTAAACTAAAACATTCGCTGCAGTGGATTCACCACAGTCCTACTACATTCAAAGGGCTTGTTTGTTACATGTGTTTACAAAACTTTAACATTTTCAGTGACATTTGGTTCAGTGGCGTGGCGTTCATGGAAGCAAGGGAAGCATTGCTTCCCTTACATTTGGCTGACATAAATTTTAAATTGTTTTTTTTTCATAATCGTGGAACAATCGCGTATAAACATTTATTAAAAAAAAATTTTCAAACCAAATTGTGAACATCTCACACAGTTGATCTGGTAACGCCACAGAATGAATATCATGAAAGCACAACAACGGCGCTGTGACAACGGCTTGGAAGCAACATAAAAATTGCATCTACGACCGTTTGTTTGACCCCATATAGGCTAGACTGTGACGTCATTAAAAAAAACGTGTTCATACGATCTGTTTGGAAGCAATGAAAATGTTGCTTCCTAGGGGAAATTATCTTCTCAAGAGAGAGACTCAGAGTCCGCTCTGAGTATCATATTCCTGCGTTCAGAACATATTCCTGCGTTCCCCTCACTAGCAGCAGGGTAAATTGTTATTGCTATCATTTTACTTTGCTTGTACAGATTTTTTGTGAATGAAGAATACTTGCTGTGAGCGAATTTGAATTACGATATGTGACAAGCATTGCCAGAGGCTATGGATTCAATAAGTCGTTATTTTATGTGTTTTATTTATGATTTATATTATGACATTATTTTTTTGTATGTTCTATTTTGTATAGAAACTTTTATGAAGGTGTTTTCAATTGGCGAAGGCTTTTAGTCACTTATAGCTTATAGGATTTGGTAGTAATAGGTGAAGTTGTAGACTAGAATTTACTTTTAATTGATATTTGAAATATAGAAAGGTTGAAATAGGTGAATGTATTCACTTGTTCTGTGGGTCAAAATTTTAGAATTCGTCAACTTATTTAAATTTTATTTCATTGGATCTCGGTAATTTGCTGAAAAAAAGGACATCATCAACCAGGACCGATCAAAACCGTGAAAATTGTCTCTATAACAAGGACATATACCTACTCGACAGTTTGATCACAAAATTATTAAATGAAAAACTCGGAACGGATTATCGGTTGTAATATTAAACAAAAATAGTTTTGCTGGTCATGTGTGCTTTTTTCAAGCGATTCAGACATTTGGCGAAATATCGGATTTTGTAATTTAAATAATGTTTAAACTGTGAACAGGTATGGTACAAATAGCTCCTATTAATTTCCAAGTTTGATTCGGGTGATTTGAAGAATTGCTGAGTAGTTAATATAAATATTCAGTGATATTGCTCACAATTAGGAGAAATTGAGAAACAATGAAGATTTTAATAAACATTGTGTGTCATTAAGGATGTCAAGAAGAAGCATTACATAGTCGTAATGAAAATGTGTATTCTTGCAATAGGGTTAGATCACTTAAAGACAATAAATCTTTTGACAGTGCGTAACCGATAATTGCCAGCTCACTTGGACCAAGCAAGTGTTTCTTCCGGAACATCAAATTATATTCAAAACGATCTCGTTAGTTGGTTTTCAAAAAAAAATATTGAAAGATATTTGTAATGAAATTTAGAAAAGCAAATTCATAGCAATAATATTAGAAAAAACAACCGATATATCATATCGATCACAACTTTCAACAACCTTTGGTTATATTACTTCTTCCGGTGCAGTTAAAGAAACTTTCATAAATCTCACAGATGTTTCTGATAACCAAACTGCGTCCCGTTCATTTAACCTTGTTTTGCATACTGTCCGAAAATTTAAAGCCTTGAGGAGCCTCTGTAATATCTGCCAAAATACCTGGATTGCAAGCATGTACAAAAAAAATGTATAAAAACGCAATATTTATTCATTTTTTCGAACATCGACTAAATTTGATTTTATCTAAATCGTTCAATAGTATGCGCGAATGTCGATATTTTCCGAATCTATTACTAGTTTTTCAATAAAGAACATGAGTTTATGTGCTTTGTATTTATTCGTCAAAAAATGCTCCCAAAATAAGCTCCAAAACGTTGGACTTTTAATGGTAGGTTTTTTTTAAAAAATTTTCTATAATAATTTGCAATTAAAATAGCTCGTGGAATATATAACTGAAAATGATAGTGCTAATTGAGACGGAGAGATCGTTAATAGTGAGAGTGGGCTTTTCATTTTACTTAAAGATTCTTAGTTTATTTTTCTGTTTAATGTTTTTTTCTAAAAAAAAAAAACAAAAAAATACATACTATTCGATATATTTCAGTCCTAACAAAGTAATATAATGTATCATATTCAGATCTTATACAATCTTTAAGAAACAGTTTCATGGAAATCGGGAACGAATTATGGTCGACTTGCGAAACAGCACAGCGTCGTAAAACAGCAAGGTGCATAATTGACAACAATGAGAATGTTGTACAATTCTTTACAAGTGCTTATGTCGAAATATTTGATAGCATAATCGTTAAAATAAACTCAAGGTTTCATATTTTTAAACATTTTCAATTCTTCGAAGTTTGGCCACTTTCAAAAATATTATATTTCTAGTTCTGGGAATGTTATTATTTTACTGATAAATATTGATATGGTTTCTTATTGTGTGAAGGGCTGTGAACTTTTATTTTCATAAGAATACAGAATGTCTATTCTCACGTCCCTGTTAGTAATTCCTGGATGATTTTATTGAGGGGTTCTATTACACGTAACGAATTTGCGGAAAGCGTAATCAACCATGGACATCAACCAATTGCTTCCCTTCGGTGAATTGTCACGCCACGCCACTGATTTGGTTGAGTTTCGATTGTCCGCAATAATTAGCGATATAACGAACAAGTTCAAGCGGACATTTTACTTAACTTTTCAAAATTTAAGTGAGCATATGTTCTACGAAAACTTTGAACGTGCACTTCGGTCATTTGCGATAAAAATCAGATACGGCGAGTAAGTTCGAAGGAATAGACGAAATTCTCTACACTAACTTTCTAAGAAAAATTTACTGAACTAAAGTTTTACGAAAAATTCTTCAGCTAGGTCGACTTTCATGAACGTCTGCATCGTTCAAACTTTTCACAGAGCTCTCAGCATCAACCGTTGGGCTCTCGTTACTGCAAGTTTTCATATTCCAGAATTTGATCAGCTTCGTAAACTTATGTATGTATGTACATCATGCATATACATACATATGTATATGTATGTACGTAGATAAATTCTATAAATATATTCATTCACATAATTTTTGATGGTAGCATACTTCTGTGGATGCGACTAATTTGAATAAAATCGAAACAGATATACGGAGTGTACATTGATAGATTTTAAATTTATGCACCTGTTGCACAAAATACCTAATTCAGAAGTTTTAAAAACATTTATAGACAAACACCAATGCATTTTCGTTTTGGCTGAAACTATCTTCCAAGATATAAGTACACATATGTATGGATATATTTTTTTTTAATTATATATTTTTCAATGTATTTGGCATTTGAATTGTGAATATCTACTTGCTTGCGTTTAATATCAATTTTAGTTTCATATGCTGAAGGAATTCACCAGCTCTTAGACCAGCATTTATTGAAAAAATTGAAACACCACATAGGGAATGAATGACAAAGGATCCGCATCGGCACATCTATGGAAACAGATAATGAAACAAGAATTTCCATGGAAGAAGATAAAAGAGTCGTGTCGTATCAAAGAATTATGTGGTCATAAATTATACAAGTTCCAAAGTATTCTACATTTAATATGGAGCCTATATCGTGTATTAAAAATCTGATTTTCAATATTGAAAATATGATCGAGTTTTACGCTAAAAGAATACAATTGTGGTGTTGTCAAGTAAATTGTATATTTAACTGCCACCCCAGATCTACTCCATACTTCAATCATATCATCCAAATCTTTTAGACTTCCTTTAACACGTTAATGTCTTAACCACTGACTTAATTTATTTTGAGTAGACAGCAGCCGATTTTAATCTTGTTGCGTGGGCTTTGATGCTGAATGATGTACAAGTGCAATATTTAATCATTTACGCGAAAATCCAACCTTTTAATCCTTAAATACCATATAAAAAATTATTTCTTTACACATACTGATAAAATACTCAATTTAGAAGAACTTCTAAGCAATCCTTTATTTTCCGAAAATCAAATCACTGGTAATGCGTCCTCTTGAATTTACAGCCCTAAACATAGCCACTTGATATCCCATTTATAAAAGGAAATTCGTTCACGAATTCCGAAATCAAGAAAGTCCTGATATTATTTTCTTGCCAGAAACTAGACTCAAGTCCTGTCGTCGTGCAGCCATGGATGATTACAAAATCAGATGGCCCGAAAGACTACTCATCAGAAAACGCATTAAAATGCAAAGGCATTTGATCTCTGGACGTATGATTATTGATTTGGTTTAGAGAATGACCACGCCACTTTTGTAAGTATCTTTGAACTCCATCACTTCAGAGACTCTGGATCGGTTCAGGATCTCACTTGGTCACTTGGTCCTTCAGAGGTGATTTCAATACTCGTTTGCAGCCTTGTAGAGAAACCGAGGAAACAATGCTTATAGAATGGCCCTGAAACAATGGCTTTTAAATACTGCAGCCACAATTAAACCTGTTTCCCACAGAAACCAACAATTCGTCGGTTATTGATCTTTTCGTCTCCGACAAGTAGTCTCTGGCCAGGATATGTTTTAAGAAATAAATGAAATAACAGGCCGTAACAGGTCAGGAACTAATTTTACTTCACATGGTAGTGAGATTATTCTATTGCAGATACTACCGCTGCTACTTTCTCTAAGTTGTCAAAGCCTCCATTTTCAATTTTCTCCATTAGAATTATTCGATGACTATTACACAATTCAGTCCTACAATCCCTTCTATAAGCCCTCGGTGCGATGGAGCAAGGAAACTCTTCTCACCCTGGTATAAATTCTTTCCTCGAAAAAATCCTCAAGAGAAGATAACATCAAATGTGGTCTTTTTCTTTGAACATCGTTGTGCCCTTTTCAACTCTGAGCTTAACATTGGATATTTTCCCAACTGCTTAGAAGCGTGCGAAATTATTTTCCATCTATAAAGCATCAAGATAATGTCATGTTCTCTATGCTCGTCCAATGTCTCTGCTTTCGAATTTGAGATAATTACTCGAAAGGGTGATTCCAAAACAATCAACCACTTTCATTGATGAGTACCAAATTATACCCGGGAGAAAATTTGGCTTTAAAGAAAAAACTTTACGGTTGATGCCCTAATGCTTCTGCAAAGCGCAGTTGAAGAAATCATTTAGAATATAAGGGTTTTGGGTGACTACCTGATTGATCTACAGAAGGCCTTCGACTACGTATGGATGGAAAGTTTCCTGCATAAAATGATCCATTTCGGTTTCTTTACTTGGTTTGTCAGAGCTTTTGTTGATTTTTTCAGTGGCAAGAAGGCAGTCGTTTAGAATTTCTAATTGAATCAGGTGTACCTCAGGGCTTCATTTGTGGACTAGTTCTCTTCAATGTCTGCACTGCAGATATTTCTGCATGCTCAAACTCTTCCACAGGAATTAGTAATAATCTCTGTGCAGATGACTACCTCTTCTGTAAATCCCAGCACAACTCATGCTTTGTAACAGCTGTCTAACAAAAATATGCAAACATTCTGTTATGGTACTTCTCGAAATGATGCTTTCAAATAAATGCTAGCAAAAGTGAGCTTAAATTTTTTTAAAGAACATAACGAAGACTACAGGGCTCTCAAAGAAATCAAAACTGTTACTAATAACCAGAAGATTACCCTTTAGAAGGCCGTGAAATATCTAGGCATAAAACTCAGCCTTCTCTGGAACTTAGCTACCGTATCCGATAAAGCCTCAACATGCAGCCCATACCATACCATCTTATAGCAGCCCTTACTTATCTTACACTTATACTGCAGCGCAGAAATGAGCTTGTTTGTTTGTTTCTGAATCACAAACCAGCATTCACTCGTCTCTAAAAAAAAGTTAGGCAACAAATAATAATAATTCTAACACATTTGCAAATTTATAAGGTTAGAATTTCGGGCAACCAGTTACACAGGCACGAAATAGTTTTAGTTAGTTTAGATCATTTTAGATCATTATAAAAAGAGATTCAAACTTTCTGATTACTAGCTATATGCGATTTGGAAACTAGGTGCATTGAAAGCAGTTGAAAATCCTTGTTTGCCGCTGAGCTCCTTGCAAGGATTATTTCTTGCCTGTCAAGCGTATTCAAGTAAGTTCAGTTCTTTTTTGAAAGTATAAATTTAATGCATTAAACTCAGCTTAGCAATTAATGTAAGCGGAACGCTAGCCTTATAGGTATTGCATAAATTATTTGTTTATCAAATTTTTTTTTGTTTTTTGTGTAAAACATCAAAATTACAATTATATTATTACACCACCGATAATGAGCCAATAAGATTACATGCAACTCATGTGGAAAAACCACTTTAATAGTTGCTACTGTGTCTATCTAATAATCAGAACTACACGATAGTTTTCCTGATTTAACTAACATTCATATTTTTGATTTGGAATCCATTTTCAAAATCAATTCATTTCGCAATTTTATAATGAAGACAAGTTCGTAGCAGCTATCAGTTCATGCAACTATTGATTGTTATTGAAGGCTTTAAGCATTACGAATGTTTCATGCAGTTCATCAGAAAAACCGAAAAAGAATCAGAAGAAAAAAAAATTTAAATTCAGTTCGATATAATTCCACCACGTATCAGTTTTGAAAGATTTATTCGTACTGTGCTATGTCTTTGGCGTAAGCGATACGCAATTCATCAGTCTTTCAGATATGGTATTATCTAAAGTGCCTTGAATACCGATAAACTGAGTAAGGATTTGTAAGATTCATCATTTGCTTCGATTGACTAAGCTATACTTCTTCTGAAGCGCTGCCAAGACTTTGTACGTTAGAAAATTCAGACGCGGCGTATGCGTAAGCGTAAATTTACTTACAAAGGATATGAATTTAGGAAGATGTATGGGCCGTGTTTAAGGAATCTTATTATCATTCGTCTGGCTGTTGTAGATTATTTCCTAGAAACGTGAAAATTGTTGTTAATGAAACGGTTAATAGCAACGCAAGGCAAGTATAAGAACGCCAGACTGTAATAATGTTTTAGAACTCTCAGAGGAACAGTTACACCTGGTGAACTAACGCTTAAAGTTTTCTATTGAATATATTACGAAAATATAAATTTGATAATCTACCCTACTATTAGTGAAAATAGGTACAAAAGTCTTTTATTAGTGAAAATAGGTACAAAAGTCTTTTATTAGTAAAAATAGGTACAAAATATTTGAGCAACTCTTCTTCTCCCCACAATGGGCGCACATTGGCAAAGAATTAATTATTGTTATATTTTATGCTATTTTTAACACGTAACATTTTTACCATATGGCTGACTGCAATTACTTGTGGAAACATTTTAATACATATACCTATTTGCATTAAAAGTAAATATATATTGTCATCGTATCAATTTATAATCGATATTGTACTTCAACGTTCAAGCTGACACCAAGTCTAATCAAGAAGAAGAACAAACATTGACTCCTATCACCTAATGCATTTCAAAAGATTTTTTAGGAATCAAAAAGCTATCGTCCCACATCTACTCATTTAGATTAAAATGTTACTAGTTGATTATACGTTCATAGTTGCTCACTTTATATTGTACTATGCTGTTATTCGTGCTAACTTTAGTGTAGCTTAGATAATTTCAAGTTGCGAAACTATCTCAAGGTCTGGATCCTGCTAACAACAACAACAACTTCTCATTACACTCACACCACACAAGTACTCTCGCCACAAGGTTTCCATTACCCATGGCCTCTAATTTGTTCAGCACGATGTGGCTATCGTGCATGATACGCAAATATAGCCGCTAATTCTCCATTCAAGTATGCGAAACCGTTCCAATCCTCGTCAGCGTAAGTCACAGTGTATATTCACATCTACTTTCATATTCACAAAATACAAATTTACATGCATACTTTGGAGGCACATTCTGCAAACGTGGCTCATTTATACGAACGAACTACAGAGGCATTGGTACAAATATACCAGCAGGTTACACCTTTAATTCCACACCAGACACATTCACATATGCGTACAACATATTTAGGTGCATTGGTTCATATTACACATATTGTAAACATATACATAGTCACTATTGCTAGCTGCTTTCTCCAAACCATCAGGAGACAGAATGAATATTTTTCAATGCTCTGTCTGCGGCATCTCTGTTTATTCTTCTGCTGATTAAGTAATCATGGGATAATCTAATTGTTGATTTCACAAACAAACAATGAAGGTCACAGACGTTTTTCCCACAGATTCTATAACGAACAGACTTTATTTGCGAAAGATTGCCACTGCCAAGCAGATGTAGAGATCTATTCTGCCAACAGTCAATATTTCTGCTTTATGGTCGCTTGATTTGTTGAATGGCCTGCATAATCACAAGTACGACGAACCGAACTTTGATTATTTCAATCAGTGTTCATTTAATCAACAATGACCGAGAAAAACCCTTCAGCATTTGCGAAATATTTTTCATTTCTCTAAGGAAAGATATGTATGTATGTATGTCTGCATGTAAGTCTCGAGAAATTCCACAAGTGATCGATTCAATTCTTTCATTGTGATATGTAAGAGCATTTGTATAATATTTATAAGAGGCACACATGCAGGCCGCTTAAAACACCATCACAGCCCTCTAGCCAAAATCAAATATACAAAGCACAGCAGGATTCATTTACCATTCTCATGGAATTTCCAAAATTGCTTGGCGTCAAGTAAACAGTTTAATGTAATTATTTAGAATCCACCCAAAAAGCAGTGAAAATTAATCATGGCATTGTGATAAGGAGCAAAGCTACGTAGGGGAGTCGCAAGATGGTAAATATTTTTTTGGTAAAAAGTTCTTGCTAGGCTTGGAAGTAATTCTGGGACACTAAACAGAATACCAAATTATTTAAAGCAACCTAAAAAAAAATCTGGATTTTATGTACAATAATCGACAGTTGAGCTAAAGTTTTAATGCAAAGTGCGTATTTGAACGTGAGAAAGCAAGGTAATGATTTAATTTCGGAAGAAAGCTAATTTCCTTGACGAATCACTTGAAAGTCAATATGATTAATTTTAACACCAATTGTGAATGTTTAATCGCTCTATAAACAAAGAGTATTTATTCTAAATAATTTTTTCTAGAATTATCATAGCTTATTGGCACGTTCGTATGGGAGCGAAGTGTTCCTTCCTGTATGATATGCATTTACCTGTTTGCTACCGTGATTAAAGGTATGAAAATGAAAATCTCTACTTCAATCAGAATAGCAGGAAAGATTTAAGAAATACATATTTGACTTTTAACACGTTTTCAATGTTATTAGAGCACATTGATTTTTCCTCATATGCGGTACGAGTGGATATTCTCACGTTTGTATCAATCTGAGGATCACGGGACATCAGGAAAAGTGTTAATGTATCGTAAGGTGCAGATGTGATATCATTGCTTATAGTCTTACACAAAACTAACACATATGCATTAGTCCTTGCCTGGCCTAAGCAACCTTTTGCAAATTCATGTATTTCAAGAGCTAGTTGTCCGACCCAAGTCACTGGAGAATTTCGAGATAAACTGAATCTTCCGTATATGTAATTTATTTTACTTTGTAAATCTTTGAAGTACGCGCTACCATAGTCTGCATTTAGTTTTAAGTAGTTGTTCAAAGTAAAGCCTGGTTAAGCAAATGTGCTGCAAAAGGTACGATAGTCTAAAGATAATTTCCGAGCGTATCATACGTCTTGTAATACTTTAGATTGAAAAAATACGAGCATAAATGTTCTTGCTAGTTATTCGCACAAACCTATTTGCTTCATTGCTTCTTAACAATCAACGCGAGTAAGGTAATCCGAAAATGCTGAAATAATAAAATAATTCCTCCCGCTTTTTTCTAAGTTCACTGAATAAATCGCACCCGGGCAGTTCTCATTTCTACTTCATTTGTCTTGGATAAACATAAGCATAATTTTCCATCATAATTCGCCTGAGACTGTAAACACCACAGATCAAAGTCTTAGCATATGAGCTCTACAGTTTTGATAGCTTCGATAACCAACAGTTTTCGGTTTAAATGAACTGGTGAGACGGTACACTTGAAATTGTGTTTGACGTTTTTTCATTAAAAAATTGGTATTTCGAATATCAGTTTCTTGAGCGTGGTTTTAAATTTAATGTCATATTCAAATTTTAATTACCACAATACACCTGTATAAAATATATAAATTTTTTAAACATATCCAAAATGTGTTACAACCAACGTGAAATTTACAAAATATATCGTGCAGTAGTATAATAGTATGTAATCAATTTTGTCAGATTATTTCTAATAACATGAAAATATGGAATTGATTGAATGAAAAATACCCTAGATAGTATCTCCTTCAGAGCTCGTGTGAAAAAATGGGGAAAAGCTGTTCCTGAAGAATTCAAGCCATCAACTGACGAGAAATTACACTCCAGCCTCAATCATCGGTTTTAGTTAGAAGAATCAGCCATTCTGATCAGTGAAATTCTCCATGACCAAGTCGAAAAAAATATGGATTTTTCGTCATATACTAAAAATGCCCCAAAAATTAGAAAAAAAGAAACCAACTTCATTTGAAAATTTGTTAATTCTTCCACGCTTCATGATAAAATCATCTCATGATGCATCTCAAACTACTGTCTCATTTCCCTTCTTCCTTGTTTGTCTTCTTTATCCAGCCTAATCTACCTCATGAGCATCCGCTCTTGACCATTAAAAGCAGGTCAACGTACTAAATACTGACTTCTCCAAAGCCTTTGACTCTGTCTTTGGAAGCTAAAGAACGATGGCATCGTTGGTCCTTTCCTATCCTGGTTTAACTCTTACAGCTATGGTCGTACCTATATTGTGACTGTCAATTCCTGTTCTTCAATTCCCTTTTTTCCAGTATCAAGTGTTCCGTAAGGATCGTTTATTTAACATTTGGGGATGTTATGATGACGGGTGTTAAAACTCGTTTCCATCGGCTATTAAAGTTGTGGTTTTTTACTTCTGACTTCATTGATATTTAAAAAATTTGTTACTATGGCTTGATAGATTTTCTCAGTCTATAAATAATTGCGGTTTTTAATTTTTGTTATCTATTCAAAGTTATTCTTTTTTTATAGCAAAATATTATTTCTAAGTTAAATTTTTTCAATTTCCTTTAATCCAGCAACGATTTTCTGCATTTTTATTTGCTGTATTATTATGTTTGATGGTGCATGATACGCCGGGCGGGCTTAGCCTTAGCTGTTGCAATGTATTTTACATTCTTTTCATTATCTCTTGTATCATTGTATTTACATACAGCAACGACCTTATTATTATTATGGCAAAAATTTAATCTCTTCCACCTTCGTTGTATATTTTTTAAATCAATTTAAGAGCAAGTGTTTTATGTTCCAACATAAATTTATGAATTACTGCTCTAATTTTTATTCAATTTTAATTCAGTACAAAATATACGATTCCTCTTCATTTTGTGCTTTTTGTAGGATTTAGCTGAGTTTATAATACTTCTTTCTCTTTTCTTTTTTTGAAGTTTTGTTTCTGTTTTTTATTTTTGAGTTTATTCCTTGCCGTCTTTAAGCAACGCAACTTAAATTATTTAAATTCAAAAATGCATTTGCTCGATTTACCCCAATTGATCGTTTAAATGGGCCAAACAGTGATATGTAGTAAACACCAAAACCACATTAGCTGGAAAAACTCGGAAAAAAACTTTGGGAAATATCCATTACACAACAAATATTAATGAATTTGATGAGATAGGCTTAAGAGTTTGCCTTCGAGAAAACTTCGAACGGATTATGAATATCATTTTATTTGTAGATTACATACTATTTGGCGCTTACTATTGCACTGATTCATAGTGCAATAAAATAGAAAATCGATGTATTTACGCAGTCTTACTTTGCCTTGCAAAAGCCTGAATTTCTATGTTCTTTACACAAAAATTCACTAAATTATGCTCGTAAGATTGAACTGCACAAGTTAACCACCATCATGCAGCGTAATTATTACGAACGTGGTTTCAGCCTAACTTCACGAAGGCAAAGAAACGTTTAATCTCAGAAAAATGCTTCGCTTTCTTGAACCTTCAACATAAATTGAAAATCTGGGCAAACACTTGCTGACATGAGTAATAATAACATTTTCTTCTCAAGCTTAGAATCAGAGTTTTGTGGAAACGCTACCCTCTTGAAAACTTACTGCTAACAAGTTCGAATGTAGGTAAGAGCATGTGCATGTAAGCACCCATGCGTAACTATGTCAAACACATCAGAAATTATGCTGCAAATGTTGTAGCATACATTAATCTCAATTAAAACTCTCTGACACTTCAAATGAAATTAAATCTGGGAAATGTTTTCATGAGTCCTAGTAATGAATGAAACTAATTAGGTACCCACCTGTATGTCCTGACTCCACTGTTGTTAGAGAATACCTCTTTCTACTATTTATTAAGAAGCGTAAAGCACATTGAACGCAGGAAAAGATTTGAAAACATACACGCAAGCATGCACATATTTGTCCACTGGATACTCGTACTTATGGTCCAATATCGTCAATCGCTATAGTACTAGTAATAAGTACATATTTCGCTGAAATTGACATTTGACTTGTTCTTGCAGATCTTCCTTTTCTTCAACTCTTCCAACATAGCTAATGCCAATAGACGTTTTACTTTGAATGACACTGTCCCGTTTTCAGAAAGTATCTACCATCGTTTCAAATCGTCCAGCATCAAGTATACTCGAGTCGAAAAATTTAAATTGTTCATGCTGATGTGCTTGGGATGGAACTCCTTTTTTATCATTTCACGTACAAATATTATTACTACCTTTTTATTTTTCTGAATTGCAGCATGAAAATGTTGACCCAGGGCAAATCACCAGGATAATATGAAAAATGGAAAATTACAAGCCTCCTTCATATATTTTCATGTTGAATTGTAAGTGATAAATTGTTGTCCTTTTTATGTTTCGGAAACACGTATTTAGAGATGTTTAGGATATTAGTTTGAGCTATTAGTATTTTGAATCTAACATAAAACGCATTAGAAAGGACGCTCTTGTTTTCAGGTTTTAGTGCTTACTTTGTTGACTAAAAAGCATTTACCCATGTATTTGAAATAAATTATATCAGGTTTTCTCAAGACTTTGCTAAAATTCTCTTATGATACTGGAACGGCCATGTTTAATCGAGATATATAAACGGGGGAAATGGCTATTTATTTGCGTAGGAAATACCCAACTCAACTTCAACACTGTAAACGAGCTGTGTAGACCTGATTTTAAGGCGCGCTCTGTGTAGTTAATGGTATTGAATATAGTTGGAGTTCCCAGGGATTATCAACCGAAATGTATAAGTAGCGAACATATCTCAACAGTTGCCAGTAAACAATTTTTTTCTTTTAGAAAATATTTTTATTCAGTCTGTATTCCTTGATTTTGATGATGAACTGATGAATGCGTACGCAGCTCCCTTTGGGTGAATCGAAACCCCCAAATGAAAGATTATCAACAGGAATTTGAAAAGAAGTCATAATGAAAAGAAAGTATTAAAAAAAAAGTATTAAAATGAAAATTGATGTCATAAATCATCTACAACCGGAGTGCGGTCTTGACCTCTCCTAACAAATTTCTCCACCGAACCCGATTGTGAGCCAATTTCAATCGGTTAAGCATCCCGAAGATCCTAAGACAAGACCTCTGCTATCGTCTGCCAAAAAGAGTTTTCCTAGCAGGCTCCTTTTCGCTCCAATGAGCTATGTGCACAGTCTACTGAAGTCCACCGAGCTTTATCTTTGTAATTATATCTGTTTTTAGGTAGTGTGTAGTACCTCCAAATCGTCATCACTCAAGATCTGACCCACCGATTCTCAATAGCGCTTCCCTTTTTTTGGCTTTTGCTTAGCACCCAAGTCTCAGATCCATACATGAGTACTGCTAACACATTGATCTTGTCACGAACATAATTATTCATATGGTCTTCTTCACCCCTGCCATGGACATTTTCATTTTATGACCATATTTGGAAATAATGTAAGCGCGATCTAAAATTAGATCAAGTACATATGTCCCCAACTCGCCCACTGATTAGTGGAGAAAAAGAGTAGTCAGTGTGACAGTCAATGGGTAGCAGACATTTGGAAGAATCGGTCCCATTAGACAAGAATTTAAGAGATTCATGTTGGAGATGCCTGCATAAAATTACTGACCGAATTTGTAAAATTATTACCTCAGGTCAAAAATCGAGGTATATTATTTTTGATTCGCAATTGTTGATAAGGGATGAGTTTTTAAGTCGAATCCGTTAAACTTCAATACGGAAAAATGGATGCAAACGTTTTTGGAGTTTTCGTTGCATAATGTGACGAATTTATTGTAATCATCTTTTTTCTATGTAATTCAAAATTGGTTATCTGCTTAAAGTGTAGGCTACTAGCTAGTCACGACCTAAGAACGATTGAAATCCTAGCAGTGAAATAAGAGAAGTGATACGCAATAAGGTCAAACAATCTAACCACAGAATGAATAATAAATCATGAGTTTTTGAATAGTGGTTGCACATTAATCCGTAAAAAAGAAATATATTTTAACTATTAGTACATAGCAGAATGAATAAATAATTTTACGGCGAAAAAAATACGAGAAAACCGATTAGTTGTATTTTAAAAATTGTTTATACGGAGAAGCGAAAAAAATAACATAAATATTATTCATCAATTAATTAGATTAGGGCAAGCGATTTTCATTATAAGGATTCGATGACGTCCTTGGCATAACGGTTTTCTTTCCGGTATTTCTTCCCATACTGCCCTCATGCGATATCGTTACCGTTCTGCTTTCCGTTATATTTAAAAACACCTCTGTCTAACTTGGAAAATACATTTATGCAGCTGTATCAGTAATTATTCAGGTGGAAAACAAAAATTAAACAAAGGTAATATTTTTTTACAAGAAAAAAAAACAGAAGCTCTCATCTACCCTCTCCAAGTCCCAACTCTCTCTCTTTGATCTAAATCAAAGACAATCCGCCTGAAATTCTAAATTAGGTTCCATTGCTCAGACAAAAATACTAGAATATACTTGTAATAAAGTTACCGCAAAAAAAATGACTTACTCCTGCAAGCACTTACTAGCATTACACTCTGCAGACCTAATTTCATAGCAAAACGAATTCAAAGCAAAAACACGATCAAAGCGTCACAACGAAAACCTTTCTTCTACTTGAACTTCTCCAATTACAAAAAAAAAACAATATTTGGAGCATATTTTCAGTCCATTACGAAAAAGTTAGCGAAATTTAACCAAAATCCCTAAAATTACAACCAACAATCTATAAAATAGGATGTTCGCTTTTATCTTGTCTCAATTTCAAACGAAGTCTCTTTTACCATTAACTTTAGTAGATTTTAAATAATAAATTATGCTTAATCAATGTAGATACTTTTCGAGTTGGCTACAGAGAGGATAATTTGTTTGCGGTCGAAACGGGACTGCAAAATGAAGCGCAGTGAAAGTTTAAAATAAATGGATATTAGCGAAAAAATGCATGACCTTTTTTCGCTAATATCCAGCCTCGTAAATTTTTGACTGAATTAAGCCTGGGAGTATGACGGAGACAAATAATTGTGTTCATATGGTACATGACAATTGACATTTCGCGGTCATGCTCTACCCAAATATCTTTTCTACTTACAATTCAAAGAGGACAAGTGAAACAGAATATGAGAGCGAACAACCCAAATTTTGATTCAGGGCAGTATTTACAGTAATTCCCATGCACTATCATTCCAAATTCCCAATGATGCTGAGCCACATCTTTTATTTTATATGTTCACAGATTTCTTTGTCGTACATTTCGTAACCGTATTTTCATCACAGCGGGTCAGAGTTCTGATAGCTGAAGGATACGAATTTTACGAGTATCAAATAATGTTAACGATGGTCAGTGACAGTGCTCGCTGGAAAGTTTCATCGGTCGGGAATTGCTTGATTCTATGAAGTCTTTACATTTTTGAGCTCTAGGTCTTTTTTCGGATGCGATGAAATTGTACCGCATTGAATTTGCAATCTTTTACGAATAACTGGAGCATTTATATCCTGTTTATAGACTCAGATAGAGATTTCCGATTCGATTATTTTGAAATAATGCTTTCTTGCTTTATCAGATCTCTTTGAAACTTATTTGCAGCGAATGCATTTTTGATACAAATGTGTTAGAAACTTAAGCATCAGTTAGAAAAATTCAGCCACTGGATATTTTCACGTGGTACTTATGTTTGCAATCTGAATAACATATCATAAGCGGCATTTTGTAAAATAATTGTAGTGGGAACTACTTTTCCCCTTTGAATGCCTCGTAATAATAAATACCAGAAGTTCATCCCGAATTGCTGGGATACAGCGATGAAACACATTTACATCAGTTTCCTGATAATTTCCGCTATTTGACAAAATATAGTTTATAAGAACTAATTCTACCTTATTCTTTGATTTTGGAGAGACTTATGTTCCGACTTCCATTTATTATGTCATATGTATGTATATCTTTGAACATATCCTTGAACTTGCCGAGGTTATTGTTCGCATAATTTACCTTCTCCTGTACCAATGTTTCCATATTCATAAACACCAATTGTTTGTTCAAATAGTAAACAAAGTGCAATCAATCTCCACGAAATCAATCTGTATTTTGTAAAAAAAAATCTTTGGATTCTGTTTTCAGGTTTACTATTACGTGCCAAGATTCCCAGGAGAGAGGCCTCTATTCTTTGCAAACAAGGCTGTTTGCTACATGGCCTTGACACATGCTTCCCAGCATGAGAAAGGTATGATGAATGCTGTGCAACCACATCTGGGTAAAATCTTTGGAATTTTCGTTGTAAATAAGTCGGGCAACGGAGGCCAAGACGAAACGATGGCGAGAAGCCGTTCAAGTGCGAATCCGAATTCGTGTTTAATATTTCTGTTTGATGTATCGAAATTGAAAATTTTCGTCGTAGTTCGTAGTCGTGGAAGCTGATAAAAATTGTTTACGAAACTCGTGATTGAAACATGTGCATATATTAATGTCCGTCGTACAGATTGAAATTAAGGATCAAAAAAATATGTTCCAGTGTTATGAAACACGGCTCTGTGTCAATCAGATTTTGATGTGGGGAATTTCTTCAACAGTCTAAAAACGATGTGTTTGCTTCATTCGGGTCCCATGACAACAATAAATATTCGTTCGCCTCAAGACTGAAAGGTGTTGTTTGCTTACGCCAGTGTAAATTAATATAGCACCGTATTTTGAAAAGCAGATTTACTTTGATCAATGAAGTGGTTGATTTCTATGGTATGTGAGACAGAAATTCGCCCAGATTTGTCTTGTTTTCAATTTCGATTTTAATATCAATTTATTTAACTCAATTCACCTTTTATATTTAAGCACAGAGATTTTCATTTCGTAAAAGATTATACATTGGTAAGGATCTTATATATCACTACACAATTCATAAAATAATGATAAACATTGTTTTCCTTTCCCAGCAACGTTGCATTGACTCAGTTGACTTCTTGATATTTTTTTGATTTTGTAACTAAAAATGTTTCCATTATGTCCTTTATGCTAGTAATTTTTTTGCAGCCCTGATTAGGAAAGATAAGGAAGAAATTAGTTTCATTAACCCACGCGGTTAATTGTATTTCGCTCTAATATTGCTCTTAACAAGAAATTCTGCTTGCACAAACTAAAACTGAACAAAGTACTAACAGTATGTTATAGCTTTAAAACGGTACCTATTAAGCGTGCGAAAATGTTGACTTTTCAGCATATTCTTGTTTGAATTGAATGAAAATTTAGAGCTATCGGGCCACATTTTTAGCCACATTTTTATAATTTTTCAAATATGGGTACTAAGTCTAAGCTAGTTGTTATAAATACAATTCATTTTCAGTAAAAGCATAGCGATTCGGAAACACAATCATTAAAAAATTTGCACTTATTTCCCATATCACAGCAGATGTTTCGTGAATTCAATGATTGAATTTCGGCTGCTAAATGATAATTTCCACATTCTTAAATAATTACACTTCTACAATGATTTATGCATATGAACTTCAATTATGTATGGTTCAATCGAAAAAAAAAGTAGTTGAAGGATTTCTTGGCCCCCAATTTGTATTTGTGACAATGGATTTGATTGATTGATTGAAAAAAGGCATCTAGCTCTGCCGTATATCCTATAGCATATCCAGACTTTTTGTGAACCTGGATATGTTTCTTGTTGGGAAATTGGTCAAGTTCCTGGTTGAGGGAAGAGCAGAGCCAGGAAGCCCTAATCTTCGTCTTGATCGTGCTGGACAGTGTGTGAGAAGATGTTCTACACGCTTTGCCGTTTTTCCACAGTATCTGCAGTAATTGTCCCACTGTTTAACGATTCTGTGGAGGTACTTTTGCAAAGAAAGTGACCTGTCAATGGTCTATATAGCGCTTTTATGCAAATTTTGCAGAGATCCACTGCTTCTTTTACTCTTTAGCTATCAAAGCCAAGGTATTTTTGAATTGTTTCAAATTCTCACGATTAAATCAATAGCTTTTGATCATTTTCTTGCTCCGTGTCTTGATTTCTTTGTCCTGTGTGCCTTTGTAAAGCCCCAACACATAGTAAGACCTGTGAAAGGCATTCTAGCTCCTTCTTTGCCCATCATGGCCAAGAGTACACATCAAGTTGACGCTGATCTGGGCCTCTAGTTAGTTTAGGGTCCCTCACCTCTAAGACTATAGCTGCATTTGTGTGGTCAGAATTGATAGCATTGAAATCTGCTTGATTCTAACCTATTCCTTATCTTTATCCTATTCCCATTCCTTACCTTTATTATATAGTGGCTCTAAGTATGGCAGATAGTTTCTTTTTGATGGATGGTGTCCTCCTTTGGGAGAGGGAGATGCATTTTGCACTTGGATCCTAAAATCCCTGCTTTTACTCCACAATCTATCTCTGAGCCATCTGTACACCATATTTATGCCTCTTTGTTCAGGTGGGTGGGCAATCCACCCATATAATGCATGATAGGAATGTAACCTTGAACCTCTTTCTAAAAGCTGATTTGTCCTTTCTCTGATCGCTTAATTTCAACATTGCCATTATGGGCCTGATTCATAGGTGGCCTTTTAAGTCCTCCGATTTGCACCTGTAGGCCTGTTGTAAGCTAATAGCCTGGTTCGCTGCTTCCTATTGAACTTTGAGGTGTAGCGGTTCCTGGTTTAGAAGGGCCTCCATCTCCGCCTTTGAAGTGGAGCTCATTGCTCTTGTTATCAGCATGAAAGTGATATTTTATAGCTTGTTGAGCCTATAAGCAGCAGTTTTTTGGGTGGATTTCTCCCACCTAATTGCAGCTCCATAAAAGATGATAGGTCTCACCATTTGTTTGCCTCCAAATGTGGTCATCATCGCCTTATCTGGAGTTCTAAATAGTCCTATATGTCCTTGGGGCCTCTCGACATAGCTTGATGTATCTTTGCAGTCTCTGGGATGATACTGAGGCTTTTGAAGAAGGCACTCTAAGTCTCTCTTTTGAATTTCCTTTGCTTTTTGTTTTATTCTGAGAGTTTTAGGCTGAACTTTGTTTCACAGATTTTGTGATTTTTCTAACTCTTTGCTCCACCATAGTACGCTTGTTTTGCGAGCACTGGTTTTTTCAGTCATTGTAGTTTGATGTAAAAATTATTCCGATAACCTTGCTCACAGTGCCTTCGAATTCCGTATCATTAATGTAACTCGAACACAGAACACGAAACTTTCAGTGTAAGGCACTTTTGATAGCTTTTGCAGTCTGCACAGTTAAGTTACCTGTATTTTACTCTTTTTATGATATCTTTTCCTACATCAAAATTGATATGCCTTTGATCAGAGAAGGAAGCTTTTGGTATGATATCCAAATTCTGCATTAGCTGCACTGTACAGTTTGACACCAACATGAGGTCTAGTACCTCTTGCCTGGTAGTTTTCAAGAACGTTGACGTCTTGTCCATAGAAAATCAACAAGTTAACGTTTGTCAATATCCGCTTTTAAATTATGAGCCAAAAACAAATTTCAAATTTCTCGTATATCAAATGTCACAAAACAGCTTTTGAAATTAACATAACTTTTCTACATAGTTATAAAACTTTCAAAGTGTTTTATTTTGCATCTATGTGTATCACGAACGTCCGTGGCGTCGATGACAATATACTATTCCTTAGACTCGATTTATGTCCCCACATACATATTTCGCTCGTTAAGTTTTTGATCTGAATGCCCAATGGGAGCTCAAATCTGATGTGTTTTACTCATTTCCTAACTAGTATCACCACAATTTTATATGTGGAGCATAAAAACCTCAATTTCATTCAGAAGTTCCAATAACAATGTCAAGACAAGCCATTTATATCAAGACAAATCTTTATTTATATGGGTTCATTCAACTCATTGTGATTGCATCATCCGTCGTTGTGATGCACTTTCCGTCTTTGCTTCCATCAAATAGTACGTGATCCATCTGGTCCCATTTAAACATGCAATTGCAGCGACCAAAGTATGCAGTTTACTCCAAGAATACCATTACGCTGGAGACGTTCTACTAAATTTATTGCGTCCATCGCTTTCGCAATCCACAAGGACAATTACACTGACAGTGAAATATCAAATTGCTGCAGTCAGTCCAATTGTTCAACGTATAAAAAGATTTTCTCAAGACATATTGTTAGCATGTGCCCTTCTCTGTCAACAGCTTCGGTTGTTCGCATGTAGAGACTTTAAGACCCCATAAAGGATACTATGGATGATGGTTTCAAATCGAGAATATAAACCATGAATGGAAAGATAATTTAGAAGCGTTGTCATGTTTTTCGAGCTCGCAAAACATCAGTTTAATATCCGTGGACATCACTTGATTTACTTTCCAAATTTTCGCTTCACTTCAATCTCTCAGTTGAAATAAAGTTTGGAATTTCAAGGAGAAAAAGCAATTATCAAACGTAATAGTTTGAGTAAATGAATCGAACATTCTCGAAGGGAGCTCTCTATTTTTGTACTATTCGATAATTAATTTTCGATTTAGTTACTGTCATTTGAACTCAGAGATATATTCGCAATTCGTGTGAATATATTAGAGAGCTGCAAAATCAGTTTTACTTTTGATGAACGATTTGCTCTACGAGGTCCTTAAAACTGTTTTTAAATTCAACTAAAGGCTTCACTGTCATTTCAATTGGCTTTTGAAAAAAATTTTACAGTTGTAACAATTTGTTCCCTTTTTTTTTGTAAACAAAAAACAAATTCGCGTTTCACGGAGAAAGTGTTTCAATGCAATTAGATGATTGAATGTCCTTTTCTCATTAATGAAACTCAACATAGATAAATCTATTTTGCATGTGTACTTTAAATCAACTTTAAGAAAGATAAATGGAGGAAAAAGAAAATGACAACTTTCGAAAGCCAGAATGCATTGAAGGTTCGTCGCAGGGTAATGATGAGAATTTCTAACAGTCTCAAAAGCAAAGTGGTCCATCGATAAAATACCGTCCTTCGAAATAAAAAGTGAGTAAGTGAGTAAGAGTACCGTCCTTGCCAGAACAACAGTTAAAAATTTCAATGATTCAAGCAATTATTTCTTTGCAATTTTGGAACACTATGGAAAGTGGTTCAAGGATATCATCAATCATTCAACAAGTATTCATTCTACAAATTGGAATTATTCTCGACATTTTCATAACTCCCATGTTGAAATCTCTGAAACATATCAACAAAACCTTAAACCTTGCAGTGATTCCTAGTGACCGAAAAACTTGACAAATAAGTATGTGAAAAGCTTATAATCACGCAACAGCTGCCCACGTACATTTTTTTGAATCCCACACACATATGTATACGTGCTGTGTGCATTGTGTGCTATTCAGGAATGTAGTCTCGTAGTGCTATTCAGGAGTAGTGTCGTTAAAATCAACATTTTTGGGAAGATACATTTGATTGCTGTACGTGAAAAGTTTTATGACGTTAAAGGCACAACAAAAACCATATTGTAACTGAATTAATTCATTGCTCTTAATATATTTTTATGTTTGTGGATGCTACCTGGACCTCCAGACTTGGTCTCGATTAAATTTGAGCATTGTATTCAAGGTTTTTTATCCTAATTCATGAATATTCGACAGACTGGCACAAATATAAACATGTACTTATCGAAACAATGCTGGCGTTGGAAAACGTATTCTAGTTAGAAGATTGTATGAATTTCAAAGAATTTTCAAGGATACACATAGTGATTAGTTAAATTTATTAAAGCTAGTGTTTCAATGCTCACTTTTGTATAGGCATTGTGCAGGCTTTAACATAGTGATATGTAGTTACATATCTGGTTGTTGGGTATTCTAGCTACCAAAGTGCGTATACCCATTAGGATATGAATGATTAATCAGAATCGAGCATCGTATTTTAAGCTTATTGAGCTGCGAATAGGCATTAGATGCAATGATGGTTTTGTACACGTTCGCAAACGCTCTATCAATCAGTGCCAGTTGTACCGTTAAATTACGCAATTATTTTTTTTATCTAGGTCCATACGATTGTGGAACAGCCTACCATTTGCTGTTGTCCCTCGAGACTATAAGCCACAGTTGTTCAAGTGAAACGTGCACCATTATCTCCTGCAAACTTAGCTCTTCCTCCATCCCTTAGACCAAGGCTGTTATATAGCATAATAGAGTATCTCCTGAGCCTTGGCAACAACATAGAAAAAAATCTCTACGATCTGAAGTTTATTTTTGGGTATCACTAGAATTTTCGGTGAGTTGTTGAACGTTTTTCAGGAACATCATCACATCTGTTTCTAAATGTGCTGATTGAAAATTAATGCCAGCTCCACTTAGTTCACGTTAAAGCAGTTTAGCTTACGATAAAAAACAGCGTAGTTCTTGTATAGTTGGGATTAATTTTCAAACATACTGAGTTCAAAATTCCACCAAAATAGCAACGAAGACTTAGCTCTTTCGGACGAAAAATGTAATACTTCTCGTTCTTTTGAATAAACATCAAACAAAAGCAATAACGAAAACAAGCAATAATGAATCAATAGCAGGAAATATATGATATTATTGTACTCAAAAGACGTGCTCTATCCATTGTTGATGTTCCGGAATAAATAAACATCTTCTGCTCAAGGTATCTCCGATTTTCTAGCACTATGATTTCAATAAGTTTTTAGCGTACCTGATTTATCAAATACTTTCAACTCTTTCTCAGCTCCAACAGTTTTTGTGAACCAAAAAACAATATAGCGTGAAGATATGCAACTATTATGGAACTAAATTTTAATACATCTCCGGGTCCTGATCTTCTTCCTCCAACTTTCTTACGAGAGTGTGCTAAGCAGTTAATAACGCCCCTGGATAGTATCCTTAATAGATCACTCACCTCTGGGGTTTCTCACCCTATTGGAAGTCGTCGCATGTAACTTCCAAATTCAAAAATGACGATAGACGTTCGGTCATAAATTACAGTGGCATTGCCATTTTATTCCAATTTGAAAGATGATTCATGATCAACTTTCACCATTTGGAAACATCGCCAAATCATTAGAAACTTGACAGTACTAGTTTGAGACGTTCTATGCAAAATGGAGAAAGATTACCAAATTGACGAGGTCTATACAAACTGCAGTAAACCTTTCGACAAAGCTGATTATCCTACCCTTATTGTAAAGCTACAAAATTTCGGAGTCACTGAACTTTTACTCAGTTGACTTAGCTCTTACCTCCTCAATCGAACTCAAGCTGTAAAATTTTAAAGATGTTTATCTAGAAAAACTTTTACTTCCTCTGGTGCACCGCTGGGTTTTTAATATATTCATATCGAACCTATCAGACGTATTATCAAATACACCCCATATACTCTACGCTGATGAACTGGAAATTTATAACGCATTCAATCAATATCTGATGCACAATTTCTCCAGTCGACTATGGACTCACTTCACCTGTGGTACACTGTTAAAAAGGTCTTCCTTAAAATTGATAATTGCCAGGCTATAAGTTTTTCCCGGAAAGAGAAAACAATAACACATAATACAAACTTTCTAGGAGACTGTTTATTAGCTTGAGGCTATAAAATTATTGACCTTGGTAGTATCTTGGACAAAAAACTCAATTTTTTCCTACAATATGACAAAAACATTTCCCGTGCAAATAAAAAGTAAGGCTTTATAAAACGATGTGCCGAGAGCCTTCATATCTTATAGGCTACTAGGTCGTTGTATACTTCACTGGTACGGTCTCTCCTTAAATAAAGATCTATTGTCTGAAGCCCAGCCTTTCAAATTCATAGTGACGGACTCGAATCTGCACAGAACAATTTCTTAATACTCACTTTACAAGAAATGTATAACCCTAGTGATTTCCCTAGCCTACCATTCTCGCTTCTGCCTGTATCGCATTTGAGGCCATAAGAGGTGTTCCTAGGGCTGGTTGCTTCAGCAATAAGATCGTTATCACTTAATCGATCAGAAAAACCAGGTCTAGTCTTTCGCCTCAATATTATCCGCATTTAACCACATACGCTGCAGATTCTGCAAAATATTGAATAAAATGTGCCAATTATAATCCCCAATAGCTTTCAATTCATTTTGCAAATCATCCCTTATCTTGTTGAAAAAATATAACACACTGAAAGAAAAACTCTTGGTTGGTTCAACTATTTTTAATAGTATTGCAACGATTCATTCAAAATCGTTAAACGAACTACGGAAAATAGTTATTTTTATTATGTTAATATAGTTAATTTAACGATATAAAAGTAGTTGGTTCTGGTTACACTAAAAATATCACAACGTTCATGAAATCAACTGTTTTAATTGTTTCATAACCACGAAAATTAGTTGATAAATAGAAAAATATTCATCAATACACTCAAAACTTCAACGTTTCGAATTATCAACCGTTTTTATGGTACTTAAACTACTTCGCAATAGTTGATTTCAGCAAACGTAATTCAGTGAGCAACGTCTTTGGAATTATTCTACGCAAAGTAGAATGGTTTCAACATTTGGATGTTTTTTATGCTCCGAATGAAATTGTTTATCAACCACGCGTCATGGTGCATAAAAGTAATCAACGATTTTCTTATGGTTGTTTTAACTATAGCCCTAGTTGATGCAAAAACAACTAAGGAAAACTGTTGATTTTCCATACTCCTCATACTCATACTCCTATTCTGTCATAGAAGTTTCATATACTACATGGCAAAATTGTGTTCGGTTTGCTGTTCGATATAATTCATATTCATGTCATGCGGTGAAGTCTTTATATTACGTTGCATGACGCTTTATAAGTTAATCACATGACAATGTCTTCCACTGTGGCAAACGCAGTGGGCTGCGGCAATACATCCATTTCTTTTTGTCTTTTGTATTGCTAAATCCTGTTGTACGAGGATTAAGGCCAAGATTCAATCAACGCGAATGCGAAATGCGAATCGCATTTTTTGACAGGAGCACGCAAACGAATCGCATTTGAAGAACCAATCGGTGCGATTCGCATTCGCGTCAAAGCTGCCAACTGGAAAATATGTTAAGTGAGTGAGGTATTTGAATTCGTTAGTGGTTGTACGATACGGTGCCATTTCCGAATATTGTGCAATTAATTGAACTTACTTTGTTTTAAACCTGAAAATGCTCTGTTTATTGCGAATTGACATTGATATGAGAAAAATACATGACATCCAAGAAAAATACATGACCAAAATGTTGACTGGCGTATTGTTGCTATTAGCAGATGCAACACGACCGAACTCTGAGGGAAGCTCTCCAAATTACTTATTAACAAATCAAAAAGTAATTGAATAGTATTCGGTAAACAAAGTCACAAAATATTAAAGAACTATATGTACTGTAATGTTTCCATGTTGATTGATGTGGGTATGAACTATCAGACAACAAACTAATTTTCTTCTCTTCCTTAATGAATGTGTCACAAAAATTTCAAAACCACAAATTTGAGATTATATACATATTTTCATAAATATATTTTGACAACTACCTAACACAAACATAGTCATCAACAATTTTTCCCACCCATTACTTTTTACGAACAAAATGAAACCATCTCCTGCCAGCTGAATCAGTTTTTTATTCAAATCTTTCTGCGAAATTAAATGGCATTTTTTCGTTACTAAGTTACTGCGCTACAAAACCTATTGCGAACAAAATCCAATTGTGAAATCTACTTATTTTCACATGAAAACCAATAATCCCTATTTTCTTTCAAACTAACCGCCACTATAAATTTTTTTACCCAAGACCCAACTAACTGTTATATGACCTACATGATGTACATTTTCTTTTCGTGCAATTGGCCATTCCGACAGTTCGTGCGACTATTTTGCTCTTTGCTCAAACTAGTCGCATTCGCAAGTTCGTGCGAATTCGCATTCGTCGTGAATGGTTCTATTCGCTGCGTCTTGCATATGATTTACCTGTGCTCAAACTGTTCGCATTCGCATTCGCGTTGATTGAATCTTGGCCTTTAGGTTGGCTTGTCACAATACAAATCAGCCATTGCTTGTCTATTAGACCATTCAACCTAGTGGTGATGCCAACCTATGGTAGGTATGACAGCTAGCGGTGCGGCAAAATTAGAAATTTGGTAAATTCTGCCGCAGCGGCAAATTCAGCCGCAGCCATTGTGCGCGTTACCATACAAATGCTAAATTCAACAAACATAATTCCATACTGCATACTATGCACACTGCGTACTATATATTGTTGGAATACCATTGTTTGTGGTTGCTTATTTTTTTTGCACCACGGACGTTGTTTAACAACCACGCGTCATGGTGCATAAAAGTAATCAACTATTTTTTTATGGTTGTTTTAACTATAGCCCGTAGTTGACGCAAAAACAACTAAGGAAAATTGTTGATTTTACCAAGATTTTTCTTTCAGTGCATGTAAATGTATTTATTTAACTCTTTAACCTACATCCTTTGTTAATGGATGTGTACATTGTACTTATTGTGTTCATTTATTTAGTTATTTATTTACTTTTATGTTTGTTTATTTGTTATTTTAATATTGTGCCATGCTTGGTAATTGAATAAATAAAATAAAGTGAAAAAGCTGCTTTAATCATCTTCTCACTGTGCATATGATACGCTAGCTAGTGCACTTGCTTCCGCCCCACTTTAATCAACTGTTTTTAACGAAATCGATAAAAGCTGCAAAACTTGATGCTTTACTCTTTCCAAGACTGCAGTTTTTATATTACTTTCTAGTTCATGTTATAAAATCTCATGTAGGGTAGCAACAAGTGGTTGAGGGTAGCAACATAGTGGTTGATTTTTCACCCGATTTTCCATGTAAAATACGCCGTCTTTGATAAAAATAACTGAACGTTCGGTATAAGCAAACGCCAAGACTATCTTATGTCGACATCATGCACTTGATATCTAAATGAAAAAAATGCTCTCAGACCAATCTTGCATTGCTTTGAAAAATGCATATTAAACTTTTCTGAAATACTTACGCTGAAGTACGTCGGAATTAATGACCATAGCTATAAAAAGTCATTTCAAGAATCTTCAATCGGTCTGCCTGCTCTATTACTCCCAGCTCAAATTAATACGATATGAAAACATGACGTTAACCTTTTATGTGGAAAATCACTTTGTGACAAAGCTCCGAGAGCTTATGTAAGCAGTTGCATCTCAAAAAGCAGAATGCATTCCGTAAGAAGGTAGAATGTCGTTAGAGTCCTTTGTAGATTTTTTATGCTGTCTCAAGGACAGAAGACAATAACTGACAGACCAACAAGCTATTCTGCCCTGCTTCGAATAAACGTTCTATCTACATTTTAGAACTTTCGAGATATTCAAAGATTTGTATTTTGATTTGTACTGGAGATATATGGAGAGTGCGTTTGTCAATATTGACTTTAACATACTTGCACAAAAGATAGGCTTTTCCAATTTCGCAGAATGATGTAATAGAGTAGGCAGTTTTTGAATCCATTATTAGCTCAAAAATGACAAAAATGTAGATAGAACGTTTATGCGAATCAGGGCAGTATTTTATTTTATTTATTTTATTTTATTTTTTTACAGGCAAGAGGCCCAACTACAAATAGGAAAGCTTAGAAATGGAAACAGAAAATAAGAAATAGAAAATAAAAACAAAAACCTAAAAATTGAGAAAATTAAAATTATGAAAAACAAAGCCACGAATGAAATAAAAATAGATAAGTTAATCAGCAGCAAAGATAGCGTTACGAATACTACTTTTAAAGGTGGCTATGAGTGTAAAACAGGAGAATGAAAGTATATGCACGTGCAAGTGGTACATCGAAGACAACGGAGGACCTTATTTGACTCCCACACTACCGTACATTAATCATGGATGCTATAGATGAAGTCAGATAGCCACGGTAAGTTTTAAACAAAAAGCATTCATCCAGGTTAACTCTGCGCTTTGATTGGAGAGGGAGACTAAGGAGCGACAAGCGTTCATCATAAGGCAAGTAGGGAAGATTATATTTAAAGAGTAGGGTCCGAGTGAACCTCCGCTGAACAGATTCAACGCCATCGGAAAGATATGTAAAACGAGTAGACCAGACCTGAGTACAGTATTCAATTTTGGAACGAACTAGGGCAAGAAATATCTTAGCACATATAAAAATGCTAAAAGAATTGTGGCAGGAACGTATAGCAAGGCCAGCAATCCGCGAGGCACTATTAGTAATGGTACGAACACATCAAATTTAAGTTTACGATCAATGGTTACCCCCAGATCAGTAAAATATTCAAAGTTCTATGAAACATCATTGCCATTTTTCTTATTCTTGCAATTAAGCGCTTGTGACACTTTTAATTTTATTTTATTTCGCAGGAAACGACATCGTACTGAATCAGTTTAAACCTGTGCTAACTTTTCAAATTTAGATAAAGCAAGTCTTTTTGCATATATCTACGGTCAGTTTACAACAATTGTACAAGCTCAGCAACAGAATTCGTTATAACGGCATGTAAATCTTTGTATTTTTTCAATTTCGAAATTATAAAACACCGCAGAGTAAGTGTAGTGAGTTAAAAAGAAGTAACAATTTATACAGAATGGTTCTTCATTAGTGCGGCATTTAGCTTTTTCTTAAGAACCTTCACCGCTGGTTTGCTTCTTCAAGCTTTGCGTCCCCACCTTACTGTTTTTCTTCAAAGTAAGCGACTATTCCACTCATTTTTACAAGTATATAATACATACTTGTCTAGTAAGCTCGTTACGCTTTTTATATATAGGACAACACATTTTTAGTATATTACATCGACGTAGACAGCAACAGATTTTTGCAGCTGGCTTCTTTTTTAGGCAAAATTTGGCTTGCAGCAAGAGTACAAAAACGGCTTGCTGTGAATCTATTTTAATATATTATAATAGATTCAGGTACGCGAACAGACCTAATGACTACAAAAGACCATCAATCTAAGATACTTTCGGTGTCAAATTTCAAGCTGAGTATGCCGACTTTACAGCTTGCAGGTCCTTCAAAAGCGAATTTACGGATTTAAAAAAACCTTTCAATCATCCTTCATGCTGACTTAAATAATTCAAGCTCTTCCAGCTACACAAAAACAACTCAAGTTACATACAAATTGAATGAAAATTTTTGATATGAAACAAATATGTGCATATGAAATCTTCCAATGCTGTGGATAACAGATTGCTACAAAGAAAATGTCGATTATGGCCGTTACTCAGGTCATGTTGGGATTATTTGAAAAATTGAACTGACAGCAACGATTCCGATAATCCGAAATTCAGACCTCGTTCGGATTCCAGACTGTTGCTCTGTGATTTGGGCGGAAAATGACCTGTCACCATATCCTCTCACTTTTTGTCGTGCTTAGGCTCAGCTACGTAGATTTATGATTTGTGATTGATTGACTTACGCTTGAATGAAAGTGAATTTTTTGTGGTTGAAAAGATTTCCGGAGATTGTAGGGAATAACACAAAAACCGTACATCTATGTATCTACTTCGTAATCAATATTGAAATAGAGCCATTGATGATAACAGATGAATGTGCATAACACATAACACCCTAAAAATCCTTGATTCAATATGAAGTACAATGTTCAGAGTGGATTTGCTTACGTAAGTTTGTCTATTCTAACAATATAACATCGTAAATAAACCTGAAGAAACCCATTCATTATCTTGCTTCTGATTCAAATTTCATATTTGTCATATTTCACTGAAAGTCATCTTCACCGAACAAGAATACAAGCACAACTCACTAGAGAAAGATGTAGGGGCTAAAAATAAATGTTCAACAAAGAAGTGCAAGCAAGTAAAGAAGCCAACTTACCAAAAACCTACTTCCGAAACAAGTAAAGAAGCCAACTCAAAGCGAAACAAAACAGTCTCAATTTGTAAAACATCTTCGCATTTGATTCCTTTAGAGTTCTCAAAGCTATTTCTGTCAGTATTTATCCTCGCCGCTAGCTCTTCTATCCGAGAGCATAAGTGCTATCAACAAGACTCACGTACGTCTGTTTGTACGACTTGTTTATGAGTATTGTTGTATTAAAAAAATTTCTAAATTTCATCACTTAAAATCCTCGTTTACGATTTTTAAATTCCCCACAGTATCTATTCGGATGAAAAATTGCCTGGAAGGTAATTCAATTCAGGACGTGACGAGGCAAACGTTTACTTATGTTGATGGCGTAACGTGATTTTAATCAAAAGGCAAATAATTGATGGCTGTGGAAGATAAGTATTTTGTTTGAATGACAAAATTGGTACATGGGAGTGTATTTTAGAGCCAGTCATGCCGCTCTTTTATCTTCTGTCGACAGAAGTTTTGTTGTCATTACGTAGAGATTGCTTTTGGTGTGTGATGTCATTTTGACGGAAGTTTTTTCATAAGCCATCAAAAAACTGCTACTAATAATGCATCAGCTCATGAAACCACTGTTATTCAGCTTTCGAAACTTGAGAATCGTTGGACGTTTTCATGACCAGAGACTACCAGTAGATGATGCCATGTAAAATTGAATTGATTTAAAACTATTACGAGTCCCCAAATTTTTGCAAAATGTGACAATCAAGTCTTTTAAAATGTTGGTAAGATCTTAGATATCCAGATCTTAGACCAACATAATTTACTACCTTATCGAGGCTTGCGAATATCTGTTTAACTCTTCCGGCATTTATTCCTATTCACAAATTGTTGAATCTAATTTGCAAATGACTTCATCGTCATGGACGAGTTTTACAGCTGAGTTGTAATTGATGATTGACTTTACCTATTTTCGTAGGATGTTGAACTTTCAACCATTAATGTTATTGGATCGAATGTTTGCAAGATTTCTCAGCTCTGAATTATTCTGCTTTTTATTGCTTAATCGTTACCAGCTCGTTAGCATACTTGTTTTGCAATGTTTGTTTTTAATTTGACTTACTTTTGATGTAATTTCGCGTTTATTTCTAACAAAATTATTTACTTTCAGCTTTTCGCTTCGCTGCTAAGCTTCTCATAATTTTATCTTTTCATTCTTATACTTCAAATAAACCCAAGTTTTTAATTTAGTCTGAGATCTCTTGTCGAGTAAATCTCAGTATTTCGTTTGGAACCAGTCATCCGTTTTGCACCGGCTCTCATCCCCATCAATACTTCATCTTTAGATTTAATGGTGTTTATCCTACTAACGGAACCAATCGTATAATGGTTTGTCTGAGCTGACTTTAGACCACCAGACGAAACAAAAAGGTATTATTATATTTTTTTCAAAAGTTTTCCATCACACCATAATGAAGATGACAAACCTGATGCAGCTAAAATGCTAATGCTTTTCCATATTTGAGCTCATTAAAAACTGCTTTTACTAAGCACATTTCATTTATTTAAGTTGTGTCAAAAAAAATATCCATTCGGAATTCGATTCTTTGACATTTTGTAGGAAAAAGTAAATTACTAGCCACTATGAAATACTTTCAAGATTAGTTTTTTCAGCAAGTACAGACAGATAGGAATCTTACTTTGAAATGATTTTGCAACAATAAGAAATCAAATTCCGAACTGATATCTATTTGATGAAATATCTGGGATGCCCCAAAGAAAAATTATTGCAGCGGTGTTCTTTTTTTGTAGTTATTTTTTTAATGTTAAATGTTGAAAGGAGTTTATCTTGACTGGAGTTTTTTGACTTTATATTACTTATTTTTTGTATATTCTCATGATGCAATTACATGAGTTATATCATCATTCCTCAACATTTTCACAAGCGTTTCACTTAATTTAATCTTTATTCACATGATTGATTGTTATATAGATAAATATTTTCTGAAATGAAGTTTTAATAAGTACGTTCTTTTTTTTTATTTAAAATATATTCTCTATCAGACTCGAAAGGAACGAAAATAGTTAAATTGTTACTGCAAATTGAGCATTGTAAATCCGTTCTTACCCAAGAATCAGAGCACTAAAACCCATACATTACTAATTTTCCGAATCTTGTGAAAAGTTTTAGTTCAAAATCTTTTCCGTTCTCATCAAAAGAAACGCAAACAAATAAGAGAATAAGCATATCCCTCTTGCCAAACACGCTAACCGCATAATGCAGAATTGTATGATGGACAATGATTCTAATCCAATGAGAAATAATCTTAGCAACGTGCATGATGCATTTTGGGGCAGTTCATAAGAAACTGAAAATTGAGTCGTGAGTCATTTATGTTACATGAACTGATTAATGCGAAAAAATTGCATATAAAATGGAGAAATCGTTGCAGCTTTGCTTCATTTGTGTGAGGTACTGAACTTATAAATAAGTCTTTTGGTACATTTTCGGAGCATATTTTTGACAATTTATAGCGAATTACTTCCGCCAACTTAAAGGCATGTTATAATTTTTCGCTGTAAACATCAGTTCGAAATTGTTTTTTTTTCGAGCTGAATTCGATTTTCCAGCAAATTTGACGACAACATTTTTCAAACGTATCACGTCAGGAGAGTTCGGATCTGCCGAAAATATTTATTTTAACTCGTATTAAATATCAATTTTCGTTGGTTTTGATGTATTTTTTCAACATTTTTACTATATTTTTTCCTGAGTGTAGGTAAAAGCATGCTTTGAATAATGCCCAAAAAGCCTAATTTTAACGGGTAACAATACGGATCTTCGATGCACATTTCAAAGTCAGTATGATATATTTTTCATTGTTTAATACTTTGTCAACACACCTCAGCAGGATGATGGGTTTTAATTGTTTTCAGTGCAATGGATCACCTTTGAAACAGCAAGATTTGTGGACATGAGAATTAGTCTTTAGACATGAGAATTAGTTTTTTTTTTCGTGGAATAAGAAACCAAAGAGACTTTGATGAGAAAATACGCTGAATCATTTCAAACAAAAGGCACTCAACAAATATATTAAATTTACACACTAGTAAATCAACATACTAGTTTCATTCGCGAATCAAAACATTTTAAATTACGAAATTTCAAAACTAATTGAAACCATCACACAGGTTCTAATTTCTAATAAGAGCTGTCAAGCAATTCGTTTGAGTTCAACCAACAGTTAACAGAATTAAAGTGAGCTCATAGTCTTTGAAGCGTCTAACTACACTCAAAATAACAGCAATGAATATAAATTTCGCATTATCAGAAATTATTTTCGAAATCTGTCTTCTTAATACTAGTAAGCCTATTCAGAACCAAAGATCACCAATATTCTATTCAAAACACTAACAGCATAGAAAATGGCATAGCTTTCACAAATGTGCGAAGGTATCACAGATTTCACAAATGTACATCTATTCACTGAAATTAAATACTCTCCATGACCGTTCAACTTAGAGCACTGCCACGTTCCGTGGACGACGACTAAGTAGAAAGTTTGTGTGACGTTTGATATGAGAGGTTCATTTAATTTACTTCTACAAATCAAAAGTCATTTGGCCAAAATCATTCTGAAGTTTGCTTGACTGTCGCACATTATACTGTATCACTTCATCAGTATACTAACTTCCGGGTGATATTGTGAGCGTATCATATCCGATGAAACTTCCTTTCGAAAATTATGCAAATACCTACTCACAGCTTAATGCTTGCTAATTCATTCTGAAAGTTTTCCAAACTGAAAGCCAGTTGGTAAGTGAATTGGTCTTATTTCTATCAGGCCTAAAAATAAGTTTCTCTTGAAGTAAAATATGTTGTCCGCTTATGCTAATGATTCCATTTGCAATTTACATCGACTTTGACTTTTACGAATGTATTTGATGGCGACACTTCAGCGTTCTTTTTTATCCTTGTTGGATTATTTTTACTAACTAACAATAAGAAGTTACTGATGCTGTCATGAAATCTTGTCGCGATCCTCAAAATTATTTTGAATTACTTTCGAACCATCCTGCTTTATTTTTTTGTTTCTAATTTTGTTGCTAATTTTGTTTCGGAAACAAAGCTTCAGTTTGAAGACTATATTCGATTCAAGTTCCACACATGCATCAGTTGATTCCATCAAAGGTAGGTCTGTGAGCATTGGAAGAATCAGAAATAAAAATACTGCTTCTTTAAAACATAAAATATTATTGGGGCGTTCCCACGTTGGGCGCAGGGTATCTATAGACATTAAACAACACTGCGAAAACGAAATTTCAAAAGATATTAATCAATGACTACTTCATAGTATTTTGTTTTCATTCATCATTCCCTTTTTTCTTCCGCACATCTACTATTCTGAAATTTTATGCCAAATATGTATATAAACAGAATTTTAGTCATTCATGATTTACGTCGCCGACGAACATCGATTGAAATCCTTTAATGTAAACTAACCTTGTCCGTATTTTAAATTTACGCAAGAGTCAACTTACGACAACCATAGTCAATGTTTACCTGTTTACATTTCCCATAATAAACATGAAAGATACACTTTCTACGTATATGCTTCGATTATGTAGGCAAGCAAAAGTTTCGTGTTACGATACAGGAGTGCAATTTAATTTTCTTGAAACTGCTTCAAATCACGAAACCCTTCGATTGGCTATGCGATAATTCAAGAAACCTTTTCAAGCACTTTCACCTTCAACTTTCCACTCAGAATCAATTCTAATCACAGACACTGAGCAAGCTAGAATATTTTTTGCGGCCGTTTCGAAGTAACCGGGAAAGAAATTAGGATAAATCAAATAAATCAAGAATCAGTTCAAAGAACAAAAATAAGTTAATTAGATTTCAAAGCACATTTTCAGCTTTTTGAGATGAAATATAAAATGCTTTAGAAAATTTATCCAATCCGAACTAATTAGTTGGTTCTGTGGAGGAGGAGGAGGTTTCAGGAAAGATTTTTGTGATAGAAATAAATCAAATAGGCTGGTGGAAAGTTATAGTACAATGGTTTATGGCGGCAAGTTTGATGTGAAAGTCTGCGATATTGATAAAATAGGTTGCTGATTTAAAAGTTTGTCGAAGTTAACTTGTTTTTGTAAAGCCAATATGCCGAAAATATTACGAAACTGATGCCCTGATTTGGCGACAAGACCCTGCTCAAATAGTCAATAATCTTTTGTACAGATAAGGGCATGAAGGACACTTCGGAAGAAGAAGGGTGGGCAGGGTCTTGTCACCAAATCAGATTAAAGAAAATGATTCGCTCAAAGAGTAAAGCTTACGTACTGGTATATGATATGGGTACATGGTTAGCATGGTTTTGTGGCCAAACTTAACTACGTATTCCCCATACTGCCGTCCCTAGCATTAACACTCTCTCTGAAATTTTTTTTATTTTTGAGCTAACACTGAATTTAGAATTAGATTTTTTATTACGTCATTCTACAAAATTTGAAAAACCTATCGTTTGTGGAAGTATGTTAAAATCAATATTGAAAAATGCACTCTCCATATACATATCTCCAGCGCAATTCAAAACACAAATCATTGAATATCTCCAAAGTTACTAAAATGTAGATAGGAAGTTTATGCTAAGCGCGGCAGCATAGACGTTAGACATCTTTATCGATAGATGTTCGACTGATATATTTGTGTTTTTGTGGTTGTGTATTTGTTTTTGAGGGTATTTTTTGTTTGCTTGCTTGTTTATCATCATCGTGTTGTCTTCCTGAATAGTTTTCTGTATGCTTTTGTGTAGGATCAAGTTTTCTGTATGCTTTTGTGTAGGATCAAAAAATGAAGTAAAATTAAAAAACAACGTACAAAAAATACACGCGAAGACAACACAACACACTGAAGACAAGCAATCAAAAACCACCCCCAAAATCAAATACGCAACTACAAAAGTACAAAATATACCAGTCAGACAACAATCGGTAAAGATGTCTAATGGATATGGGGAGCACGTAGTCGAGTTTTACACGCAAATGCTATCTAAAACTGACTTCGATCGACGTCAGTGCTATGATACTACATCAAATATCTATGCTATGTGCTATGATACTACATCAGAAATTACATAAGTAAATAGTTAAAAAAAAAACTAGTGCATTAGAACCGCTAGAAAACTGATTTTCGAAGAAATTGACCTTAAGTGACCAAAAAGTGTGGAAAGACGTAATACGCTTTTTTAAAGTATCATATCGACCATTTCTTACCCAAAGCAACAACAAATTTTTCCCTACAGCTTCTCTTATAACATAAATAATGAAAATGTTCAACGCTGATAACACTTTTCCAACGAAGCAGCAATAAGTCTACCATAACATAACAGGCTCACGCTACAATCAACCTATCCTTTGAATTTTGTTTTCATCCGAGAATTTCATCAAAAGTTTCGGCAATATAATGATGTTTGCGACTGCCAACAGAAATAATTTCCAAACTCGGAAAGTTTAAACATTGGTTTCTTATTTTTATTGTAAACGCTTTGCATATGAATATATAATGGTAGTATCAGTTGTTGCAATATTAACGAAAATGACTGGTGCTGGCAACTCTGTGTTAGTAGCATAATCAGGAATATGCCAAATCTGCGTCACATTGAGTTTAACCCATCCTGTGAATTTCGTTTCGATTGAATGACTGCGCTGGAAGTTATAAGGGTGAAAAGAATTTTAGGGTTCCCACCGGCAATTTTTTTCAAATGTTCGAAATCTTAGTATTTGTTGTTAATTGTAATTGCAGGATCGTTCATACTTGCAAATTTAATGACAAAATAGCTCAGTAAAAAATGCCAGAAAACGACAAAAATTGCCATAGCTGGCAGCCCTTTCATGATTTTTCAACGAAATATCTACGAAATTAGGGTTACAATAAGATACATTTACTACATGAGTTTCGTTTTGATTTCATGACTGCATCGGAAGCTCTAGAGAAAAAAACTTTATTTTGCTGAGCAAATTTACAAGATTTAGGCCACAAAACAACCACAGCCCTATGCTAATTTTTCAACCAAATTTCTACCAAATGTGGCTAAGACTAAGGTGCAAGTACTGCGTAAATTTCGTTAAAATTTGTTGGCTGAATCGGAAGTTATAGGCCGAAAAGCAGTTTATTTCTTAGTGATTTTTCATGATGGCACCACTGCTATAGGGTTACCTGCATTTCAAAATCACTTCTATCAGACCTGGTCCTAATTAATATCAACGAGTCCTGTAAATTTCATAATGATCGGATTATCCGGTCGTCAGTTCTCGTGAACAGAAGTTTCCAGTACTGATAATATAAGAAATTTGGTAATGGGCTGCCGTTCTTGTGCAACTCGGATTTTTGAAAATTTTAATTTGACATGGTAGAGAAAGGTTAAAATTTATCAATAATGGGAATTTTTTGTCAAAAAGCAAAAAATTTTCAGGAGGGTCGTTGATTTGAAGCATTTGTTTTTTCACGTGCATACCGTAGCTACAGGGTTGAACGAACAGTCTTAAAACCCCATTTTGCATAGCTTCAGTCAACATAAATATGCTCTGCAAATTTCGCGATGATCCAATGTTTTTGTCAAAAGTTATGATAGAACGAAATTTGAAAAAAAACCTTGCCTACTTTTAGGCACTCAGTGCTCATATAGGGCTCATAATTCAAAGTTTTTTATCATGAGAAAGCATAAAACATTCTAAGTTTTTATTTCCATTGCTTGTTTTTAACCAAAATGTACTCTGGATGGAAATATAGGGGTACCTCAACATTCACTAAAATGCCCGCTGCCGCCAAAGGGCTAAAGATATCATCACTGCACGAGTCCTAATATACAGCTATGACTTCTGAAAATTTCAGCTCAATCAAATCGGCCATTCTAGAAATTATATCCCTTAAAATTTTTGCGATATATATATATATATATATATATATATATATATATATATATTTATTTATATTTATATATATATACATATATATATATATATATATATATATATATATATATATATATATATATATATATATATATATATATATATATATACCTATCTAAAGAAATATGAATTTTCGGTAAAACGATTTTAATAGTAATTTTCTTCGAAACTCAGTAATAAGAAAACATTAATTATGTCGGAAAATTATTTTCGCTGCTATTTGATTTTTTACACACAGACTTTCGAAATTGTGATCCATTTCGAAAATATCAACTGTTTATCTGTTTACCCCAAAACAGTTTTGTCTATTTTTGGTTCGCGTTAGTAATGAGGCTATTAATGAACTATTTAATGATCGTGATTTTGTTGATATTCCATTGAAACGATGCACACGCAATAATTACAACTTCTTACAAAGTGTTCAGAAATGATAACTTTCGAATTTCAATCCCAAATTTACTTCCAATTTTCTATTGGAAAGAAACCAGGAACAATATTTCAAGCAATTACTTTTTATTCATTCCACATCTACTGTTCTAGAATCAAATATCCTTTACGTCTATTGTGTCCTTAATTGTATTCTCTACTTTAATGGTTGTGTTGATTGTATCACACTATAAAAGACTAAAACTAAAATGAAAACACAGCATTTCACTTATTACATAGTGACTGCCCGCATTATTTAAATTACACGGTACAAACGAACTGTTATTGATGAAAGTTGAACCAATTGAATGTGCTTTGCTAACATCAGTGAGGTGCATTTGATGTAAAGAAAACGTAGAGTGAACACGTACAAACAATCCAATTAAGAAATGGATTTCTTCTAATAGCGCCCGTATAGCTTAAGTACTATTTTATACAGTCGCATTATCAAAGCATTTATTAGATAGAAAGTGTTTATTAGTCACCTTTATTCAGAGAGGCTCATTTACCTAAAAGCTTATGTGTGAAAACGGGTAATCTAGGACGTAGACGAAAACCGATAGCCATCCACTCACTATAAGGATTATGATTTTGGCAAAGAAAGTATCTTACTTATGATTTTGGAAAGTATCTTATGTGAAAACGTATTTTTGAATGTCTGAAAAAAGTGAGGATTTTAAGTCTTCAGCACGATAATAGAACACCTACTACTGCATATTTGATTTGAGCAATTTTTGCAGGAATATTTTTTTAGGTATTTGGTTGGAGTCAAAAGATTCCGAACAGTTCAACTTAATTTATATAAAGTTATGCTCCATACAGAGTTGATGAAATCACCTCTTGAAAAGTAGCCTTAGCGGTATGTTATGTCAACATTTGCCAGAAATAGATGATCTGTCGTTCAATACGAAATCTACTGAAACAAATTAAAGCTTAGAATCACATATCTGCCTGTAACTTCTCCTATGCAGAACAACAGCCTAAGCTTACTTTGTAATAAAAACATTTTCATATTTTTGAAAATAAAGGTTTTGAGTTTAACATCCAGTCTATGCATGTCTTCATATATCTGTATATGTGACACTTTAATTTGATGATATGTTTGCAAGTTAAGAGCCCCAATAAAATCAAGGTAAAATTTAACTGTTGTCCAAGTAATTTCATAATCGATTAGATCAATTCTGACATCCAATGTGCACCAATTTCAACCATAATAGCCCACTTACTAACAGCTCTCCTTTGTAACACCTCTTCATTGCTTCGTTGTGAAAGTAACTGTCACTTTACTTTGGACGGTCCTGTATTGCTAGGCTTAAATTGTTCTTTTGCCATAAATAACTGTTTTAGATGAACAGAGAAGTTGTAACGTATGTGCTCACACAATATTTTACCAACTTTACGAAAATAGAAACATTTACCGATGTTCATTACTCAAATTACTTACCGTTGCTTCTATTTCACACCGCTTTTATCCGCATCATCAATTTAAGGAAGAAAAAATTAGTATATGCTTCTGTTCTCAGCATAAACCTTCTATCTGACTTTTTTTTCATTTTTGAGTTAACACCGGATTTAAGAGCTACATACTCTATTACATCATTCTACAAAATATGAAAAACCAATCTTTTGTGCAAGTATGTTAATATCAATAATGAAAAATGACCTTTCCATATATCTGCAGGCTACAGAAAAACACAGATCATTGAATATCCCGAAAGTTACTAAAATGTAGATAGTAGGTTTATGCTAAGCACAGCAGTATGCCTGTCATACAGAGCTTATGATAATAAAACTCCCCCGATTCAATTCCATCAACCGCGTCAATCGATCGAAAGACGAAAAGGGTTATTAATTATTGAATTAAGTATGCGTCTAACGTCACGCATAGCACTTTACAGATCACTTATGAAAGTATTCGAGTTAATTAACCACCCTCATCAATCATGCCCAAGTAAATATTGAAACAAAGTCTCATTAGCTTTCTTCCTAAAAGAAGAAGCTCAGTCTTGTCGAAGTGACGCATTAGCATAGGTTCACGCTCGTGTCGAAATACTTCTCTAAACAATATTCTTTTTGCAGGACGTCTACCCGAAACGGATGATTCGCTCTCCACAATTTCGTTAAAATTCGTTCTTTGTATGGATATCTGGATATCTGGATGGATATCTGGATGCTTGCCACAACAATGTGTTGGTTGGTCTATTGATTTTCTTCAAATAAGCACCATAAATTTTTGGCGAGAGCCTGTTTGTTTGGCGAAAGTCATTTAGATTCAAGTGTTTTCTGAATAAACATCAGAGAGCTGTATGTATTCAATGTGACTTTTTAAAGCAGCCCATGAGTCAAAATGCATAGCAGCGCGTTGTAAGTCATGAAGCATACATATTTATTTAAGTTTAATCAAAAACATGGCCAATAACTGTATTTTTTACAGTGATGGTTTATTGCAAGCAATCGAAATATTTATGCCCATGCTGTTTACGAGAGCATGAAATGTTTCTCTGATGGGGGAAAACAAAGTCATATTTTAAGTAAAAATATTAGCCTTGAGAGTTTAATGGCAAATCATATGGACAGTAGGCTCAAATGTTGTTGTCCACGTTTCAATTTAATCAAACCAATCGTTACAGCTTTGACGGTATAATTAGCCTCACGCTGGCAACCCCTAAATTACAGACATTTTCGTTCGGCTTTCGAAATTTTCGTATGTGTCATATGCTAATAAAGTACATATTACGTCGTAATATATAAAAATTAATATTGAAAATATAAATATTAAATATTATGTGCAGAACTAACTTCAAGCTTCAATCGCAATTCGAATTTCGTATCTTGACAGTAGACTTTATTTACTTACTGTGCTAGTATTTATTAGTAATACTATATTAGTATTATATAGCAAATTGAATCAATTTTAAGTTGTTCAATAATATTTTTGTAAGAAAAGTACGTAGGTATGAGTGCTAGTATGTAAATGCGATGAGTGTCGGATTGAAACTAATAGTAAGTTATAAATAATAAATGGACTGAAATAAAATATGTGCCGACACAACAGTAATCATTTACTAAGTAATTTACATCGGATGCAGGAAAATAAAACCAATGATAAGAAAGCATATTTCATCTGATTTCTGTATTCGAATTTATATTGTAATTTGACCACATTTGCCGTTCGCATTTACTTCTTGTATTAAGTAGTTTTGCTGGCGCAGCTAAATCATCTATTATCTACAACATAATTCAGAATTATTATATTCAAGTGATGGGCATTCCTTGCTTTTTTCGAATTTTAGACAACTGCGCTGAAAATTTTAGTTTCGCAATATCTTATCTTCACAATTTCAAATATACAGGTTGCCTCCACTTGTTCCATATTTGCAGCTATTCGAAGAAAGCCATAATATTAAAATCTAAATGGCCCTCTTAATTCAGAATACTTCAAATTTCTATCCGCGATGGCAATTTATATAAATTATTTACGAATCTACTTCATCACATGAGCTGTGAGATGTACCGTGAAATCTTCTGGCAGACAGTTCTAAGCTACTAAGCCTGAATTCTTGTGATAATATGTTAGCACGAAAGAATCGTAGATAGTACGAAGCAGGAAATAAAATGGAAAGCGTTTAAAAATGGGGGACTTCAGTCTACATTATCTCAGTTACCATAGCGAACGCCAGAGTAAATGGACATACTTGCAGTTATAAATTTGTTCGTTGTCGCAGTTTGTTTGTAGTGGCTTCTAAGAAAACTGAAAAATTCTTATAAGAAATGGTTTTTATCTAGAAGAAGTAAGAAAGTACCAGGAGATTACCGTGTGAGCCTTCAGATGTTTTGAGAATTTTACTATATATCGCCAACCTTAAAATCAACTAGATTCTTACATATAAAATAACAACATTTGAAACTCTTCCGTATCTTGGTTCCGCTTTGTCAATACTTTTTGATATTCAGCTGCGCACACTTTCTGGCCAACAGAAATATTTTATCCAACAGAGTATAATAGAGCTATTATACGGTCTTCGAAATTTCAGTCGGAAAAGTAGTTTCGACAAAAAGCAACCTCTGAAAGTTTCTACATGATTGATTTTGAGATGAATGCTCGCAGTATTTGACCTAGTTTATGCGAGATCCCAATGTAATCCCGATTTGGGATTATACCAGTCAGAGCGTCGTATAAACGGTCAAATTCGGATTTCAGCTTAAACCCAAACAGTTGGGTGTACGCCCGATGACTATGTGTGAGTGTGCATATGAAATGTGTCAATAAAAGTGATTCTTCAACATGACGGGTCTAGTTTTGAGCAAATTTACACATTATACATATGAAATATGTGACGGCGCTTGTTTTGTGCATTTGGATAAAACTAATGTCGTTTCGTTTATTTTTGCAAAAGAAGACGTTAATCATAATTAAGTGCCGAAAATTACTAGTGCCTGCTGTATTTTCCACAACATTGTGGAACGCCGAATAGAGCATTTGTATTCAAATTGGTTGGAGGAAGTAGCAACATGTAACATACGCAAACAAGTTTCTATGGTTACGCAAACAAGTTTCTATGGTTACGCAAACAAGTTTCTATAAAAAAAGTTTCTATGGTTATACGCAATTCGAATTTCATAAAATCCCAATTCCAATTTTGCCCGTTTATACGACGCGATATTTGGGATAATCCCAAATTGGGATTACATTGGGCTCTCGCATAAACTAGGTCTATGTCCCACCCATCTGACACTATAAAATATTTTTAAACTCACTTTAGAGTATTGTAAATGTCACAAAGTGAAAATCTGACAATGTGAAAATCTGACAAAGCGAAAATCTGATAACGACATCGACAAAGATATTTCAATAAACCTTACGTTCCATCGGAATGGTTTAGATGGAAGAGATTGGTGAAATTCATCACAGATAGGAAAGTATTTTTCCGAAACACATTTCAGTTTTGTATCCAGACGTCAAGTAAAATATGAAAAGTGCTCGCACCTTGATTAGATTAGAAAGTCACTACCGTATAGAATGGGAATCTTTATGAAAATAAAAAATCTTAAGTATAGCCTTTAGTTGACATTAAGAAGTAAGCAATCCTTAGCTTAAACTAACTTTGTACATACTGCCCAGAAGCATTTGCCAACCCTTGGATAACAATATTTTGAAGAATAAAGTCAGATATCAGAACTAACGGAAATGGTGATTGTTGAATGACCGATTTGAGGATTGCATCAAGAATACTAGTGTGGAAAGGCACATTGACAGCAAATTATAGCATCAGACAGATTTTATTCGTTGCGTTTGTTATTTATGATACTCATTACTGAATCATAACTCATTACTGATAATTAAAATGAGATCTTTTGGTACACATTTAATAAATTAGATCTTAAAAGAATTGAGGTATATTGTCGCCAGCAGATACACTTTTTTAATGGTCTCAACTTAGAACTACTTATCATAAATTACGGTTTTATCAGTAAATTGTTTAACATACTTATCTTAAATTAGAGTTATACAAAAGCAGAAAAAAAACATCTAGGCCATAAGAATTTCTAGAAATATTTATTTCCCAAGAAAAATAGAGTAAATGTGTACATTTGGAATTAATATTCTTCCAAATATGCTCCACATTACGACCAATCTGCATCAAGAATCACGTACCACTTTGAATCGACAGCTGCATCAGACATCAAACAAAGACGTAGGAAGCAAGAGTTTGAAAATCAAGGAATCTAAAACACATTTTACCCATTTTCAGAAAAATTCTTCCTACTGGTAGCACTTTGCTCGAGCTGCAACAAAACATCTATGACGACAGATCAACCTACTCTGTGTATCTCGTTTTCACCCAATAACTGTAACGGCAGTTATATGAATACAAAGATTTATGGGATTTTCATCTGCGATATTTTCAAAACCTGGAACATTTAAAAATTCGCGACTCATTTTCAGTCTAAGGTTTTTATCATATGGTAGCATCTCTTGAGACGAAAATCATGAAGATTTTTCGTGCCGTCAGCCCTTTGTGATTAAACAGGGCAGAAGTGTGATTAAACAGGACCGGCATGATAAGTTGCAGCTTGTAGCATCAGATCATAGCAAAATTGAATTTAAGCAAGGTATGTTCTAAAGGTTTTTAAATGCTTCAAAACATGATGAAAAAATCAATTAACACCGGTATTCTCTGGTATAAAAGTGTTCGTAATACCGATTTACGATTGAAAGAATTAAACCTGTTTCAGATTTAATAAAGAACACTTGTTTTAAAAAAAAATCGCTTCCAAAATTGGTATTAGTAAGTCCTGTATGGAACGTACAATACAAAAATATCAGGAACAGGGTCTGTGGAGCCACCTAAAAAGAAATTCATCATCGGCATTATTTAAAAAAAAATGTCTTTCAAGCAGGAAATAAATACCGAATTTCAAAGTCATCCAAATGAAGAAATTCCATAAGCTCACATGAGAAAGTTGTAGTAGGAGATGGGTTACAGAAGTCACCCAGCAGTTAAACCATTACTCCTATCCTCGAAGAGGGCTGCGAACAGAAGGATTTGGTGCCAGTGAGGTTGCAATTAAAGTGGTGAATGGAAACGAGAAGTCTGATCGAAAAAGAATACTTTGTAAGACCTGTCTTGATCTGAAAAGTGTTTGCATAGTCTTAATGATGAAAAGTATCGACCGCATTATATCCTACACTGAATGCAGGATGAGGGAGGAAAGTTAGCCGTATGGGGAGCTCTGTTTTCAAAACTGTGGATTGTTGAAAATACTATAAATGACGAATAATATATAGAAATTCTGCAGCAGTGTCATCTGCCTTCCATTAAAGATGAAATGCCTCTTCGGGCAACGATCTTCCAACAGGACGATGTCAGACCCCAACGGCCCGGTGTATGCAGGACTGGTTTCCGGAAACTAATATTACCGTTTTACTTTGGTCAGCAAAAAGCCTTGACTTAAAAATCATTGAAGACTGCTGGATAATTTTGGCCGAGAGGGAAAAGAATTGAAAAATTTTTTTGTACGAAGAATGGGAAACCGCGACTAAAGTCATAGCTAAAAAGTCATAGCTATTTTCTAAAAAAAAATAATTAGGGTTTGTTTACAGGTCATAGAACTTCATTTTAAAAACTAAACAACGAGCAGTGGTGCTATTTCCAACCGCCCTATTCGATTGCAGAGCAAACATTTCCAAAATTCTTTTAATTTTTATTTATTTATCGAAAATTAAAATAGTAATTATATCGTCTTGTATTGAAAGGTTAATTGTTAATTTCAATTTTTTTTTTATTTTGGTTGATCCCATAATAAGCAAGACCTGTAAACTTTATCATCTTGCATAAAGCTAAAATTGTTATAAGACCAACTTATATGGCGAATTGCGTTTTGATTGGAAAAAATATAAGGATGAAAAGATTTTGCCGGTTACCGCCTGTGAAAGTTTCAGAATTTTAAAAATCGAAACATTTGTTGCCTATTTGCATAAGTATATCATTAACATTTGAAAATTTGATGCAAGCATCTCTCAGTTAAATTTTACCGAATTTGTTTCACAGTAAGTTTAACCTACCCTTGAATTTCAATGTCGTTCAAGTTTACATCGGAAACTATAGAGCATACAGTTTTTATTTGGTTGAGGTTTTTTTCAAAATGCCACCACAGCCACACGGTCGCGATCATTTTTATCAAACTTTTATCAGATATAATACATGCTACGAATTTAATACTGATCTGATGATCCGATCCTAAGCTCTCGTGAACACAAGTTTCGGCTTATTAAGTAATAGGCCGTAAACGTTCTTGTGGAACCCCGAATTTCTAAAATTTTAAACTGGACAAAGCATTAAATTTATATAGGATTTTTATACATATACTATGCTCTTATATATTATATATTATGCTGTAGGGTTCCCTTAAAGTCATCAAAAATATGAATTTTTGGATAAAGTGATTTAAACACTAAGTTTCTTCGAAAATCTATAAAAATTTCATTCAGCAGTTGCATTGTCATTATCTTCGAAAATGTTTCGTCGATTTCAACGACTACTTTTCTGAAGTTTCAATTTTATCTGTAGTTTAGACAGCTGGAAATGTGTTTGGAACGCTCTTAAATAGACGGCTCTCAGATTGCAATCGTTCAGTTACAAATAAAAGTTACATAAATAGATATACAGCTGTAATGTATACTGAAATGTATACTGAAATACTGTTCACTCCATTTAACCTGCAGATCGAATTTACATATGTTACATGGAAACTATATTGAGCTATCCCGGGTTCGACATTACTCTGAAAGTCAATTTAATCCAAATCAATCAATAATCTCCTTCTCACATTGAGGCAGAACATTGACAAAATGTACATGGCGTAACGAACATCCTGGTGATTCAAACCGACTTGCCTATATCTTACGTCAAATTTATTTTCATTTTGAAAGTATTGCTTCCATGGAAATTCTTCAGTAGAGAGATCATATCGTTACTTGTTTGCAATGCAAATCAGCATGGAATGAATGCTAGAATTCCAATCGTCCAATCTTTGAAAGGAGGACAAATTTCACTAAGTTCCTCAGTTTTGCAAACTTTTTCGCATGAATCTTGATGGAGCCAAATTATATTTGTCCTGAGATAGCTTGAACATCAGAAACCAATACATTTTCGTTTCAAAATGTTGTTTCTATCTTCCAGGAGGTGAAACAGTCGACACAAGGGCACTCACTCACATCATGCTGACTGATTTCACTGTCCATATGCCTTGCTTGAACTATGGAAAAGTTTAACAAATAATATGTCGCATAATCTGTTTTTATCCTTTGTCCAAAAATATTCAACTAACTGCCTTTACGGCTCGTCCATCAGTTTCAGCGCTTCCGACAGCTATTATCCCTCCCACTGCCATGAAACGATCCTAAGTCCTTGTACCATTAACCACAAATCCTTTAGTTGACATATTTCGAAGCTTTTATTCCTAGGTATTTACACGCAATTGCATCCTTCACTTTAGCCCATTGAAAAGTTTCGAAGCTTCTATGAGCCGAAATTCGAGATTCAAAGGTCAGTACGCTGCTGCATGTTGTTTTTCCCTTGCTACCCTGCGGCGACGGCAGGGTATACCATTAAATATACATATTAGCTGATGTGACTACGGTTCGAACTTAGGTATTAAGTTAGATTTTATGTGGTTTTCATTGAAATCCTGTTCGAAAGTTGAACCGTGACGAGCGGAATCGCTTGGAAAACTTTTCCAATCAAATTATGTTCGCACAAAAGCTGATATGCTCGACAAGATAATGACTATCAGTCATCTGCTGCAGCTGATATTGAATGAAAATGATACGGAAAAGTCTGGCATATGAAGAGAACTTCGAAATTTGTAAATCGGAGACTCGTTAGTCAAGATGTCCTAGAAAAGAAGTAAACTCTCACTCTCAAGATGATGATTTGCCGAAAACATTAATAAAAAAAGCAATAACTCCAAACTCCTTAAATATTAATTATAGCTCTTGAGTATGTTTCTTGGAATTTCATAGATTAACACACATTCCGACAACGTAAGCCATGGCAGAATTTCGTAGCTTCATATGTTTTGCATAAGTATATGTTTGATTTGATAAGTTATGTTTTGCATGCAGGACACTCTTTCTCTATCAGACTCTTGACACGCGAGAAATTCTCCTCAAGAAACATTCTATTCATTAAAACGATATAATGATCTTTTGCAGAACGAAAGATTTTATACAAGTTCTTTTATTGAGTGCTACTCAATGCTAGTCATTTGCATATGTTGCTATGCTTTGTTTTCTTATTAATGGTTAATTTAAGGGGATATTAATAACTAGCAGTTGTAATAAAAGTGACTAAAAACTAAAGAATAAAAAGTGATTTTAATTATTCGTTTTCTTGTTGTCTTGGTTTTTATTTTAAATTACTTTCAACATACTCAAAAAGGACACGAAAAAGTAATGAACGTGAAATATCCAGTGCACACTTTGACACATAAATTTGTGAACAAACTTCTGGTTCACAGAGAATGCATGCAATGCATTTCTTAATTAGATTCATTTGTTTAATTGCAATACCAGAAAAACAACACAAAAAAGGCGTACATACCAGCGTGAACATTGCTCACGAGATCATTGTTGGGAAAAAGCAACACATGTTGTGAGTGAACAGATGTATTCTTTGCTACAAACATTATATTTGAATTTTACTGTAGTCCTTCGAAATTGTTCGAAATGCAAAAGCTGTGTAATGCAACACTAAATTCAGATTGTATTGGTGCACGAAAACATTGTTGCTATCTGTCATGCATTAAGCTGATGTGAGCTAATATGTGATGGGTAAATTAAAGACGAAACCGATTAGATGAAAGTACAATAAATAAAAAACCAGTAGAATACTCAATGTCACTAGCTACGTATAAAACATAAAAATTATCTATTCAGGGATTCATGGATTCATTAGTCAAAAATAACCTATCGGCGACCGATTTTTAACTCTGAACTAAAGTGAATCCTTCACCTTCAAGCAACACTTAGTAAAAGAAAATAGTAGAAACAAGCGAATTCGGCATGCGATTGCCTGTTAGTGATGCCGGGTTGGACTGCTTGTAGCCTTTTGGACTATCTTTGGTTTCATTTAGCTACCGAATTCGGGCTATTTCGGGCTTTTTGAGCTACTTTTCATTATTAAGTGCGAGTTTTAATTAAAGCAACAGTCACAAATTTTGTATCAAACTTCGTTGGGCATAAATTATTGTGAAACATTTAATCTTATGGTCTAGATTTTTTCAAAGCGCAAATGGAGATTAATATTGCTATTTATTTATTAAATAATATAAGATTTATTAAATAATATAAGAAACTTTTAACCCTAGAATGGTACGGTAAATTTTTGGATGATTTTAGGTACATGTTTTTACTAAAAAGAAGGCAACAATAGTATTATGTACACTTTTTATTTCATCATTTAACATAAAAAGATTATATAGCTCCTAGCCTCATGGCAGTCAGCGTGGCCAACTGGCTGATGTGCGACGAAATATATACCGCATGTGAGTAAAAATTACTCATGGGTACCATTCTAGTATTAAGCAAACAGTTCAGATTTTATTGTATTATAAATTAGGGTGTTCTAATCGTGAGGAACTAAAATAGGAATCATCTTGTGCAAGAAAAGCTAACTAAACTCGGAACCATCTTGGTAAAAAAAAATCTAAGGGAAAAAAAATCTAAAATTTTTTTTAATGAATTTTATATGTTCTAGACATAAGGTTATTGGAAAATATTGATATTTCAAAGAAAATCAACTATTTCAGATCAGAAATTTGTTTAAGTCACATGGACTTGAAATTTGAAGTCCTACCTCATCAGGTACATAGTTTTATCTCTAAATCATTCTCTGCTATAGAAGAACAATATGAAAAATTGAAAATAAAAAATTTAAAATACCAAAGACAATTTGCAAGTTATGTGTTACTGCATTAGTTACTTTACCCTCAGAACAGAGAGATTTAAGGAAATGAAATAAGCGTATACATATATGGTACGAAATTTAGTGAAGCAATTTTACTACAAAGATAACATCTATAAGAAGAACAAATCGAGAGAATTGCTACCTCAGATATTCCTCTTGGTTTCCCCGATACCTTAGTTCTACGAGCTTTTAGTTGTTACTGAGTTGTTACTTGTCAAATTCGTGTGCACATGGCCGACTATCTTATTCTATCCATCTCTTTCTCTATGTCACTCTATCTTTCTGTTCGCCGAGTTGATGAATGTCAAATTTTCTCACTACTAGTAACGCTCAGATGCAGGCAGATTGCTTCAATTCTCACTGCCATTTTCATTTCCTTCTATCTCTCTCTTCTGAGACTTTACCTCAATCGCCATTTATTTATATTCTCTCATTTTGACTGGACGCATTTCTGGAATTATTTTCTCATTTGTGGAATTATTTTCGCTACATTGGCTACATTTATTTGGAGTTTGAGCTCCCTCAATCTGCGAAAATCGAAATCATAATGAACAACTAGGCATCAAATATGACACTTTTAGTTTCTTATAAAAACATGTCAGGTTTTTAGTGATTCGAACCTTTGTAATCGTCACAGAGTGACACCGGAAAAGTCATATCACGAGTTTTGGTAAAGAAAAACGCTCCTGAGACTGCCAACTAGTTGCTTATTATTATTGCTTTAGAGATATGAAGAAACATCTGCAAGTAGTTGGAACGAATAAGCAGCCGATTCCAAGCTGAATAGAGTTCACAGGATGGTATTTTCAACTGAAGCCATAGATTATCCTCCGCAAATGGACGAAAAAATGTAGTTGACAACTACCAAAATCCTTTAAAACAGTTTTGAAATATTAACTCGGACTAAAATATTTGAACTAGGATGACGATAGAATAAGGTAATGATGAAAATAGGAACAAGTTCTAAGGATCCTTAGAAACTATTAATGAGTTCCGCTTGGTTAATGAGGTCATTTTGGTCCCAATAGTTAAATTTCTTCGGAGCGATTTCCGCCGAGAATGTAAGGTTGATTCCGTTTACAACAAGGCTTCTTATATAATATATTGAGGATGTGGTGTTTCTCCTTGCGTTCAAAATTCCTAATCTTTATCAATCGAATTGATGGTGTATATTCAAGTTTGAAAAATTAACCGAACGAAAATCACCAGTGAGAAATGAAACAAGCAACATAATTTATCTCGTACGCCAGAAACAAATAATTCGACCTATTTGATTTTCGTATCCATTTTATGACACGAAATTGTTTTCCAAATTTTGAGGGAGGTTAGAGATTTACGTGCATCTAAAGCGGTTCCAATGATTCTAAATACGCACATTTGAATGTGTCCTGCAATAGTGCACATATTTGCAGTATGCCATACTTCAAAGCGCTTCAACAGATATGTATATCTGTTTCGATTGTTACATTTACCCTGATGTTTACTAGCGACAGTATTTGACCGAAAGAAGCTTAAATTATGCACATTTTAGCCTCCCAACACTCAACAAAACATCTATGTGCTGTGTACATTTAGACCTTGAAAATACCTTATTTGCCGTTCTCCATGCCCTCTTGAACTGTTTAGGTTATTATTCGCATCAGGCTCTGTTTTATAGAAAGTAGATATTGTCGTGTAGTAATATTCAGAGACTTTCTGTCGGAACGGAATTGCATACAATGAACATGTGTGCATAAAAAAGCTTAATATCCTTACTTTTTGTTTAGTGTGGTAGCCCATTTCTATGGAAACGACACAGGATATTTATGCGATGAGCGTATTCCTTGAGATGAAAATGCTTCGTGCGTGAATTGTTCAAGTATTGATTTCCGAGCTCCTATTGAAATGTTTCCTAGAAAAATGACCTTGAAGCTATAAAAGTTTATCAAGTTTTTTGTTTACTTAGGCATTATTACTGAAAGTCAATTTCTATTCTCTTTAACTGAGTAAATATTTCTAAGCAAGTGTCGTAAATATACATACTTCCGAATCATAAATTATGGCTTTGCGAGAAGCTGAACGATAAAGGCAGCATGTTTAACAATGAACGAAATATTCTAAGCTAATATTTTTCACATAGTTTGGAGTTGGTTCGATAATCATAATGAAATAAACCTGACTAAACCTGACAAGAAGGGCCTACGACTTACTTAATTTTATATCGCACACATAATTTGATTTAAAAAATTACATATGCAGTTTGCATACAAATTTATAATATGACACAAGCATCACGCAAATCTATTTCTATATTTTAATGCTGTTTGCGTTTGAAATGATTTCGCCTGGATTGATAACTATTCTCTTAAAGCCAAGCAATTATTTACATAAATAAATGTCAATACAGACTTCAAACAGGCTAACATGCACATGTTACACTCTCTTTAGAGTAATGCAAAACTTAAATTACTGTATTAGACTACAGGAACTCAAGTGAATCTTGTTACATTATCATATGATTAAAGCTTTTGTTTGAAAAGTGTATTCAGCATGCTTGCATGAGTCAGGGACTATGAGGTCGGTATAAGAAGATTTTCATATTTTCTTGCCTTAGCTCTATAACCAACATATTGTTTACATGTTGTTTGTATCAGCTACACTTTTCGATACTCATGAGCTGGAAGCTTCCATAACAATTTTCTATAATGGGACATGGCTAAGTAACAGGTTGTGTAATGTTATCTAATATGTTTTTTGAGTACAGGAATTCAGACAGTAAAAACTTATGTGAAATATAATGTAGGATTCCAGAACTTTGTTTATTTTAAATTTGCAAATAAACAAGGTTCGATTACTCTTCATTGGAGAAAATAAAGTCCGCCGTGGAGTTGGAGATTGAAGTTTACAGAGATTTGACCCACAATAAATGAACACGGTAATTAGTGATCAATTCTACTAGTCGCTTTACCATTGATTTGACGCAAATGTTTACTCACAGCTAACCAGAGTACACACCTGCTGGCAGCTGGCTATTTACACACTAGGCTGCACAGGCGCCGGTATCAAAGCGAAAGTGCTAGCTAACAGATTCAAATAAACACAATCCTCCGTACGCTTCGCTTTCAGGATTTTCGGGTCCGAAACTGCTGTAATGGGAGTAGTCGTTTTTGATAACAGAATAAAGAAATTTTTAGCGAATGTCGAAGCTCTACCATTTATTTCCCATGACTATGCTTTAATGAGGTGAATTGTAAGGCACCAGTTAAATCAATAACTTTCACCAGTATACGGTTCCAGCAACAATACTTCCTAGTCTGTTTGATTGTTCAAATCTATTTATAACAGAAATTTGATGCCAAAAATCTAATTCGACTCAAACACCATTTGTAAGTACAACCATTACCGTTTTATTTGCAGTATATGACTCTGCCTAGTATTACAATAACAAGCTTGATATACTAGCAATGTTTCTAGGATATCACCTAGGAAAACAGATATAACATCAATAAAATGCTTTTGAACAGCCAGTTACTGATTTGAAAAATATCTTTGAGATGCTGTGAATTGATTTGGCTTTGAAACGATTTCACATGAGCGGAGCTCATTTTACGCTGTGAAAATGAAAAATAATCCGGCATTTGTTCAGATTAATGTAATTCTTCATGCAAAAAATTAAACTAATGTATGCATCACATCAATTTTCTGATGTCAGCTTATATTTTATTCGTTTTGATTGAGTGAAAGTGACCTCGCAAAATCAGCCGCTGTTTGCTATAATAAATAACAATAACCGAAGAACTGCAAACTGCAATCATGTTTTTCGAAATTTGAGGACAAAATGAAAGGAAATATTGTGTATTCTCTTCCTCATTTCGAGACAAAACAAAAATAGGACAAAGTCATAAAAATTTCCAGGCAGCACACCTTCGAAATATGCGCGAATTATTACCAGTCCAGAATTTATCACATTCATTTCATCCAAGTTTGTGGCATACAATATTAGCAGGAAACATTTTACGATAGATCTGAGATTTCCAAAAGTCAAATGAAGATCGTTCATCAGCAGCGGAAGAACACTTAGATTAGTATATCATACAGCGCCCAGTGTGGGAATGCATTTGATCTATAACGGACACTGCAAATTTCAGTCCTTTTTCTGCAATGTCAGTGGCTACTTCAAGTGAACGAAAATCGATGCGATTAAGCTCATAGAAAAACGTTTTCAATCTCAATCGAATCATTGTGAAAACACATGGAGAAAATCAACCTTTAAATTTTACTCTCCACAGAACTCCGAAATTTTCATCAACAGCACATCGTTCTATCAGTTCACTTTTTAACTTACAGCAGATATTGCTTAAATGTTACTTTTTCAATTCAAATGCAATATTCGATACGATAGTAATCTATTGAATATCACATGCTGCCTCAAAAACTGAAGGAGACTTGTACTGAACGGAAAAGCAATTAAAAAGGTTCCTGATGTAAACGTTATAGCTGCTACCAAAAGCTCATTCAATATGTTGACGGGTGAAAGTCGAATTGGAAAGAGCAACGTATGTATTTCAATGCACAAGGCTTACTATTATTGGTATCCAGTCATTCCTAAAATGTCTGTTAAATGGATTATAGAAGCAGTGAAAGAATCTGAAAGGATTTCTCTATTAAGGGGTTACCCCCACTTGTAACTTTGAAGTTTTTCGTTTTTTTTTTGTTGCATTTTTTTAAGTATAACTATCTGAGAATACGTCCTTCAAATTTCAAGTCGATCCAAACATAATTAACCGAGATATGAGCGTTGAAAGAGAAGAAACTGTTGCTTATACAACCGTTACTTATACTTATAAACGCGTTTTTCTCGAAATGACATCTTTGAAGTCGGTGACCAAAATTACTCGAAAACTACTGAACCGATCTTTTTGAAACTTAGCAGGCTTATTTAATACATAAAAATGTAGTGTTTGATTGTTCGATTTTTTTTTTAAATAAAAAATGGCCGTTTTATAGCCAAAAGATGACAATTTTTTTAAGTGAAAATCGAAATATTAACTTTGACTGTCCGCCATTTTGTGAAAAATAGATATTGTTTTAAATCCTTCGATCAAACACTAGTTTATACTGTTATTTAACTAAGTCCATCGCTATTTTTTGTTTCAGATGATCCAGTTCGACACAATTCTGGTCACCGCAAAAGGTGAAAATTAAAATTCTATTGTTTTGACGGCCATTTGTAATTAAATCATGTAATATTTTTCAATGAAAAAATTACTGAAAGGTGTTTAAAGTATGTACTTTAAGAAAATATAACAGTCGTTTAAAAACATTTCGTAGTTTTGTCAAAAAAAAATTCATGAAAATGACCTTTTTTATTGCGCTACAAGTGGGGGTAACCCCTTAAGTACGTTTTCCTTAATGTATGAAAATCAACAAATCTGTCAAATTGATGATCATAAACTAAAAAGTGTACATTTTATTTTTATTTTAATTAATAACTATTGCTTTCGAAATAATCAGAAAATCTTAATATATAATTACTTGGAATAAAAATATAAATCAACTGAAATTACTATTGTGCTTTTAAAGTTCCGAAAAGTGTCCCAGCTTTTTTTACTATTTGGCTATCTCATAAACTCTACGGTTTTTTTGTGATTCAATTCTTTTGCAAAATTATGATACATTTAACTCTGTGTTATCTAAGATAGTTCTACATTATTTTCTGCAATACTTTTTCATCTACCAAGTAGACTTTCATGACCCTTCTTAAAAAAATTGTTCATTTAAACTTAAAGTTATATTTTTTTTTAAACTTTATTCCATTTGTATCCTGAAAAAACATAGCCTGTCATTAGATGCGTTTTTGGAGTTGAATTCTCGAAGTTAGAGTTAATGCTAAGTATCACTGTAAAGAACACCAGGTCCAATCGTTTGCTACAAAAATATTCACACTCGACTACATATCCAGTTGATGAGCTGGTAAACGTATGCTGTGGGATGTTCAACACATAAGGCCAATGACACACACGGCGGTTCGACCGAAGCGTTTCCTGGGAGAAAAACCGAGTCGGTATAGTCGGGCATTACTTTAGCATTGTGATGACACACACCGCGGCTTGGGCCACCTCTCGGTTTTAGAACCGAGTCAGTAGACGAGAGAAATGACCCACCGACTCGGTTCTTTGAGCGTTTTTCGATTTTCTAATAGCTGCGAAATCCGATCGAGTTGAAATTTTCAGGATGCATTGATGAATGCATGGGATAAACGCTTCTAAAAACCGCTGTGTGTGTAGCCCTCGACAAAAACCGACGCATTAAACGCTTCGATAGAGCCGCCGTGTGTGTCATTGGCCTAAGCAATCTGTATTCTTCAACTATTTCTAAATTATCTTTCAAATCCTCTCTTTTTCAAGCTATTCGCACTTTACATTTTTAAACTATATGTGATTGTTTATCTGTTGTTCATCTATTTATTTGTAATTAATTTGTATATTTTGCTTTGCTTTTCTACATAATTTGGTACTTAAATATATGTATTTTATGCCTTGCTTGATGAAAAAATAGAAAACTGATGTTCTATAGAATCCATAATTTTTATTTCTAGATTATTTTACAGACTGCGAAAAGCAGTCTGTAGTCACTATCAGCCCCAAATATTTCAATTTTGAGACATGAGCTAATGTGAGGGCAAATTTAATCTCTGTGTGCGATTAGATTCCAAAACTTGGTGAAGAACCCATTTGGCCAACTTGCTGTCTTTCTCGATGGCATTTGAGTGTCAAGGAATAGTTGAATGACCAACCCCAAGCGTTTCCGCTTGTTCCTCATCAGTTATGGTAGGGATTTGTTCCACCTGGGCTCAAAAGATGTCCTCGTTAATCTCCATAGTCTGCTTAAGATAGAGCTGAACTTGCAGTCTTCGGAATTTCCAGAATGCAGTTAGCGAGGTCTTAAAGAAAACAATACCGAATGTGCTCTTTCTTCGTTTCCATTATTGAGGAAATAACGTTAGAAATGCTCTACAACCTTCGAAAATAGCACTAGAAATAAAAACAGGGTGGGACTATTATCTATTTTAAAGAAACATATGCAACCAGTTTATTTCCTTCTTTCCGCCATTTTTGAATTTTTAAACAACCGTACTTTTTGGTTTCTTTTTCAGAATGTATTCGAGAAACCATGACATGAGCCCTAACTGTGCTTTCTCGGAAATTTTTCGATAAACCCTATAGAGTGTGAAATTTCCTTGGGAATTGAATTGCCTATTTTTAGAGTACAGGGTTTCAGCCAGAGAATAATTTATATTTTGTTAAAGCTTACTGTTTTTGCAGTATGTAAGAATGATGCTTGACTAATTGGAGGCTGTTTTATTAAGTTACTGGTGGCGGCAAAATCGTAAGTGCGAAGATTTTCTTTCATTTTATTCATTGGGACATTTTCATTTTATCAACCGACGGGCGAAGTCATTGAAACTAGACTAAAAACTTTATGTTACACTTTTCTAGGAATAATTTAGTAATTTAAGAATAACTATGAATAGAAGCTAAAAACATACGAACATAAAGCCAACGAAATGCATTTTAATCCAATGCAAATGTAAATTGAATGTATTTTCATGAATCTGATTAAATGTATATCATGTACCACATGAGCATTCTCTCAGCAAATACAGCCAATATAATTCAGTTAGTGCTGAACTTGCTCAACTAATTTTTCCATTTAGTAAACTCAAGCAAAACTATAAGCTCGTATTTGCCCACTGGGTAGAACACTGGTTCCTAGTGTTTGAGGTCCCTGGTTCGGATTCACGTTCGCAGTATGACTCCGCACCGGGGTTTGAGTTTACCTAGTTCTAAGTGGGTACTTGAGTAAATTCAGGGGTAAAGTAAATCGTACAGCCAATCACCCACACCTGTAAATATTGATTTTAAATTTTTGAACGAAGCTCTTTGCCAGCTTCTAACTCCAGGACCCGACAAGTGTTGTCGAAGGATTACTTTACTAAACTCAAAGCCGACATTTTATTCAACTGTAAACACACAAAGCGTGAATCTCGATGGATAAATTAAAGTTTCTTTTACAAAATTTGCTCCTTCGATTTGATTTGTTCAAAGAAGCACCACTTGTCAATCTCCGAGGATTGTGGAATCTGCGCCATTTCAAAATAACTCTTTCCTGAAAGACATCCTGTTACCAAGCAGTCAGCCAATTTCGTTTCTGACATTGCTTAACCTGGTTAGTGAGCACGCAAAACAGATACATAATTAGCATGTTAAACTAGACAGATTAGATCTATCGAGCAACGGGTTGTTGTTTTTTATTTAGGATGTATTCTTGTATCTAAAAATATACAAAAAGTGAGCGAAAATTTCTTGTACACATCACTAATTAGATATACTTCCTTATTTAAAAGTAAAATTAATCGATTATCAGCTTAAACTTCCTTAGCCATATGCAGGTATTCAAATATGGGCAAAAGTGTTGTTTTTTTGCATTTAAAACCATGTAATGTAACAAATTAGCTATATTACCTTTTCCAAAACAAATATTCTGCTGATCACTCGAAAACGATATCTTTTATTTTGCGTCCAGCTTACACTTATATCACAAATACTTGACCACTTTTTCCACTCAAATAATAAATGTTTACTTTTAATGCGCTTACAACCATTCGAAAACTTTGTTACCTATCTATTTCATTCACAATCTCCTATACAATTTTGAAATTCTGTTTCACAAGCTCTTAGATTTTTTTGTACTTAACAACACCCCATAGATACGATTAAGTCCACGGCCAACTGACCTTGATCTGCAGCACTATATTTCATATACAAATGCACTTTTCTTACCAGCACTTTACAAATGTATTGCACTACTTCTGGATTTACATTCATCTTTCATTGGCCACCTAATGGACACACTATACCGCACTCGATTGACCATAAGGTGAGCCCCCATCACACACTCTTAACTTGCAAAGATTTCAATTCGAATAAACACTTCATTAATTTACATAGGCCAGGTTGTAAGTTTGTAGCCGGGAGCTATTTCTGGTTTATAAATTCAATCGAGAAAAGGAGCTTAAAAATGCAGCTTTGCATTGTCGAATTGTGAGCAACCGAAAATCTACTGACCGGAAACCAACATCCCATCTTGCCACGAATCGAAAACGAAACTGACGGACTTCCAGTGCGGAAGCTTGTTGTCGACTGAATGTGAATTTTCACAATTGTGACTCCGGAAAATTCGCGCGAAAATCATGAATACAGCGCAGCTGCTAAAATGCCGGCTGATTGAAAACACCAAACGAACGAACAAAAATACGGTACTAGGCTCAGCTCTAGAAATTCACTCAATACGAGCGTCGAGTGAAAAGGATAATGAAATTCGCCTCAGGTAGAAATGTCTATTGTGAACCGATGCGAACAAACTTTCCCGCCGCATTCTTAGCTACAGGAACACAATAGACATCTTCATTAAATGCAATCAGAAAGAAAACTTAATATTGGAAAAACTACTACCATCATGCTTTGGAATTTGTCACAATTTATTCAAGTTTATTTTATCTTAAATTTTATTCGCAACAATCTTTAAAATGTATACCGGCACAGACTATTACGAAATTGTGAACAATTATATACAATACACATTTCACACACTAAAACAAGCGAACTCGCTGGAAAATTCATTTTCTGCCGAAACTCGCAGTTCACCGGTCACGGTCAAGTCGAAGTTGGACAGGTATGATGGTCCTTCCGTAGTTGGCTTATACGGGGGTTTGATTCGTTTGGACAAAATGCCATCCCAATCCATGTCTTTGAACCAGTCATGAATTTTAATGTCGTTTGCGCCATCTTTCAGAACTCCATATCTGCAAACGATAAAATTTCGACAAATCAAGCCTGCGTTTAGTATCCAAAATGAAACTTAAGTCGCACCTTTCACTTGGCTTGAACACCATCAGCTTTTGCACAAGGTCCTTCAAGCTCGTAGAGAAATGGACAGGAAACCCATATTTGCCTTTGGGTATCTTTTCCATAACCGCCGCATCAGTTCCCATAAAAGGAGGGAATCCTGCACTCATTTCGTAAATCAATATGCCAAAGGCCCACCAGTCTGCAGCATATCCGTATCCTAAACGAAAACTCATGTAAGAATATTTCCACTCAATTCTTATCAATCTGTATGCAATTATATTAATGTGGAATATGTAGTGGAAATATTCATATTTGACTTTTATAACTAACATACCTTGGCTAAGGACAATTTCAGGGGCTAAATACTGTGGTGTACCCAGCATTGTATACGTTCGTTTCCCGTTGATTTTCTTGCAAAACCCGAAATCGGTTAATTTTATGTATCCATCAGCGCAGACCATAATATTTTCCGGTTTCAGGTCCCTGTAAACTAATCCAATGCCATGCAAATACTGAAATGCTAGTACAACTTGGGCTGCATAAAATTTCGAGAGATTTTCATCAAATTTACGTTTCGTTGCCAAATGAAAGAACATTTCACCTGGAAAATGTAAACAAACTATACGATATTCATCAAACTATCTTTTCTAAAATATAACACTGACACAATCGTATGAAAAAAACAGTTCGAGAGCCAATGCAATTCGCTGTTTACAAATTGTTTCCTCAGTTTACCTACCTCCAGATACAAATGGTAAAACAAGGTAAATATACACATTGTCCATGTAAAAATTCAAGAGATTTATGACAAATTCAAAGTCCACGCAGCTCAGAGCCTTGACCTCTTGTTTGCTATGCATAACATGACCCGTTTCAACCAAATATCGTTTTTCCAAAGCTTTAATTGCCACTATTTCTTCGGTAGGGTTGTATTTGGCCTAACGCATTGAATAATTTTCAAAATTAGCAATCTGTATTGTCCTCTTTATTGTCTTTTAACGAAGGCATACCACATACACTCGACCAAACGCACCACTTCCAATCTGCTTCATAAACTGGAAATCGTCCTTCCCACATCCTTGAGTGACTTCCTTATTCCATTTCTTATTAAACTCGGTTTTGGCGTTGTCCATGAAGATTTGAAAGTTGGTAATATGTTTCAGCAGCTTAACGTTTGCGTTTTTCTTAGCCAAAGGTCCGCTTCCTTCATCTGAAATGGAACATCCTAGAGATACCGGGTTTTGAAGTCTTGTATGGAGAATTGATCAGATGCACTGATGTTTGCCTCCTACCTTTTGTTGACCTTGTCATTTCAAATCATTGGGTCATTCTATGAAAATCTATGCAAGTATTTAATCTAAAACCACCAGTAATTTAACAATCAGTCGAGAAGAATCTATAATGTCAATGACATCATCTTTTTGGTCTCTATTTTCCCCAAATTAAGGAGATCATAGCGAAAATAGCTTTAGAATACTAGAAAGTTTGGACAAAATTGTTTGAGAAAACTCCAGTCTGTACGACAGACTTGAAAGTTTTGCTCAATTTGTGTCATTTTGACACGAGCTTTTGTCATCGCGATTCGGAGTAGCGTTTTGTTGATATTGAAAATGGTTTTTTCGTTTTGTCAAAAACTGAAAAGAATTATTGTAACTTACCTCCTGCAGCGTACATGAGCTGATTTAATTTTCAATGTGTCTACTACATTCGATGTATCCGATGGTGGGAAGTCGTTTCGAAAAAAAGTTACCAAATATATATTTTGCGCCCTAACTTGAATGAATGTATTCATAATGCCTTCTGTCATTGAATTTTGATTTTTTCGAATATTTTCTGTCAATTTATATGATTTACGTGTCAGTGTGTGTTCATCCATAGCTCAAGCCATATGTTTCACCTCTAAAATATAACATTTCTAAAAATATATGAATAAGTTTGATCACGCTCGAAATGAGCTTAAAATTTTTTTAAAAAAAATTAAAAGTATTAACATTTTAGTTGATATTGAAGGTAGGAGTAAAATAAATCTCTTACGCCAAATCGTACCAGTCTGCAGTTTTGCAATCTTGTTCAATAAGTCAAGAAATCCTTGCAAAAGAAAACTACTTGTGCTCTAACAATGCACTTATTTCATAAAATTGTTTGCATACTCAAATTATTCTTGATTGATTCTTCTGTTCTTCTCCTGTTTGGGATCCAAATTTTTGCTAGAGCTCAAAATATACAATGAATATGAAAGTTTCATTCATTCACAGAATGTCGGATGAGTTTTGTCCTCGATAATTTTTCAATTCATCCGGATTAGTTGGGTTCTAGTTTAAAGAAACGATCAAACAGAAAAACTGACTGATTTAAAGAAGCATCGATTGAGTGCTCTTCTCCCACTAAACGGATTGTTTGATCGTGTTTGAGATATGATATGGTATAAAATACTTGAAAACGAAGTACGATGATAAGGTCATGCGCATGACGCATCGGTATTGGTCCAGAGATTCATTAGCATACTTGACGAAAACAAAATAGAGCTTGTCCATCAAACCATGTCTATCCTTAAACTAACTGCATTACTACTTAAGATCTCATCTTCTTGCTAAGATATTGCTCATCAGAACAGCTATTCATTATCTTCAGATATCATTCACCAAAATGTAGCACAAGAGTTGCATACTGACATATAATTGTCGTTTCAAACCACTTTGCACTCATTGATAACATTTACTGATAACATTTCTTTCAGTTTTTCCCCAAGCAGCTATTATCAGTTCATATAGGTCAACATTCTCTGTTTTCTATTTACACTTTCTTGAGGACCAATACTTGCAGAGTCTCACTCCCATCCAAAATAATGAATATTCGCTGTGGAATGCGGCCAATAAAGTCAAGGAACTAACGATCAAGGAAGCTCCACTAAGAACTGCCAATCAAAATTGGTCCAGAAGCGATGAAGAGAAAGCCATTACGTTCGCAGCCCGTTTGGACCAAGTCTTTTTAGATGCTTTTGGCAAAGTGGAGCGACCAGAATTAGTATAGAAAATAAAGTATATGCTTCCAAAGTGCTTCCATGAAGTCTTTTCATCTTACCTAAACAATCGGAAACTCTGGATTCAACGTAAAAGTTTCATAACTACTGAACATCAAATGCACACAAGAAAGTGTTTTGGTACCTGTGCTTTATACAATATTTACTTCTGATCTTCCAGTAATAACTTAAACAAATTCCGTGAGCAGTATTGTTTTCTTATTTTCCTGGATATGGCAGCATATGACACTTCTTGCATATTGAAGAATGGCTTATGAAACAGAAAATCTAAATAAACGAATCCAAATGCATCCACACTACTTTCAGATTGCCAAAACGAACTTGTCATCAAATAAGCCTCAGCAATGTACCAATATCTCAAATTAACGATGTTAAATGCATCCAAATGCCAGTTAATAGAAGACTCGACTGGAAACGTCACTATGAAGGAAAAAAAAATTTGGAGTTGAAGCTCAAATTCATCAACGTAGCAAATCAATACTCTCACTCAATTTCAAATCTGCTTTGAAGCTGATTCGGATTTATTTATGGCTTACAACTTTGGGGAACCAGTCGTCCGTCAATCGAGTTTATCAAAGCTGCAACAATTGCGACCAATACAAACAATTGCAAAGGAAATCAAAAATTGTTATTCAAAATACATCACAGCTCATACTCTTTAGCCCAAAAATTTGACCAATAGGAATAAACATTTTAAAAATTTCAGTGGTTGGAAAGAACTGACGTACTAGACCTTCAGCAATCAAGGTAAAGCAAATTATCTATGTGTATCACTTGTTTTAATTGTCATTCTCTTTTCATGATTGCATCAATACTATTTCTTCGAGTTAGGTGTATTCAATGCCATTAGCGTCATTAAGGCAGTATTCTGGTCTAGAGGCTCGATTGTGAGGTGATTATACGGACGCAATAAAAAAAACCATAGACATTTTTAGTTTCTATTTTTTTACCAGTTTTTTACTAACATTTTAAAAGAATAAAAATGCATTCAAAAAATAAAGGAAATCAAAATTGATGTAGATACAGGCCGGCGAAGTGAAGACTCAAAAAAAAACCTGGTCCCATGGTGGACATGATTCCAACCTTCCTGGTGGCTTGAAACATACATTTTTTATTTAACTGTTAATGCGATCCCAGGAGTGGCTGGTGCGGTAGCAAGAGCGGAGGAGGCATGCAACCGTGCCTGACCGGTTGTTTCGCGGTTGACGCTAGATGCTTAAAATGGTTTCTATTCGACGAGGTAAACGGATATACTTAGGCTCTCAAGCATATTTTCCGCATTCCTGACTACTTATTGGCGATGTTACAAAACCATCTGAGAAACCAATGACTGTTGTTTGATAGCTACGAAGTTGCTCAGAGAAAGCTTATCACCTCAGCGGTAGCACAGGAATCTATCATCGGACTTGGCCTTTGAAATATCCTTTACGAAAGACTGCTGCTCCTGAGAATGCTAACTGATGCGGTTCTGGGAGGTCACGCTGGTAACGAAGCAGCGTTAATCACTTCTGGAGCGCCGAATTCACCGAATTCGAACTTACCCAAGTTATGAGGAAGATGAAACGGTGGATAACTGGCCGTGGCCTACAGCTGACGCTGTCGAAGGCATAGATTGTTATGCTAAAGAAGTGGATGATTCCGACGATTATCTCAATGACAGCAGGCTCCAGAGAGGACTAGATCAATACCAACCGCTAGACACTTAGCTGATCTGGTGGGACCACATTTGTATATATGTGATAGAGCTCTGAGAGCCAACATCGGTGACCCCGGTGAAAAGACATGGAAGTTGAAGGAAGAAAATTACTCCATATGACTGTATGGGGTGGAAATTTATGCGGCCTCACTTCAAATGAAAAAGTTTAGATTTCGGACGGCCTCCCGGGTAGAGGTACTCTGCGTATCGCCATGGTGCCAGAAGACGCCGTGTTGCTGATATTGGGAGTAATTTCGATATATCTACATGCATGAGAACGCGGAGAATGCATCACTCATTCTGAGCCGGATAGAAAAGGAACTTTAGCGCACGCACGTAGGCGAACCCGCCAAACTTGTCAACGCTGAAAACAAACAACAACAAAGGTAACTGACACACCGTTTCAAAATACGAAATACTGCACCCATAGTCAGAGGAATGTTGCCTTGCCGAACCACAAGATGTGGTTCGACATGAGTATCTTTTGAAGTTTTTTTTTATCTTCTACAGCAGAGAAAAGGAAACTTTCCCACACTGCGTCTACATCTACATTTTCTAACCAAATTCTCAGCTTTTATGGAATCTTAACCTATTATGAAAAATAATCCAAGAGCCAATCTTAACATATTTTGAAAAATAATCCAAGAGCCAATCTTAACCTATTTTGAAAAATAATCCAAGAGCCAATGTTCGCAATATCGCCATACAATTGAAACTTAACACTTATCAAATCTCACCACATTGCATAAGTGAACTTGAAAATGTTCTCAAACATCGTAATAACCTGTAAGCGCTGATATGTAAATTGAATAAAATGGTCAGCTATCCTCATGTTTAATCACTTATTTTTATTTACATATTAAACACGCCTACTAATATGCTGTAGAATATGCATAAAAGTGTTTGAGAACATTTTTATTTTTGTTATTTTTAGGTGCATAGACCTACTTAATCTGCTTATTACCCACATAAAATTGCATTGCCGTCAATATTTATGTTGGCTTCGAACGTTTGAGCTATCTTTAGCGGGCAAGAAGTTGAACCATGATGCATCCAATGTCTAATAATTAATCAATGATTACAAGTAAATAAATACAATAAAAGCTTTTCCGAACGTATGATGCCTTGCAATTCAACTGCATCACAGAATTCTACACACATTCAACTCCTTAGATGTGGCTTTCTCAACATTGAAAGTTTGATTTTCAAGCAATTAGGGAATTGGCATTTACTTTCGAATATAGTCTCAGCATATCTAAGAGTATATATGTTTGTTAGTACGTACTCACAAATCGGTATTTCATCCTGGACATCAAATGCATTTTCTGGAAATATAAATAAAGTCATTATTTATTTATTCATATAGTCGTAGTGCTAAATCTTACTTGAGCGCTATCTACAAATATCCAAACAGTATAGGAGGAGATTGTCATTGCTTTAATTTAATGCAAACTGCCGATATGCATTTTCATTTATTGCTCACTACAATCAGAATAGGGTAAACGCTCCTAATATCGGCCGGCTCCAAAAGTTGCCCACCTAACTCTGTTTTGTCACATAAGAGGAATCAGACTAGTTAAAACGAGATCTAAAGTGCATTACTTGGAACAACAGCCTCTGAATTTACTTTAGATAACGTTTTAACGAATTTGATCCGTGCTGTGAGACAAGAAAGTGCTGACAACAGAAAGTTGCAGCAGGTCAACTTTAGGAGCAAGGTAGCCGACTTTAGATACAATCACTCTACCTTGAATACTAATTGAATGCATGAATTCGAAATAGAGTACACATCGTTTCAAACGTTTGGTGGTGAAGTAGATAAATAGCCGGAGTTATTTCCCAGCCAGATTTAGATGTTGTTCATAATTATTATGATCGCTTTATTTATGTTATTTTATATTATGTTGAAGATGAAAAAGCACTTCTGAAATTGAAATATGGACACCAAGGAGCATAGAAATTTCATGCTTTCTTGCTGAATGAAATTCAAATAAAGAATTTAAACCTCGTGTCGTTAAAGTTTCTCACACTTTCCAAAATGATATCCTCATATTTGATTTCAGGGATCGAAAATTTGATGTGGGCAAGCTTAATTTGTGTTGTTTGTATGTAGGTGTTTATTTATTATCTCAATGTGAAATGCTGCGCACTGAATTATGATGATATTATCAGATTTGCTCGCAACCTTAAGTGAGAAATTTTACACACTTAATTAGTTCACCAAAACAACAACAAGTATACTTTACCGTCGCAAAATTGACTGAATTATTCAGTTTTGACGAATACAATGTTGCACTAAAACTCCTAATTATCTCTAGCATATTGTGCTCAAAAGATTCGAATTACCATGATCAAAGCAAATGAAATTACATTGTTTGAAATAATAACGAATGAATCGCGACCGAATACAATGGCTAAAGTGAATGTAAAATCGCACTCCAAACACCAGATAGGTTTTGAAACTATGCAGAAAGATTCCAAATAAAAACCTCGAGATGGTAGTACCGAAAAATTTATTACTGTTTCATTTTTAGCTTATATACATATGTTATATCTTAATAGAAATCCTTTAAGTCTAAACTAATAATCCAAATATAAATGCCTAGTATTTGTCGATAGTGCTATAGTAAAAGTGATCAAAATATTATCGATGTAGAGTGCTCTGGACAGCCTTTTGTGGATAAATACTACAGAGGCACTAGATATTTTGTTGACTTGGTCGAAGAAATCAGAGCAGAAATCAAAAATTATTGTTACTATATCTTTTGAAATAATACATGTTTATTTATTGTTCCTTCAATAAAAGGAACTTCTACAGCAGAAACTTTTTAGGTAGTGTCAATCATCTTCAATTTTTTAAGCAAGTTATAAAGTAATTATAAGTTTACCAGAAATATATTATTTGATAAGAAAATATATAAAAGTCAAAGTCAAACAACAATATATAGACGAAGAGCAATGATGTTGGCTCAAATATGTATATTTACTATTATGCCAGCCACATAGACTTTGAAACGAATAATCGTACCTTGAACTTCTATCTGTTATAGTAAACTTTGCAAAAACTTAAGAAGCAAAACATAAAGAGAGGTCATACGCAGAAAGTGTAGACCCAAAACAAACCAATATATTAAATCGTCATTTCAATTACTCCATTGGCCGCCAAAAATTACATTTCCACCAGTAGTTCAACATTTTGCATTGTAATTTTCAGAGAAAAAAAATCATTGCGAAGAAGTCAGTTGATTGCTTTCACAACTATCTATTAAAGCACGGTTGCATAAGCTTTTTAGCAGACTGCTTACGATCGGAAACGTAACTAGTATTGATTGTTCCGAATGTTCAACAAAATGCTTGATTTCAAGTAGCCAGTGACACAACAAAACGTTGATGTTATTCAAACAGTGACTGAGAGATTTGTGTACCATTTCATCCGCATTATAGTCTAGTACATGTAGTGTAGATTGGCACAAGAAATGAATTGTTTAAAACCTTTTAAGTCGGCAAATTTAAAAGGGATGTATACGTTCTTCAAAATAACTCTGGCTTTTCAAATGCATTCATCACCCTTTGGAATCCATTTTTCCTGTGTATGTAATTGCATACTTTGCTAAAAATGTGACAAAAATACATTCCCCGCAATGTCACATCTAAAACGAACAAGATAAACCCACCAAAATATCTACGCAAAGATGTACGTTGGCCTGTTGCAAAACCAAATTTCATTATTTATCGAACTCGATGTCCTCATCATTCAATAAGAAATCACATGATGTATTAAAAACGGTGAATTAAACTCTTGAGCTCTTCAATATCGTTGGTTGGTTATTACATTGTTTGTGCTCATCGCAGCCACATCTGTTCATCTATCTGTAATTACATCTAAGCGTAAAATCAGAAATCATCGATGCTATCTTCGAGTGTGTGCCAATAGCACAGGCCACTTTTAATCTTCGTATATTTTTATGTAATCGTATCCTCACCGTCGTAATCATCTTCAAGAAAGTAAAAATTAATCGTACGCTTTTACTCAGGCAACGAAAATGTGAAGATGATGATTGCTAACGAAGCAGCAGCAAAGAATCGTGAAGGCCACTTGAGGAGAAAAGCATCGATAAGTGCTTTTTCGCTAATGCACTTTTTCCTGACGTGTTTTTTTTAATTCTGTATTGCTCGTTAGTTAGTTGTTCGGATTTGCTCAGGCCGATTTGGATGTTTTTATAATAATGTGAAGAAATCTGACCAACATGGTTTTGTGGGCTCAGTTATAAAACATGAAAACAACACCATAAAGTATGTTTGTTATCGTGTATAGAATAAGCATCTAGGAGTGATAAGCTTCACGCTTGCTTAGTGATGATATAACCATACAAAACAGTGGTCTCAAATCCACAATCAGCTAGTAAAAATGCATCGATCATAAAAACCATTCGGAAACGCATTTATTCAACAGAGTTTTATTCTCTTCTTAAGTTTTTTAGCGTTTTGTACAAAACATAATACATAGTTTCCAACAATAACGAGGAATGTTCATATAGATCGGCTACTTAAAATAGTTTTTGTTTAAAGTCTTGACTAACTATCCACTCTTATCTTCGCAAAATAACTTCGTTTGCGAATCAATAGGGACCAGACTTTCCTGGTGCACCGTAATTTGCAGATGGTGCGACAGCTCCAGCACTGTGTCCAACGCTACCTCCTCCGATATCACCACCGCCAATTGCACCACCGCCTATGGAACCACCGCTTGTACGAACATCCAAACCTGGACCGGATCCAATTGCGTCGCCTCCACTACCACTGCCTCCAAAAGCGGCTCCAGAAGCTTCTGGCTGTCCGGATGAAGCATAGCCTCCTGCGGATTGTTCTTTGCGGGTATTGTACTTGATGAAATAGACTTCAGGTTTGCTTGGTGGAGTTGGGGCAGCTGTAGGGATGACAATATCCTGAGCTCCTTCCGCTTTCTTCGACAAGACGTAGATCAGAGTTTTTTCTTCGTTCTGAGCGATTTGTGGGATAATTTGTTGTTGATAGCTTTGGTGTGATGGTGCCTTGATGAAGATGATTTTGTAATGTTTTTGGGATTTGCCGACTGGGATTTGTCTAGGTGCGTGATGCTCTTCTGGCTCTGGTGGTGGAACATGAACGTAAATGTGTTTGTGAACAGTTTGGGTTTGTGGTTCGTAGTTATATCCTCCAGCACCGCCACCGCCACTATATCCACCAGAAACACCACCGCCTAATCCACCAGCACCAAATCCTCCAGTGCCAAAACCACCAGCTCCGCCGCCTCCGAATCCACCACTACCTCCATGTCCGCCAGCACTGAATCCTCCAGATGAGTGGCCACCACCTCCATGGCCTCCAGAAAATCCACCGACTCCTACACCTCCTGAAAAATAAATCCAATTATTCGTATCCTCTCGCAGCGAATATATCCAAATCGAACACACCACCTAATCCGTGTCCAGCACCACCAACAGCTCCCGAGCTAAATCCTCCAGCAAATCCTCCACCTCCACCACCGCCTCCGAAGCCACCACCGGCTGCAGGTCCATTATATGCGTATCCAGCTTCAGGCCTGGCGTAGCCCAAGGCCACCAAACAAGAGACAATCACAAAAGTTTTCATCTCAATCCGTACTGTGCGGTTTATTGCTCGAGGAATGATACCTGAGAACTGATAACATTTTGGCAATCCATCAGTCGTTTTATACCTTTCCGCATCACACTCCATTGCAATCCACGAAATTTCAATTTTTCAGCCAAAGTACTCAGCCTAGCCCACTCCGAAACATTTCTTCGGCTCAATTCATTCATTCCGAATTTCAAACACCCAAACCATTCTCGCTGTGAAATCTCGCATCTTCGTCCAAACGGCAATGCAATGGCAAAGAAATGTGTTTGTGTGATCGCCAGCTACTTGCAGTGGTCACACCGGCTGTAAAAATTAAAAATGGACAAATAGCTCATTGTTAGGCCATCACCTTTTGCCGTCATGTCATTTGCTTCATCCGAATGGACTTTATTAATTTGCCTTTAATGAAGATGCTCGCCATGCGATCTGACGCATAGTTGAAAATCGCACGTCGAGTCTACCGGAGATTTATGTAATTTGGACCGCGAATGCACAATATAATGAAAACTGCTGTCTAATGGTAACGGTCATGTAACTCATACCTCTGAATTCTAAGCAAGGGTTACCGTTGAAACATGAGCGATTATGAGCAATAAATCAAATATTTTCGGCATTTATATGATTAATGACAAATGATTTTCTGTAATTTATATTTGATTTGGGTAAAATATCAAAATAGTATAAGGTAGAAAATATGGAGTAGTTACATATATCGCGATTTAATGAACTTTCTTTAACTTTTATTCTCCTTTCAATATTCATATGTGTGAGGCTTTGTTTAGAGTTTAAAAAAAATTGTAGTTCTGAAGAGGATGTTGTGCTAGAACGTACATTTCTACGATGATTGTTTGCCCGGGGACCACATCCATGAAGTTTAAACCCAAATGATACGGAGCTAAGGGAGCTTTTCCACCGATTAATTCCAAGAGCTTTTCCACCGACTTTTCCACATGCAAACATAAGCTTCATATAACTCCCTTCTTAAGGCATTGGATGATGAAGAAAAAAATGACGTAGCAAAAACCATACCTAATTTCTCCTTGACGAGTGGTCAGAAACAAAGAATCTAACCATTTTATTCTATCTTTCTGTTCACAGGCATCGTATGGTATCAACTAGTGGAACCTGGCAAAACCATTAAGACTGAAGTGTACTTCCAGCAATTTCAAGTACTTCACAAGGAATCACGACGTAAGCATGCTGCGCTCGTCCTGCTGGACGAAAATCGAGTCGTGCTTCCCAAGGGCAACGCGATAGCCACAAAGAGCTCACACCAGGAACACCTTAAATGGAATTGCCTGGGAATTACCATATCCTCCTTAAATGAAATGGAACATCATATTTTCCCGACATTTCTCCTTCAAGTTTTCTTATCTTCTGGGCAATGAACAGCTTTATGCGAGGACGACAATTTTCCAAACGCGAGGACTTAAAAACGGGGCTGCCATATCTCTTCGATGGGTCAGATGCAAAATACATTGTTTTCCAGCACGGTGACAAAAAATCTTAAGTTGCAATAGTGACTAATTGCAAGGTAAAATATTGTATCTATTCTTTCAAAAAATTATGGTTTACCATTAACAGATCCGACAATGTCAATGCTAATACCTAATATTAGTAGGTGATGCTAAAAATATTACATCATCATGTAAAATGATTGTACATTTTTCGTCTTGGAAATCGGTATGTTTTGGAAGAAGAGGCTAAAGAAACCATGTAAGCAAATGCAAGCAATAACTTTTAAGAAGTAATTGAAATCTAATGCACATCATCAATGGAGCAAAAACTGGTAGTAACTGCAATAAGGAGCTGCGGCGTACCAGCTTTGCACCGCCAACGTCCAGATCAATATCCTCAGTATTTCTTTAGCATCCGGGTGCATACCTTAATGTCTCTTTCCAATATTCCTGCCCTTGTAGACTTTCCGAACTGGATCTTTCTCACTAATTAGAATTAAGTATGCAGCCCATCGCAGTCTGCTGATCCTGCTTTTCCGATTTTCCTCTTAAAGGCTGATGTGAGCTCTCATTTGTTATTTATAATAAATGAGGACTGGCCAGATCATAGTCTTATAGAGCAGGAACTTGAACTTCATGTAGGGTCATGAGTTAAACAGCTTTTATCAACTGATTGATGGCTAAAATAAGCCGAGTGCGGAATTCTTTGGCGTGATTATGATGCGATGTGATTTGCAACTCTTGATAAGTGCATGTTTCAACATCTTCGAAGCTGTATTTATCTAACTACTTTTTGAGAAATGTGCTTGTCAGTGATTTCTTCTTTGTGTTATTTTTCGTTGTCTTCAATGTGGTGCCGATGACGGCACTTTCATAATACATTTTGTTTTTCCTTCATTTATTTGCTGCACTCTGTTTTACACTGCATGCTCGATTTTCATAAAAAAAATTCCGGCACATTTTTTCCGCGCCCTTAAGCCAATTTTTAGGTAGACTTCACGTTCACCAAAGTTTCTTCGATCACTATTTTGAGCAGCAGATTAATCAGGATGCAATAATGGGTGTTGCTTTATTAAAGACCTCGCTTACACCAAATAGCTGTCATAAAAATCCAGTTACTTTAATCTGGCCTTGTTCGTTCACCTTGGTCAGCCTTCTCAGTTTAATTAGTTTGGTTTAGGCATTGATCAATGTAAATTTTTTGCCTACTATGCAATCGTAGACGAGTTTGAAGTCGTTGATAAGATGGAACAACTTTAGGTCGTATTTCAAGAGCTATCCCACTAACTGTTATACTTAAAAACATAATCTTCATATAATTCTTTACTGAAAACATTGGATGTAGCATACCTGATTTTGCTTTGACGAGTAGTCCGAAGCTTAGAATCTTATCATTCCATTCTATACTTCTGCCAGCGAGCATGGGTAATTTTTTGGGTAAAAATTACATAGGGACTAAAATGATTAACAACTTAAATGAGAATAGCTTCATGCAAGTACCCGAGTTTTAGATATGACCACAATTATGTCTGCACATCCTTATAAAACCGCCTTAACACTATGGGTACCGTCCGTGTACTCAAAATATAGCCTCATCTAATCTTACAGGACACCTACGTAAAAGAAAAATACAGAAGAAAGCGTTTTGTGAAATAGCACTAAAGAATGCATGATTTCTTCTTCTCCACTAAGCAGCATATGCATTTTCCACACATGAATTTGTTGAGAGACTGGCTTTCTACCCAATTTTAATGTATTTAAAAACATTATAAGGTTCTAAAATAAACCAAGAATGAATTGTTTGAGACAGTTTTTTCAGAACTTATTTGCTACTAAGATTTTATATACAAAATATGTTTGCAGCCAGCTCTGCTCATCGATCGTATTTTTTTAGGTGTACTCTTGAAACTTTTCTTTAAACTTCTCTTTAAACTTCCGTCGTCATTTTGGCCAGATTTTGATTCCCAAATAACTATTCGTGATTCAAGTCAACCTAGCAGATCATCGAAAGTATTCCCAATCCCATTTACGCAAATGGAAGCCTACTGTGACTCTTCTTTGCTACGTATTCTTATGAAGCACAATTCTCTTAATTTTGATATTCGTGTCTAAAGTTTTGTTCTAAAGTTTATTTGTTTTGTTCATTTGTTTGTTTTTATACTTATTCATAATAATGCTATTTTTTAATATATTTTTTTTTTTGTAATTGGAATTGAGTCTGTAGCGGAATGGAATAAACAAATAAATAAATATTCTTACTTTTACATACTACCAGGCGTACTTATTGTGAGTATTTTCGATTAATACCTGCTCCATAAAGGTAGCTTCACAACGCATTGCCATTTTTCACAATTGTTTTATTTACTTTTTTACAATTGATTTACATTTATTTTTGTCACAATTCCTGAACAAATCATAATAAATACACTTATACTAGAAAAATTTATAAAATCAAGTCGGTAATATCGAAAAATCAAAGTATTGCGAAATAGCCCTTAGTGTTTAGGATCACTCAATGTTTTTGTGAGTAAGCGAAATTCAGGAAAGTCAGCTCAGTGATGCATTTTGCCGATAGCCGCTAAAAAGACTGAATAATTCAAAATTTCATAATGAATAAAGACTTTTCATTCGAACGCAATTCGTGTCGTTATTATTTTCACAAAAATGATATTTTTCTTAAAAGCATCCTGTAGCAATGCAAAGAGCATCTGTTCCATACATACTACTATTCGCTATGCTTTATATGTAAGCACTGTATTTCCTCAACATAATTTACTCTACTTTTCGGATTAATTAATTTTTCTTATGCTTTCCGAGTTTTCCCGAATTTTCGATGGCAAGTGTTTAGGTCCAACCAGTGATGATTCTGCGGGCGTACGTACGCATATGCGTCGAGGTAAACCACAAAAAGCATATGTTGCACCCAAACATAACTTTCCGAACAGCCAGAAAATTGGCATGCTCATTAAGCAACCTTTTGCTCAATGGTTGCTATGAGCTGTCCATATGTAAAGTGGTGATGAGATACCACTTGACATACGTTCGCTTATGCGCTGTATGGGCACTTGTGTTCACTTTTGTTTGCGTATGTCAAAAAATGCCTCTTTTGCTCTAAAATCGGTCGGTTTTGACAGTTGCTTATGTTCGCAGACTTTTGTCTGGTTAGGGCTTTTCGCTCCACCTCTAAAAAATATTAGGTCTGTTTCCGTACTTGAATCTATTATAATATATTAAAATAGATTCGCAGCAAGTCGTTTCCGTACTTTTGCTGCAAGCCAAATGCAAGCCAAATTTTGCAGCAAAAAGAAGCCAGCTACCAAATTCTGTTACTGCTGCAGTTTGCTGAAGTACGGAAACAGACCTATTGACAAAATAGAATTTCGGATGAAAAGTTGTCAACTGCTTGACACATCATCACAAAAATTAAGATAACCAAAATGTATTATAGCGAAAACGTCTGTCAATTTATTCGAACCTAGCTGAAGGTCTTGAATAGTGAAAAGAAAATGTCATCAGTTCATTTTTTCTAAGAAAAAATGTTTATATAACGTCAAATAAATATGCATTCTCGTTCAGTGCGGGCAAAGCTACGCTAGGAAAGGAAGCTAAACAGAATAGAAATAATAGCTGTGTTTAATGACCCCGAAAAAAAGAGTAGAGCATCTCAAGGCAAGATAGAGTAGAGCAACTGTCAAAAAAGTAGAGCAAATTAGAGCAATGGAGAGCACAAAGTTTTATGGAACACTTTTCAGGCAACAATTCTCAGAGTTGATTGCTTGTCAGAAGTTCAGCCTGCCAGTTCACTGTTGAAAACTCAACTTCAGGCCCAATTCATTGTTGTCTGTCGGTTCTGTGACAATTTGCAAACAGCTGGTTGTTTACCCAAAGTTGCTTTACCAAAAATGGTAGAGCAGAAATTCATGCTCTTAATTGCTCTATTTCAACTTAGAGTAGGCTCATTAAACACAAATCAGAGAAACTTCGGGCAAGTTAGAGCAAACGAATAGCTCATGAAACACATTTTGCTGAGATATATCAACCTACGTCAACCAAGAGTAGCTCATTAAACACACCTAATATATACAATCAGTTGTATAAAATGTAACCTTTAATCGAATTGGCAGCACTCCCTAACAACATTCAAACTTAAAGCCAGAATATGCCATTCAACTTTAATTTTCAATAGCGCAATAATCATTCCCATATGCATACGTTTTCAGTTTCACATGTTCAACAGTAAATTAAGCAGACAAATTATAAATATTTATTTCTCAGAAATGCAATGAAAACAATTTCAAGCCAAATTAACATTTCCCTTGGCCATTAATAGATAATGAAAAGATATTTTAATTTCATGTGGTAAAAGAGAAGAGAGGAAACAATGTTAGCGGCAAACTGTGGGCGGATCTTGAAATAGGTTCATACTTGCAACATTTTCTTGGACTGTATGAAAATATTTATTAGGTAACCATCTTTCAATCAGCGGCAGGTTCACATCTCAAGTATACTTCTTAGAGTAGACTGATAGGTGTAAAAGTATCATTGACCTGGTACAAGAAAATAACGACCGGGGTGCAAATGTTTATGAATAACGAGTACTTTTTGCACTTGGATCAAGCTTAATGTACCCTGTGATGCGGATAGCTCGATATCACGATAGCTTCAAAACTATAATTGATTACCTAAGTGAACGTAAAAAACTTTTGGAAGATAAGTATTTCAAATGCGTTGTGGGACTATCAATGAACACAATTTGTTTACATTCAATTAGAAATATATATAATATGAATGCAGTTCATTTAGATAATAGTCAAGATAATTGAATAATGCGGCACAAGATTGAAACATTGTGTATGTAATATCTTTAATAATAACATACTTGACATACAATATCATTCAATCGCCTTGAATTTTCTTTGTAAAACTGTACATTTGAATAGCATCAAAACAAAATATGTCGGTCTATCTTCGGCTTCTGGGAATGCTTGTACTGTAGTCAGTGACTTGAAAGGACAGAATGCACACCGGATGAATAACTTTCCTGTGATTAGGAGGCTGGCTAGCTGAAAATCGGTGACAACTATCTTTAATTAAACCAAAGAAACATTGTTTGACTTTATGGTCAACTTACTTAGTACTTACTCAATTTATTTACTTACTAGCTATTCTAAGCTGCATCAAAATATATTGTGTTAAATGAAGTGCCAAATGAAAGAGCTTGACCAAACTTTACATAAATACAATTCAATCTATTTACAATTCGTAATTGCATTCGGAGAATATTGGTGAGGCTACTGCGTTTATGGGAGGAAATGTAGGCTAATGGTTAGAGTACTGGCTTCTGTTGTGTGGTGTCTCTGGGCTAAATTCAGGTTCGGACAAGGAAATGCGCACCGAGTTTTCACCTAGCTGTGATATGGTACCAGATTAATTGTAAATTATCTACCAGCTTCAACCCCTAGGTCGAACAAATGTTGTTGTGTGATTATGTTACTGCATTGATGAATTGAGAATCTTGTAGAAGAAGCACGGAAGGCTTAGCAATGTTTCACTTTTGATGGAAATAAAGGGTATTTTTCAAATCAAGAAGGCTACGAAAAAGCCAAATGCTTCTAAAGAAGACATTTTAAGACCTCGTAGCCTGATGACTTCTACAGAGTACTTTACTTCCAACTATCCAATTTTGACAGGCTGTTAATAATGATGTAGTAATGATATATAAAGCTAGCTTTCATTTATTAGATACGAATGATATGTTCGAGTCGAGAACGATAATTTTCAATGTACCTTATTTTTTTTGTTCCTTTGTCTCTGCCTCGATTATAAAAGCCGTTCTAGGATCTCATCTCCCGGAAATATAGCCTGTATCTCAATACTTTGAGTATATTGTCTATTTCTTAGATGAACAGACTATGCGATCATCGTCAATTGAGTCTACCCAGTTCTTTCTGTGTTTTCATATATCAATTTTGCTAAGTTGAATGGCGTTTTCGTGTAATCAAAATTTTTTTACTTATATATATAATATTTTTTGCCTCTAATTAATAGATCGCACCGGCTCTCAAATGTAACTAACATCACATTCACAATTAAGCTTAATTGAATTATGAAAATACACAAAAAACTGACTTTCACCTGAAAATTCGTGTGGTAAACTTTAGCTCTGTGAGTCAAATGGAAATCGTTGATTAAATTGTAAATTAGATTTCAAATATAGATAGATTTCTCATCATGCATTGATAGTGGATGATGGAAAAATATAGAGTACTAAGAGTGCAAACAAAGATGGCAGGTTAATTAGAAGCTAGTTATTTTTCTCATTCAATCAATTAATCACTAAACAACTTTTTGATTATTATTGAAAAATGAATTATAGTAAAATAAGTTTGCCCTGACAACGGTTGATGACCCCGAAAATTCAACAGCCGTACTCTGTCTCAATGTAGAATCCCTTAAATATGAGGTACATATAACCTTGTCACACAACCACCTTCGACCACGAAAAGTCACCAAACCAAATCACTTAATGTCTTCAATGACCTACAAATTGTGGTAATCACTGTATTTCACAGTGCATTAAAAACAACTTACGACTTTCAACGAAAACTGTGAAATTATTACATTTCGTTACCTGATGGACATCATTTATCTGTTGACTGTTACTTGGCAGTAGACAATACATAATCAAAAACGATTGCAAAATTCACCGAAAACTTAACTTCACACATTTTTTCGTACTTAGCTCAAGAAAAATGCAAAACAAAAAAAAACAATTAACCTCCCGTAAACCTATTGAAGTATTGCCTAACACAATGATTCTCATTATATTAGCCGAAAGCAAAATGTGCATACATGTGTCTCAATTTTCTTTGAATGAATTAATAATTGCGTTGATTATAATCAGACGCTACATTTTAAGGAGGGATGTAAACGAAATCGAACAACAGGACATGAATAGCCTATAGCCTAACAGTATTGATCCGGAATTTAATAAGTGTGGTTTCGCTCAAATCGTTCCATGTTACTTTGTCACTTTCTTACATCTATTAGTATCATTATTTATCATTATATATTTATCATTATTATAGATTATTGGATTAAATTAAAGAAATTTATTTTACATCCCGTAATTTGCGATTCTATTCAACTTATTATTCCTAATTTTAGTACTATTGTCGGCTATTTTCCTCACAAAATTTAGCTTTGCGTAGATGTTTTACTGAATAGTTTTAATAATAGAAAAACAGTCATGGATTACGATTCATGTAATTCTGCGAAAGCTATTACCTATATGTTTTGTTTACGAAAGTAAATCAAACTTAATTAGTTCAGGTATATATGCTACGCATAAAAATTAAAGAATCATCAAATTAGATTTTGATATTTCCAAAACATAATTGTCGATTTTACTACGCAAGCATTCTCCGTAACAATCTAAATTTAAAAAAAAAACCGTTTAACTGCACAAGCGACCATTTATTTTTTTCGTTGAATTGGATTGTTGGATAGAACGTTGATTGTTTGGATACTCACGATACCCAATTACAATACTGAATTTTCTCCAATATGTTTATATAGGCAATATGTTGAAATAAAGCTTTCCACATATAGAATTGTTTTTCGATTGCGGGACGATCCAAAATTAAATTTTAAGTAAGCATTTTCGAAAATATGCACTGTTTCTCATCAGATATCAGCACATAGTGCATACCTAACTAATGCGACCAGTGGCAGATAGTTGATTTATATTTACATTAGTTGTGACCATAGACATATAAAGAATGGACACGCAATCACAATGCATGAACCCGTACGTGAATGAAGCAATTTTACTACACATGCAATTTTACTCTCTGTAAAACAGCTTCCCCTCAATGCCGCACGCACCACCCCTCAGCGCTGTAGACTCTCTATGTAAACATTAATTTCAATCCATCCAATCTACGGGGTGGTTGGGATAACGGGGAAACTAATACATGGAGACAAATTTCCAAATACATCAACTTTACTGCATGAAATTTGTTGTTGTTTTACACAAACACATTGCGACCAGAGGTCGAAAATTGCTTCATTTCTCTCAGCCCATTTCGTATCCATTCTTCTTATATCTATGGTTGTGACAAATTTTTTCGTCTACAAGTTTTATCCAACGACAAAACTTACTCGTATATTCTCATAGAAGTATTAGATACCGATCACTTTTTCCGTTCTAGTCTATAATAGGCGCGTTTTTTTGCTCCTCTATCCAGCGGAGAGTAGAGTAGACGCATTGAAAACAACAACACTCCTACACCAGTGAATTCACTAGTACAGAAATTCTATGCCTCATTTGTAGTTCACGTGTTGAAGTGTAGAATGTGCTGATAGAAAAAAGAAAAGCTCATGAGAAGTTGTATTTTTTTCTGTGAGGTGGCTTTCGGGTTTTCATGGTTATGTTGAATGTTTTGGTAGTTAGGAAATTAGAAAAAGCCCTCATAATGTGTAGAAAGTTAAAAGAATTAATTTTCTGTTAGTTTTTTTTCTATTTTCTATCGATTGTGGTAGTGTATACTCGTTATTTTCTCCCTTTTTTTCAGCTGTTTTCTGCTACCACAGCGAATACCGCAACCTATGTCAGTCTTAGCGAAAGCACTGCTGTTTTACACTAGATCATTGTTTTTGCGGCATAGTTGTACTCTGCTCTGCATCGGAGCAAAAAACCGCACCTAATATCATAGACAGCGCATATAGGCTCTAAAGCTTTTATAAGCAGAGAATATTTGATGATTCATTTCATCAATATGATTCATTTGCCGGATAAAGCTTCCGGAAGCATTATTAAATAGAATATATGTTTATTTATTTATTTATTAACTATTATTCAACAGATAAAATCCAATTACTGAATATAGAAAATATAAAATACAAATTATTCCCTAGCGAAAGAATGAAAAAATGAAATAATAATGAGATGATAATGATACAAAGTAAAGATCAATAATAAACAAAATCAAAATGAAAAACTTCTAATTTAAAATAAGAAAAATAGAGAAAAAAAGAAAAGGAAAAAAGACTACATTGAATTAGTAGTAAGCAAAACATTATTTTTTAGAAAAGTTTTAAAGGCATATAGTGTCGGCGGTAGAGGACCAAACTGTAGATCATTATGTTGCCTCAGTAATCGCAACAGCGGAGTATAAAAAAGATATCAGTGCGCGCTAATGGCACACTAAACTCAAACGAAGAGCGGGTGCCATGCACTGCAACACGGACAGAAACGTGGCTGCTGATGTCGGAATCTACCAACCTATGAAACAATTTGAAGAGTAGGCACTCATCAAGGAAAAGTCTCCGCGATTCAAGGGAAAGGAGATGAAGAAACGACAGACGATCACTATAAGGACGGTAAGGAAGCTGAAATTTATAAAACAGGGTGCGAGTAAATCTGCATTGAACCGACTCCAACGCAGTATGTAAGTAGACAAAACGAGGACACCAAACTTGACAGTAATATTCAAGGATACTACGTACAAAGGAGAAGAAAAGGTGTACACAGGTGGAAATATTAACGAAAGCTTTAGAAGATCTAATAATAAAACCGGATAATTTTGTTGTTTATAACATTTTAGACAAGACGGAAAAAAACGATCACAAAGTAATACTTTTCTCCGCAGATTCTCTAAAATATTCCAAACATCATTTTTCAGACTGAAACTGCTGGCCTAATTTAGCTATCAGTTTATTTTCAAAATAGAATATAATAGATTCCTTTATTTAGACATTGAAAAACTTCGTTCAAGCTGCAAGATACATTTTTTTCATGGTTAGACGATTTTTTCTGACGTAAATGAAAAAAAAAAATTATTCTTTTCAAGCCAACTATACCCCTCAGTTTAATTTTGAAATTCTGGGTTCCAAATCAATAGACTCTTTTTACCACAGAAAAGGAGTATTTCATTATAAAATTCCTATTTTGAACTGAGAGGAAGTAATGATACTTACCGAATAAGCTCACATTCAAAAACGGACTACGTCAACCCGACGTTAACCGCCCACCAGCCTCAAACAAACAACACATACAATCCACAAAGCTCTCACAGAACCTCCGCCCATTCAAAGGTGCTACGCGACTGAAAAAAATGAAGCAAGCTCCCTCTCGAAAGCTCCCAGAATTAACATCCCTAACTATGTTTCTGCCCTGCGAATGTCATAAGCAACAAAACGGTCGAACTGATGCAATTTTTCTTTGACTGCTAGGTCAACATAGGCATCGTTCGGAAAACATTCCTGAAATGCGGAAACCAGCTCCGTTTTCCCAATTACTACTTCGATAGAATCGATAGACTGTTTGGCAGAGGAGATGGTATCGCTATCCACGTAAGAACAAGTATAAGCCACCACCATATTCCTATCTCCAACCTAGTCTCAAAGTCGCCTAATCTAAGTACACACGCAATCTGTTGAGATGATGGTGATCTCTGTCCACAAACTCTCATGTTCATTCAATTTCAGCACATATTTCTTTAAAATTTTTGACTAGTAAGAACCACACACAAAAAAAAATTCGCTCTGCTATATGTGTAGCAAAAATAATAATATCCGTAATAGCCATACTTAACTGTAGTGGGCACAAAATTGCCCCTACAAATATATTTTTGTTCTATTTATGTGTGATACATAATATATACTAGCAACAGGTATAACTATTGATTTAAAAGGTATTATGAGTATATGGAAATCCAGAGTTATACTCATTTTAAGTAAAATTTGGCTTCCAGGTAAAAAATATAACTCGGGTACACAAAATATGCACACAGCAATCATAATTATGCACGCTACAGGTATAAGTTCTATATGGGTTTCTCTGTTTTCTGGTAGCGAAAGATATGAAATCCATACAGTTGGTATATTATATACGCGACAGGTATAAAATGACCACTGAACAATGTAATATGCTTTTCGTAGATATATGGTTTATTTTCGTTTCTAATTATGGGGCATCTTTTGTTTATAGTTTGAGATTGAGCTTGCAAAAGGGTCGGTAGCTTAGCTCGCTAACGCGTCAGTCCGAAGCAGCGATCTACTGCCCGCGGGTTCGAATCCCGCCGTGCCCATGGCTGTATTTGTTCGTCTTGAGTTGTCTTAACAGTGAGCGACTGGGCATAATACTTGCGCTCCATTGATTAAGTATCACATTAAAGCTTCAGTAGCGACTAAGAATAACATTAGCGCTTTAGAAAATAAGAAATAAATGTGGCACTTAGAAGAATAATGGAATAGTTGTTATCGGCTTCTCTCATATGTGTCTCCTTACCGCCATGGCTAAGCATTCGCTTCAAAGGGCAATCCCCTGAGCTTTTTTCTGCTTACATACGATAAATATTTATATTATATCTGCCGTGAATATATTATGTCTTTCAAAATACACCCATATACTCATGTGAGATATATTATATTTCCGTCGTTTTATATCTGTCAGCGATATATTTTTTTTTTGAGTGTAGGTCTCTCATTAGATTTCCACCACACGGACCATAGTACTGAATGAACCCTCATCTAACCATAAACCAGTATTTTTTTCTACACGGTCTACATTGACGATCCCCTGATATTCAAACCGAAAATTAAGTGGCATGCTTTCTATAGCGCAATATCGAACGAAGATCTCCAGCAATCACTCAGAATTGCCAGGAATATCAATAGAGCGATTGAAACCTTATTATCGAAAATAGGCCAGATAAAACGACAATTCACCACTAAAACTCCGATGGAAAGCTAAAGCCCTTACGAACTCTCGAGGATCATTAAAAGCTTGTTCAGAAAAGAAATCGAATTAGGAGAAGAGCTAGGTGGGCAAAAGACCCTAGCTCAAAAAAAGAACCTCACCAGCTCTCACTGTTCAGGAACGATCAGTAGGAAAATTTTTTACAAAATAATGAAAACAATTTTCGGGAGATTCACCAAATATTTCATGCAGAAGCACAAACTTACTATATCAGCAATCAATTGCCCCAACGGCTTCAAATATGGCAATGGGGAAAAGGCCAAAGACTTTGCAGGCATGTTGGAGCTACAATTTGAAAAAAACCCAAAAATTTTAGAGGACTACGATCACGAGGAAGAAATTGAGGAAAGAGCCACCAATATTGTAGCTATAACGATTCAAATAGATACGGATGACGGAGATAGGACAGATCAAACAACAAGTAGCTCGGCTCAATAAACGTAAATAAAATACACACAAATACCTCCCTCTGACACTTACCAGACAAGAAAATCAAAGAAATACCTAGTACGATCGTCTGGTCAAAAAATTTTCCGATCTGTTGCAAAACAGCGACCATTACTGTGGCTCCTTAACCACACTAAGCTGTTACGTTTCCTCCAAACTGGAAACCAATCAGCCTTCTATCTTCGATCGGAAAACTGTTCGAACGCTTAATACTTTCACGAAATAGTCGCTTACAAATCCATAATCGCAGAAGAGTAATTCGGGTTCAAAGCCCTCCACGCAACATATTATAACTGGATTCAGCTAAAAAACGCCAACATGCCTTGACCTGTTTGACATTGTCAAGGCTTTCATAAGGTCTGACATGCAGGCATTTTCGTTAAAATGTACAATTTTCACATTCTGAAACCCCTCATACAACTGACTGGATGATTTCCCAACGGCAGACTTTTTCCGTCGGAACAAACGGCCATTTCTCCAGTACACAGCCAATCGAAGTTGGAGTTCCGCAAGGCTCTCCACTCTCTCCACTGTTGTATACCTTATAAAATGCAGACATCCCACAACAAAAATCTTCCTTTTTGCAGACGACACCCGCATCTACTCTGCATCTCGACAGGTAGAATTTATAACCACCAATCATCAACAATGCATAGACGCTCTAATGAAATACTTCCAAAAGTGGAATTCTCATGACCGTATTTTTACAGAACTTGTAGATAAATTATATTCAAATACGAGGTACACCGTTTGGTGGGCTATCAATATTAAAAGTGTCCCAAACTAAAGATTTGTCCATAAATATTAGCATATTTCTATAAAACCACATCGTCACATATTCGTCCAAAATATTCACTTGTGGTACCACCATTTATGCATTTATAAAATTTGGCTTGCATAAACGACAGGTAAAACTAAATGTACCTATACTATGGACCAAACATAGCGACCGTACGTACCCCATATACCCCGCCCGGTTTTGTACTCAAATCACTTTTTAAACCTTTCGATTTTCAGCAGAGGCAATAATCGTTTCATAATCGTCGCATTGACACCGCATTGCTTAGTTTGCGATGCGCAAAAATAATTACTGGAAAGTGCAATCGTAATTCAAAACCGAAAAAATTTATTGTGTCCTATCCATTCCGATTTTAGAAGAAAAGTTCGCTCAGTTAAACTTCGAAAATATCTTTCAGTAGACGCAAATATTAATGTTTGAGTGCTTTGATAAGCTGATATTGTTGCCTTAGATAATTCGAGGAACACAAAACTAATTCCACTAGTTCAAGTAGTAGTAATTTTTCAATACTACATAATCAGTATATCGAGTCCAAAAACCTTGAAAGAGAAGTGAAATTGTGTGGATGTAAGAAGATGTATGAAGTATCTTCGGTGTACTGCTTGATGGCGAGCCAATAATCACATTTCTTTTGTTGTTATTCTACATTGATGCGTCCATCTGACCGGTGCAGAAGTACGTTAAGTTAGTTTTCTAAAGAATAGAGCATTCCAATTTGTCAAAAGAGAATTAGTCGCAGTTTAATCGACCAGGGAGTATTTTGTATCTATGTAAAACCAGATGATTGCAGTGCTCAGAACCTGATTCGAGCATTCAAGTTCGAAACATAATTTAGGTTTCTACTCACAATTCGAAAAGTGTCTAGACAGTGAATAGATTCACTACAAATAATTGAGTAATAGTTTTACACACCTGAATCTCCTAGTCAGTGTGTACATTGAATAGTTTCGACAAAACAGCTTCCTATGAGGTAAACTTTCGATTTCGGATGACGGGCAATTCAATACGGAACATCTTCTTTTCTTTGCTTCTCGGCCTGCATGGGCTGCTCAGCTGGATGTCTGCATTTACTGCTTCCACACCAAAATGCTGTGTATGTGCGTTTTAGAAAGAACTGAATCGCAATGGAGTTTTTGATGGTACTATTTTCTCACCTCATAATTCAAATAAGGTCGTGCAATTAATGGATGTGAAGTTATAATACTCCCATCGTCGAGCGACGCTATCGTTGAAATCAGATTAAATCTAACTATCTAAGCCGCAACCATGCAATGGCTATTTTTAAACGCGCTGGAATTGCTATTGGCGGCAATCGATCCTAATTGAATCAATGATATTTTGTTTTTACTGCAAACAAGATATGTATTTGTTTTAATGTTTTTTTAGGTGAATGAAAAAAACTCTAGCGCACCTGAACCGCTAGAAAACTAATTTTCGAAGAAATTGTCTTTGAGTGACAAAAAAGTGTGGAAAGACGTAATACACTGTTTTTTAGAATCATATCAACCATTCCTTATCCAAAGCAACAAAACTCAACAATTACACATATAATTCAGTGCTGGCAACACTTTCCGAACGAAGCAGCAATAAGTTTACCATAACAAGCTCATACTCAAATCAACGTATCCTCTGAATTTCGTTCTCTTCGCAGGAATCATATCAACCATTCCTTATCCAAAGCAACAAAACTCAACTATAGCACATATAATTCAGTGCTGGCAACACTTTCCGAACGAAGCAGCAATAAGTTTACCATAACAAGCTCATGCTCAAATCAACGTATCCTTTGAATTTCGTTCGAAGGTTTCAGCGGTTAAACGTTGGCTGCCATCCGAAAAATGTTCAAAACTCGAAAAATTTAAAAAAGAATTCCTTATTTTTATTGCAAATGCTTTGCATATGAGAACGTTGTTTGAAGCATCTGTTTGTGCAATATTAACGGAAATGGCTAATGCTGGTTAGCCTGTATCAACAGCAAAGCATAATACATAACTATTCTGCTTCACGCTAAGTTAAACCCAACCAGTAAATTTCGTTTCGATTGAATCACTGCGCTGGAAGTTATACGGGTGAAAAAAATTTTAGGGCTACCACCCTCAAAATTTATCAAATTTTCAAAGCGTTAATATTTGTTGTTAATTTTCATTGCAGGATCATTTCCATTTGGAAATCTAATGACATATTCGCTCAGTAAAGAAATTAAACATAATTACAAAAATGGTCATAGCTGGCAGCTCTTTAATGATTTTGGTACGAAATTTCTATGACATTTGGCTTACATTAAAGTCCATTTGCTGCGTGAACTTCGTTCTGATTTTTACACTGGACCGGAAGTTATAGGGAAAAAAACTTTATTTTGCTGAGCAAATTTGCAAGATTTAGGAGACAAAAATCACCATAGCTGGCAACTCTATTCTAATTTTTCAGCCAAATTTTCACCAAATGTTACATAAAGTTAGATCCAAGTATTGGATGAATCTTGTCAAAATCTGATGGCTGAATCGGAAGAAATAGGCCAAAAACCGGTTTTTTTTCTGGGTGATTTTTCAAGCTGGTACCACTGGCACAGGGTTACCCGCATTTCAAAATCACTTCTATCAGACCTGGTCCTAGCTAATACCAACATGTCCTGTAAATTTCACTATGATCGGATAATCCGGTCGTCAGTTCTCGTGAACAGAACTTTCGAGTGCTGAAAATAGAGGTAATTTGCTGATGGGTTGCCGTTCTTGTGCAAATCGGAATTTTAAAAATTTCAATTTGATATGATGGAAAAAGGTTGAAATTTATCAGTGATTTGATTTTTTTGCCAAAAATCAAAAATTTTTCAGGAAGGTCAATGATTTGAAGGTTTTTTATTCAGGAGCCTGCCGTAGCTACAGGGTTACCCGCACTGTCCTTAAAATCCACATGTGCTAAACTTCAGTCAACATTAATACGCTCTGCAAATTTCACGATGATCCATTGTTTTTCTTAGAAGTAATGACAAATCAAAATTTGAAAAAAAATCCTTGCCTACTTTTAGGCACCCTGCACCCACACACGACTTACAATTTTCAATTTTTTATCATAAACGAGCTTAAAACATAATTTGTTTTCATTCCCAATACTTTTCTTTAGCAAAACTTTACACTGCTTGGAAATATAGGAGTACCTCAAAATTCACTAAAACGCTCGCCGCCGCCAAAAGGTTTAGAATATCTGAATTTGAGAAAGTTGTGGACCTACCTACTATATACATCTACATTCTCCGAAAATTTCAGCTCAATCGAATCGGCCACTCCAGAGATTATCTCCCTTAATCATTTTGCTGATATATATATATATATATATATATATATAAAGAAATATGAATTTTCGGCGAAACGAGTTTAATACTATTGTTCTTCGAACATTAGTAAAAAATAATTGGATTTAGCTGGAACATATCGAGAGCTAATTGCGCAAATGAAGTATCATAGATCAATTCCACCCACTGTTCAATTTCCACAATTGGAATGCTGCCCGTGGATTTTGAATAGGAATTTATGTTTTACGTTGTTTTTAATTTGCGTGGCATGCGATGAGCTTAGTATGAGATCTTTCTGCTTTTTTCGAAGCTCTGCTATTTTCTCTCTACCTACTATTTCATGTCATGTAAGTACCTAATTCAAATTATGAAGAATGGATCGTGAAGGTATCTAGCAAGATGAAGGCACACGAAATGCAACTCTCAGTGTCGCTCTCATTTTTGTTCACACAATCATTTTCTTAGTAGCATTGAGACGTTGTCGACTTTTCGCTTACGTTTATAATCTAAGTGTTGCCCCTTACTTGAAAACTTAAAACAAGTAAGCTGATCATACCTTAAAAAAGATTATAGCTTTCTATTTTGTTCTCCGTCCCAAAAATGTATAGATGATGATAAATATGTACGATAATGAGAAGACAAAGTGCATAAAATCAGATCCAACTGATGCAAAAATGTTTGCTCTAGGCTAGGTAAGCGTAAGGAGAAGTTAAACCTATCGATGAAATTAGTATTCTGAAATGCAGCTTTATAGCGGTACTTTTATGTGTCGTTATGTTATTTATAATTTTAATTGGTGCATACTATTTTGGCTGAAAGTGGTCTAGAACACCAAAGTTTGTCAAGTAACCGTGAATAGAACATGTTACCAAGCCTTGTAAGACCAAAACATAGAGATCATTAAAATATTATTTTTTTATTATGCATATCAATAGCCCCAATCTGAAAAATTGACATACATAATCATTTATTTACGAATCACTGTCATACTATACAATTTCGCCTTGCAACAAAACAAGTAGAGTACTGTCAAAGAGTCCCGAAGTGTAAAATGAAAAATCTCTCAAATTTACATATATTGCCAAATCTGTTAACCTAAAAACAAGCCATTCCAACCAACTATAAGCTTCACGAGCTGCTTGCATCTTCTATAAAAACTGCGGCGAAACATGAGTGAATTAATCATTTGAGCAGCAAAAGTCTTGTTTGACAGCCTTTGCTGAAATTATATTTGAATTGCGATAGAAGAGTAAATCGAGAATTAAGTACGGCAGAAAGCCCAAGTATTGGGACGCGATTATATATTTGATTGCGATTTATTTTGTAAAGTGAATTCCGTTGGAATAAACTTACGAAATTCGAGCATAAAATTGATTGTTTGGATCTCGAGAAAATTAATTTAGAGTACGAAAACTCGAAAAGCGTAACAATATAAAATAATTAAAGAATATTGAAAATTGCCACAAAAATTTATATATTAGATATTGAGATAAGTGGCGACAAAAAAAACGAATACTGTCCGTGCTCCAGCATTCCATTTCATATCAAACTATGTCTTATAACTTTATCAGAACATTCACATACCTACCCGCCAAGAAAAAATATAAAGGCTATGTTTAAGCAAAGGACTATGAAAAATTTGTTGATTTTTCTTCGCATGCCTGTAAAGTTATTGATACTGTTCAGTTCTTCCGCAAATGCAAGCCACTTCTTAAATTAATAGGCTGCTAACACTAATTAAGGATATTAAGGCTGGGTTTTTAAAGAAAAAGCTTGAGTGGCCTAGTGGGTAGAGCACTGGCTTCTTGCTTGTGGGGTCCCTGGTTCGAATCCAGGTTCGGACGAAGGTCCGCGCACCAAGCTTTGAGTTCACCTAGCTCTGATTAGGTATACCTGATTTAAATCAGGGGTAAAGTGAGTCGTGGAACTAATCACTCCACACTCGTATTCACAATGATTAAAAAATTGTAATGAAGCTCTCTACCAGCTTCAACCCCTAGACCCGTACCAACGTTGTCGTGGGATTACTTTTTAAAGAAAAAGGTTTTTAAAATGGAACGAAGAGTTCCTATGCAAAGCAGCTTCCACTTTATTTTCAAAGTATTATTTACTCTACAATCATGAAGAAAGAAGTAAAATTAAAATTGTCAGATTACATATACAAGAACGGCTGAGTTTAGACGGAAAGCGAAAAAAATTGAAAAAAACATCCTCAAATTAGATAACAATAAAAACTTTTATTTTACAAGTTAATTCTGATGTCAATAAGATCAATAAGATAAGTCGTAGACTCGAATAATATATATGTTGGCCTGCTTTTCAAAATTATCTTTATCCAGTGTTCTTTAAATGTGGCCCTGTAGATAATTGTACAAATTAATTTCCACATAAGAATAGTGAATTTGCCCTATTTTCTTTGGTACAGGAAAATGGTAGCACTATTAATATGAACTTTTAACAAAACTAAATTTTCTGCTTTTAACGATTTATTATACGTTGATATGTTGTGAACATTTTAAGCCATTTCGAATAATTATCAAATGGGTGAAAGTATAAAAAATTTAATTTGAGCATATATTTGATGGCGTTTCCGGAAAAATCATGGTCTTTGCACTTATGTGCCTTTTACACAGTAATGGCTTGAAAAATGTTGATTGATCCTTATTTCCTGCGTTCTCAAGTAAATGGACTAAAATTCGTCCGATGGGTTTTTTGAAAAATTCAGCAGGGAAAAAATTAGTCAAACAAAAATTCTGCGACCAGCCGCATTTTCAACCCCTCACTACCTTCTCTAGATATATTCGTATTGATTCTGAGAGTTTGTTGAACTACTGTTAAGATATTCATAAAGATATTCAGTACAAAGTTAACTGTATTTGTTTTGGAACCACGCGTCCGCCTGCGCTGACGTTCAATGGTGGCGGTGCGATGCGGGAACTGTCCCTACAAGTTCTTTCTTTCAAATCTTTGGAGATTTGAATTGTAGAAGTGATGCAGAAAATTTTATCCACCTCTATGATTCTAAGCATACAAAAAAATTATTATTGTTGAAAAAGCGTGGCCTTATTCATGAATTTTAATCAAAAGTTTGTGTATAATGAGTATTGATGCTAAAGTCAATTTTGTTGGGCTACCCCTTGAAATGGTTCTCTATTGCAATAGCGAATAAATAACCGAGGAACAAAAGGTCAAATTGGAATAAGTTTCTTAAGCTTATTTACCACATAATCCCGATGATCATTCAACCTTAGATATTGATCCACAACGATACCAAGATTTTTCATTTGGGTGCACCTTACTAGAGGTTGACACCAAAATTGTTACATACAGCTTGAGGAATGAAGGATTATATTCAGAAATTCTGCAACATCTCCTTAGCATAGAGGAATGTTATGTTGTGGCATAGTGCAAAAAATCGTTATCGGGTCAATCTTTTAGCACTAACAGACTGCATTCAGCTTTTAATTTTACTTGATCCCATTCATTCCCTTCTACAAATAATACAATGTCAGCGGCATATGCTACCAAATTTCCCAAAATATATTGATAGAAAATGTCATTTACGTATAGTTAAAATAACAGCAGGCCTAAAACAGTGCCCTGAGGCACTCCATACATAAAAGTTGGTTCCAAGCTTATGGTAGATTTTTTTTTTATAAACTGTTTACGCCATTGAATCCATTGACGACTGAAATTCATCTAACTGATAAAGTTTATTGATGATATTGGTATGTGGTATCGAGTCAAAAGCTTAAGAAATATCTAGGAATACTGTTATGTGATTATTGCCTCTGCCAAGTGAATTTGTTACCAAGAGTGCTAAGAAAAGCAATTGCATCGTGTGAGCTACAATTATTTTTTATTTAAATTGTAATTTAAATTGTTAACGGTAGTTTGGCTGTATTCGAAAATCCAAATTGGATATCAAATAGCTCACTGGCTACATTAGAACATAATATCACAATACCAATATTTTAGACTATAATATAAGTTTGAAGTCTAGGCAGGCACCTAACTCAACAATTAAAACCAAACGAAATTAGATACCCAAACGGAATGAGTCATAGCACATCGATGGTTTTAAGTCTCGGCACTTGACAATTGAAAATTTTTTTTCTTAACTAAGTAACATCTTTATTATCTATACCCACTTTCAAACAATTTAAATCATTCAAATGAATTATTCAAGTTTTCATTATTAGTCTTGTCATAATTTGTTGAAATGCACATAAAGCTTGAACGGTTCCCTCTGATTTAGTCATTTTGATTCGCCCTGAAAAAAAAAACTTATACCATCATAGAGTTTCGGAAGGAAAGTACTTTCAGAATGGTTCGCATGAATAAACTTGTATTATATCGATGGATATAAGTCGGAGATGTCAAAATTTGTCACAACTAGCATAAATACAAATTAATGATTTCCAACTGCAAGTGGTCACGCCAGTCAAGTATGCACTGTGTGCTGGTGTCTGATGAGAAGTGCATACTTTCGAAACCACTTTGTCAAAATAGAATCTTCAATGTAGATTAAAATTTTTAATGTAAATAAAAAGTTGTTCAATTTTAATCATCCCGCAAAAACAATTCCAATTTGTATTAAATTGTTTAGTAGTACTTAATTTGGCTGATTTCCAACAAAATCGTGCTCGTAATTTTCAAATGCTTGCTAGTTTTTTTACACTAATGTTTCATTTTACTAATTTCTACTCTCGCTTTTTTTGAACTAGATTCTGGTCATCAAATGTGCCTCTGAAAATGTACTGGCATCAACAACAGCAGGGGCCTCCAAATTAAAACTGACGATGCAGATACAAATGAACATATATTCCGAACTTGTAACGCTCAAGCATCTCATTCGACCATTTAATTGCAAACTGTCCCATATTCACATGTGGCCATCAAGTTTAGAGTCTATAAATCATCTCATATTATCTCATCAAGTTGAATCAAAGATTAACTCTTCATTTATATCCCCAGTTCCAAGACAGGCAAATCATCACAAGCCAAACGCATCTAAAAACCTTACACTTGCGCCAGATTAGTCTTTTAAGGCCAGTGTTTTGTCTTTCCAATATAATAAATGTACGCAAGAGCAATTACCGGCACATTGCAGTGTCGGTCGTCTGCGTACTATTCAAAATGAATTATGGTTATGGTTAATCATAGCTTGAAATCGTTTATCAAACGAAATGCATATTTCCCAGAAACTTCATAAAATCTTTTGCAATCGCATTGTTGTTTGTAGCGTGTGGCGAACGTCAAGGGAACATCGTAGACCCATATTTGTTTATAAAACTAACGGGCGGCTTGATCGTGTTACGGTGGTACTTGATCCGTTACTTTTGATGACGAAAAATTGAGCATCTTAAAAATTATAATGATACTTGTCTAATTCAAACCGTAATTGTGTTATTACTGGAATTAAACTCGAAACGTTCCTTTCACAGCCTCAAAGTGCCCACCCCCGGCCTATCTTGAGTATGATCATATGAATGTTTGTAGTTTTTGGTTTTGATAACGTTCATAGATGATGCATGGTAGTCACACACAGTTGCACAGCACGAAATTAACGACGTCTCGAGGCAGTTCGAAAATTGCAATTTGCACCCTTCATTATCTTTGTTTTAATATGGTTGTTAACGGCGGACTGCGAGCAGTACTATCCATAATCGAAGATATCTGGGGAATAAGTACTCGCCGCACATACAACGAGATCCCCTTTCGATTTCAGATAAACACTTTCGATTTCAGAAGAGGCGATTAAGTTGATTGTTTGGAGATCAAGTTATTTTTCGAGCATAGTCTAACGAGCAACTCAAGTTGTCATTGCCTGGATGGTTACGTATATTGTATTGTGCCTGACGCCCATACCCATAACGATCTTAACAGAGCTCGCGTTGTTTGGTTAATTTTCAAATGATCTATATATTTCTCACAGTTGTTTGGCAATATTAGCTTTGCAAAGTATTTTTAACGCTACTTTCTAATTGTGTGCTTGCCACCAATCGTTATTCGATTTTTCACTCGTTTTAATGTTCAATTATTAAATTTGTGATGTCGAGTGTAAATTTAAAGATACTTTTGTGAATCGGGACATTAGTAATCGAGCCTCCAACGATTTACAATGGCTTATTGAATTCGGAAAAAGCCCATATTGCTTTGACTGGCATCAATTGAGCATAATTCTACTGAATGATTTTTTTTTAGAAGACATCAAAATATTGGGAATGTTACTATATATTAATTTATTTCATTTTAGTCTTCGATTATACGTATGTTATATCTGACCAACTAATGATGCTTAGTCTTGTAGGTCATGCTACGTTAAGCCCAAAAATCTACTCGATCATTGCCTCGGCTTCGCTTATACACGTGCTTTCATTCGATTAAAGTTTATATTCGTAACTGTTGAGAAATTACAACAGTGTAGTGTTGTTTGAGTTTGATCTACCAAATGGTTTATAATTTGCCGGCGTTTATGAAACCTTTAAAGGAAAAAAGAATTAATAGCATCAGGCCACATTATCTGTCAAATTTTATATGCGATTAAATCGTGCTTCGTCGAATGAGTAAATTTTTAACTACTGCCATATCGTCGCCACACAGAAATGGAGGAACTAAACTTGTTGGATCCGTTAGAGCAACCTGTGTGAAAATTTTGATGTTTACAACGACAGACTCTCGGAGTTTTTAAGTCAATTTTAATCTCATTGGACTGAAACTTCTAGACCAGCTATTGTTTTGTTTATAGTAATGTTCGAAGAACATTAGTATTAAAATCACTTTGGCCAAAAATTTATATTTCTATATACATATATAAATTTATATATATATATATATATATATATATATATATATATATATATATATATATATATATATATATATATATGTATACATGTATATATATATATGTATACATGTATATATATGTATATATATGTATATATATATATATATATATATATATATATATATATATATATATATATATATATATATACGTATGTATATATATATACACTACAGGCAAAAAGTTTAAGACCACTTAGGGATCGAGAAAACAAACAAAGTTTTCATGGTAATTAGAATTTATTTATTTCTAGATAAAATATAATTGATGAATTTTTATGTAATTGTCAAATGTCAGCTTATTGTTTTTCTAGTTTGCAAGTCAAAAATTATAATAAACAAGAATATTCTTTTTCTACTTTAAACTATACTTTCATCAAAATATCCTCCTTTGGCATTTTTTACTGCTTTAGTAATCTTTGGCATTCTTTCAACTAATTTTCTTTCAGTATTTTTATTATAGAGATATTGTTTCACCCTTCTTGAAGAAGCTCCCACAAGTGTTGTTTTGACGTCGGACAGCGTTCACGTACCCTTCTATCTACTTGCTCCCATAGCAATTCAATTGGGTTACAATCAGGTGATTGTGGTGGCCAGGTCATATTCAATAGTATTCCATCATTCTCCATTTCAACTAAATATCCTCTGCATAATTTAGAACTGTGTTTGGGGTCATTATCCTGTTGAAGGGTGAAATTTCGCCCAATTACCGCAAACCTGATGGTATGGTCGTGTTCTGCAAGATTTCCTTGTAACGTTCTTTAGTTAACGTGCCATCAATTCGAACTAATTCACCCACTCCAGCAAGCGAAAAGCACCCCCGAACCATAACAGAACCACTTCCATGCTTTACTGTTGGTACTACACAGTTCGCGGGCATTCTTTCTCCAGCAGAGCGCCTGACATAAACCTTTCGTTTGGAGCCAAAAACTTCAAACTTTGATTCATCTGTCCAAAACACCTGTGACCAGTCTTCAATTGTCCACTGGCTATGAGTTCGTGCCCACTCTAACCGCTTTTGTCTGTTACCTTTTCGAAGCAGAGGCTTTTTGGCTGCTACACGCCCCACGAGTCCAGCTTCCCTTAGACGATTTTTTACAGTTGACAAGCTTATGGACTTTGAATGTCCTGCGTTGAACTCTGCTCGAATTTCCGGTGCAGTTGACTTTCGATCCTTTTGCTCATAAGCACTAGAGTCTTATCCTCTGCTTCTGTTGTCATTCTGAGTCGTCCGCTCCTTACAGCATCACAATAATTTCACTGTCCTTGAATTTAACGATAGCATTATGTACAGCAGGCCTTGAAATTTTTACTTCATCACTGATCTCTCTTTCTGACTTTCCTTGTTTATGAAGCGCCACAATCACACTTCTAACTTCCGGCTTAACACTGCGCGCTTTTCTCATTTTGAACAGAAATTTTGCCAAAACTTTGCTAAAAAGTACCAATAACTAAATGTCAAAAGTACACGGAATAAAATTCGCTGAAAATAACAATCCGTATTACTTGTCAGCACAAAAACTCACAAATGAAAAATTGTGAGGATAAGGTTCCTATTTATAGGAATTTCACAATGTTTCAAACCCATATTCCCAGAAATTTCAAAGGTTTATTTTAATTACTTTAAAAAATTGTACACACCTAAAGTCTTTAAAGTGGAAAAAACCCAACGTGTTTTATTACCCTGACTGAGAATTTGGATATCCCATGTACATTTTAAATCGCTTCATAGCAACCCTCCTTAAAACAGGCAATTACTGTAAAAAAAAAGGTACTTGCAGTTTTATAAATCTAAGTGTGCTTCATTTCTGCGATGTGGTCTTAAACTTTTTGCTGCAGTGTATATGTGATTCATTATGAGGTTTGGTTTTAAATCTCAAATAAATGGCATAAAGTTAAATTCTATAGTAAACATTTTGTTCTGAGTCGAAAGAACAATCTATGACATTTACTTTTTAAAGATGATCTCATTTAAATGTTGATCGCGACTACGCCGTAAGTGGTCCATCCTGAGAGTCCAATTTTGCGTCGTCCAAAATTGCACCAGTAATGTTGGCTTCCAAAGCGTCGATTGAAGCTGGCTTATCCCTGAAAACTAGAGACTTCGTGTAACCTCAAAGAAAATAATCTAAAGGTGTGATATTACACGATCTAGGCGGCCAATTTACTGGTCCAAAACGTGAAATCAGTTCATTTCTCAATAAGTCCATTGTTTCTCTCGCTGTATGCGAAGAAACGCCGTCTTGTTGAAATTAAAGTTCACCAATACCACCGGCTTCAATTTCAGGTAGCAAAAAATCCGTTATTATGGTGCGATAGCGGTCGATAATTAGATAATTAGATAATTAGATCGAAATGAAATTAACAGAATGTATTTTTCCTTAGTAGGACCAGGTCTTTCGATGTTTGGTGAATATGTGAGCAACTCTTGAAGTAAGTCAACTTTTCAACTACTTGAAGTAAGTTTCAACAAAATGAAAGCAATACCACATAACTTTCGATTCAGTCATAAGATTAAGCTGGAATTTCCCAAAGGTTGGCTTAGTGTAAACCTAGTTTGATATAGTTTGGGCTGCAAATTTAGACTTGGGTTAATTGAATAAATTTTCAAATAAAAATCATCCTGTAATGAGAATAAATGTTGAAATCTTTAAATTTTGGAATATTTGCGAGCGGTAGCCGTCCAAATCTATTTGGCCTTAAAGCTTTTTGATGGAGATATTGGTTCAACATGAAATTTATAGGACAGGTCGAAGGAGCAAGGCCTAATAAACTTTTAGTGGCGGTTACTGGGCGATTCCGCTTTTTTTGTTCTGAAAAATGTTAGCATTATATATTCTTATGTTAAAAACCGAAAACCTGATCCGGAGTACGAAAAATTGGTTTCGTAAATATTTCAACCATATCAAACCTAATATAAACTCGACACATTTTCTCTGCTTTTCTTTGACAACCAGCTTTTTTGGCAATTGCTATGCAGTAGACTTTTTTTATTTGATTCGACTGCCATCTTTGCTTATAAATTTAATAATGAAAATTATCAAAACTTTGAACTAAAATTGTATTTTATTTGCATATAGGATACAAAGCAAATAAATATTGTATTTAGTTAGTTCAAATATGACAAGTTTTTACAATTTTCGATGAAATTATTTTTTTCCATTAGAAGTACATTTATTTTTATGAAATTGAATTGTAAATCGTAGCAATAACTTTTTTTATGATCTTCTTACGTCTAACCAAAGGATTTCGCTTAGAAAAGGGAGTAGTGGAATCAAACTGTATATTACTTTTTAAGCTTACTGCAATTTTTATGCATTCAATTAAAAAAGATCTGCACATCCGATAAAAAATCAAACGTGCAATCGTAGAAGCATAGAATTGCTTCATTGCAACTAAATTATTAGCCTATTGTCATATTAATAACTTTCTAGCCACACGTTTATTTTCGTATCTGCACGTAGCTGCAAAATAGCTCCATTAGACTACATTGTTTGCCGCCAGATCCAAAAAATATTCGCGAGCAAAGATCACTGCCTTGAAACGGCAACGATTTGGTATTTGACGAAATAACACTTAAAAATACATTCCACGCATTAGATATCTGAGCTCCCGGAATTAAAGTGAAAAGTTTCGCCATATGCTGACTTCGGAGCTCTTACTGAGACACAGATAACTCATGTCTCAATGAGCTAGGGTCCGAAATAGTACAAGTCTCCGATTGAAATGATAAGATTAAATCCTGTTGAAAGGTAAATTTTAAAATCCTGTTGCCGGAGAACCTAAAAGGATTGCATCCTGATAAGGATGCAAACATCAATATGATGTGGCGAAATTGCGTTAATGTTTACTCTCAGTTTCACCCAATGAAAATATGTAAACAAACTTACAATTCCATAACATAATATTGCGACTGCATGCTACTTGATGTAAGAAACCTGTTTCCATAAGTAAAACAGTACTGCCTTCCTAGTTTCAGCTAAGTTATAATTCGAAACATGCAATTAGTCTTTATTAAAAAACCCGAATATGAAACGAAAACAATGAGGCAATAATGTGCCCAAACAGAACACCATTTCTCACTCGAGCAGATTCTTTCTCACCCAAAAATACGCGGAAATAAAATGCAATTATCATCTGAGTCAATATTCCCATAAACAACAATTGTCTTATGTTAATACAGATACCGTTATGTAACGCTCACTCCTCTTAGGTGTGATCTCGTTATTACTCATTAACAATAAAACTATCTTCTGTGAACATCGCACTTCTTTCGTATTTTACTTTCACTTTCCATTGCCTATCATACGTACACTCACGTCCACTCCACATGTGTACGTGTTGTACAAATGTAGCTACATAGGAGCACCCTGTGCCTCTAGTCAGTTTTGTAAATCTTTTGTAACGTCATTCATTGTCCATACCCTTGCAAAGCACTTTTTTACTAGCCACAGCTTCCACCTTGTCCGTACCCATTGCACTAATGTATCATTATATTCAAATTTTTAATTTCTGATTACTCAGTACGACCCAGTCGCAGCTCCTCATCGACACACTGGCGTCACGAAGAATTTTTCGCCCGCTATGTATGCACGAATGGATGCAGAGGCCCAATATGCTTGCTGGACCAGATTTAGCTAACGTTCGAGTGTTGGGTAAACTTTTTCACGGCCAAGTATTTTCCGCAAAAGTTGTCTGCGAAAGGTGGCAGAGGTGTTTGATCTGATGCTACCGAGTCGGTGAGATGAGACAGCAGGCTGATTGGATTGATGGTGCAAAAAAAAATGATTTTGTCAGAAATATTTGTTTTCGAAATGGAATTTTCGAAAAATTAATTAAGCAAGGTCGAATCCTTCAGGCTCATTTAATACGAGAGATTTCAAAGGCATGAGGTCTTGACATTTTGAAGGCATATTTCTTCACAAACATGTAAACTGACATACAACACAAGTATTTTGGATAAGAAAAACACGAAGAAAATAGCTGCACAGCTGATATGATCTTTTTAATAATTTCCAATGGTATCTTTTTGTTATTTTCACGGACGCATTCCGTAAGAATACATTCCATTGGCTTTTCTATAAGTAAATTAAAATTTCATTTTCACATAATTCAGGCAAACTCTTGCTCGCGACAGCTGCCATTACAACAATCCCGTGAAACTACTGGCTAAGGACATCTTTTCATTCATAGTATTTCAAAGATATATTTTAATGGATGGCACTATTTGCAAGAGAGGCCACTTTTAATTGGCTATGAACTTATGGGGTTACTCTTTCATTTGTATGCCGTGTTAAATTGGAAAACATGAAATAAAGCATCGCAAATATCCATATCGATTCCAGTTGAAACTTTCTTGAATACTTTCATGTATAAATGCACGCAGTAAATTAGCTTCAATGGAAATATCATGAAGGTAATAGCTATACGCAAGTAATTTACGTGTTTAACAACAACCCGACAATGATAGTCTGCAGGTAGTGTGATTCAGATAATTTAATTAAACAATTAGCAAATGAACGTGAAGAAGTCCAAAGCAAACAGTGAGGTCAAGGCTGCTGCCGCGCACAGTAAGAGAAGATGTGACCTTAATTGCAACATCAATCTAATCGCACCCAACGAACGCTGTGAAACAATCAGCTGATGATATAATCGTTAACGCATAAGAGGTGCGAGCTGTTACGTTTTACAATAGCGCCAAAATTCAATTGAATCTTGATGATAATCGATTTTTTATTACAAAGGACTCAAATTAGAGATCTGCGAATGATATTTTTATGTGGGTCAAATTGTATAAGTGCAGCAGTTTAAATGACCACAAGTCGAATTAATGGCGGTCATGCAAAATGTCTAAGACACGGTGTGGTATATGATTTCAGATGCACATGGCATATAGTTGCATGTTTGTAAATCGCACGCCAAATCTACTTAGTGCAGCTAAAGTTTAGTCAGCGGCAATTAACTACACGATTAATTAACAGCCGCAACCAATGTCGATCTATTGTTGCTGATTAACATGATGTTTTCTAAACTTGAACATGTCCACCTGACATGGTCCCTCAATAAACCAGATAATGAGCCGGTGCAAAAATTCATCGCTATCTTTCGTAACACAGGCCACTGACTAGGCGTTGCTTCGCCCACCTAATAACTTCATTGGGGCAGAATACCTTCTGCCGGATTGATTGTAAAACGAAAGGAGACAATTTGGAGATTGAACGCCATTATATGGAGAGTCAAAGGTTTCAAGCACCGAATTGTGTCCAAAGAGTGTTTTCCCGCCAAATGAGCGATCAAAAGTTATGCAAGGTGTATTATTCGCTTAATGATGGGTGTATGTGAGGATTACGTATGTAAAATTATAGTTAATTAGTGTTTGATCAATTGGTTAATGGAATCCGTACAAATACAATGGACTCAGGAGTGAGTTTTATTTGAAGTAAAATAAAACAGTGCTTTGTGTCGATCGGCTCCATCAATCGCATTCATTATTTACTTACTCAGGCAACATGTGCATAGCAAAGAAAGTGGCTATTGATTTGCAGGTAACAAAAAGGTTTTGTGGTAGTTTGCGAAGAGTACTGGTAATTTTCTGAATGAATATAAGGTGAACTACTATTTTTGGGTTTGATAACCTTAATCAAAAAAATCAAGAAAATTGATGGTGAAATGTCAAGAAAACTCATTGTTTGAAAAATTTAGTAAATATTCGATTGCTGACATTTTAGAGACAATCGTAGCGTAGGCGATTTGTCCCTAGGAAAAACAGACAGAAAAAAGCTCTAATACGAAAAGCCGCTGGAAAACCTTAGTAAGCGTTTATTTGATGGAAAATTTGCATGTATAGTTAGATCATCAGTATTATTTAAAAATATCAGTTAATTTAAAATATCAGTTTATTTTGGTGAAAGGGATTATGTGTGTAGACTTATTTATTTATTTACAAAATACATCGCAACAGAATACAAATTCCAATTATGACAACGAAATTAGAAAATGATAAAAGTAAAGATTATATTTACAAAAAGATGAAACAAACTACAATTCAACAATCTAGTGCTTAGATCGAGTGTAAATACTCTTAATAGTCTTCTAAGGACGAAAAACGATTGCGGCAGGGATCCAAGCCCCAATTAATTATGACGTTTAGGGATTCTGACGAATTCCAGATATTCCTCGGACTGTTGGAGAGTTAACTATCAGGGAAACGAGATCAACCAGCAACCTTTTGATCTATAAACCAAGGACGGATAGATTGAAAATGGATCCAATACAACAGACTATAGCTTTCTACAATACGTTGCCAGATCCTCTAAAGAACTCAAGGAATATCGTGACATTCAAAGAAAACTTAAAATTGCACATAAAAAATTAACAACGCACAGTGACGATTAACACCAGAGTCTTTTGTATACTTTTCTCTGGACAAAAGTCTTAAGAACTATATGTATAGTTCGGAAAGTACTTGAATTACGATACAATTTGCGATATTTCCCCACTGATTGCGAGAAGTAGATAGCAATATCCAAGTCCAAGTTGGAAAAAGACACAAAGTACCCCGCCAAGATAAGACAAGCCCCTTTTATACGGTCAGATACGTTTCTCATTCCCACTAGGCAATATGCATTTGCTTTGCAAAAGAGACTATTTTAACGAATGTCAATTTATGCCATATTGATTTTCTGAAAACCTATTCCGAGTGTTAAAATGGTAACTGATAAGATAGTTAACGCGGAATACTAATTTCGATACCATGTGGCGAGTAAAAGAAATATCTCCGACACTTTTATGCAATCCACTACAGAGAATTTCATTTGTTGCCAGCGAAAGTTCGCTGCGCTTACTGTTTCTTGATGGCATTAAACGCACGCCAACACACTCTCACCTATCAGCTAACACGGATACATAAATTCTCACCTGTAGTTTGAGAGTATGCTTTTCTCATTTTTGCATATGATAAAGTGAACTTATTTTGGTTTTGGTTCTTTTTAGGCATACATTCACATTTTGTATCAGGTCCGAGAATATGCTTTTTTTACTTTTGCAAATAGAAAAACGTATTTTATTTTGTGCGGCTTCTTTTCAGGCACCAGCTGATCCGTAAACCCCCAACATCATACTCTTCTCACCCATCGGAAAATATCGTGCTTTCCGTGCTATTTATTAGTCTACATATATGCTCTAACCCTTCCTTGCGTTCTCGCGCTAGTAGGTCGATCGCAATTACTCCTGATACCACCTTTGCAGCCTCTTCTGAGGCCGTAGCTACAGGCGATTAGCAGGGCACCCCTGTGCTGGACACTGGCAATATGCTTCCGGAACTTTTTAGGGTAAAACTCGACTTCGTGTCCCTCAGACATTTTAACCGATCGTGTTTTTTTTGTGCTTTTGTGGTTGTCTGTTTGTTTTTAAGAGAATTTTCTCTATTCGCGTTTCTGTATGTTTTTCAGTATTTTAGCATGTTTGATTATTTTTGTCCTTGCAACCATCAGAAAAAAAATCGAAATTGAAGAACAACGGACAAAAAACAAGAACACAGCCACTAAAACACAAAATAAAACAGTCGGTAAAATTGTCTTAGAGTCTCTACAGATGACGAACATGGTTGTCAACTTGGCGAGCGAACACGTGCATTTGTTGTTGTTAAAGGGTACGTGTTTACCCGTTTACAACAACAATTGCACGTGTTCGCTCGCCAAGTTGACAACCATGATCGTCGTCTGTAGAGGCTCTTACGGTTTTAGGGGGCACGTAGTCATTCGAATATGACAGGTAAAATAGTTTGCGCAAAGGTGTAGCTAAGGCGAAGGCGCAGCACTTTAGGATGAGGGGCGAAATACCATTAGGTCCGGTAGATTTGAAAACATCAATCTTGGGGAGTATTTTCAATATCTCTCATGCGTGGAAAAATAGAGGCCTTTGCTTGAAAGCGCACATTGGAGGGCTAAGAAGACTCAGTGATGAGGGTGGCAAGTAAGAGTTTGTAGCGAAAATCTCAGCAAAGATATTAGCCTTATCCAGTGACTCAGTAAGTAGGCTACCACCATGAAGAAGAGGTGGCACGGAAGAACAGAAGAAGTTGCTCTTGATCCTGTTAACAAGCGACCAAAAAGCTTTGCTTCCTTTCTGGCTTGCAAGAAACTTCTGTTTAATATTTTGGCCAAACTGGAATTTAACTTTTCTGATATTCCGAGCAGCTTTGTAAAGTTTTTTTGAACCCTCGGTTGGAGATAGCTTGTAAGTGCGGAATGCCGCCTCTTTAATGCGAATAGCCTCTTGACGTTCGTAACTAAACCATGAGGTTGTGTTTGGCTTAGTGCTCTTGAAGACATGTGGGATAAAAGAATAGCTACATTCCACACCATAAATGTCGGCTATGGTGGAAGCTATATATTCGACGTTCTTTCTACTTTTGTATGAATTTCGTTTTAATTTTATGATTACATCGGGAGTAATAATTGGGAAATTGTATTTATTTATAAAATGACACCACAGATGGTGCCTACATTTTTAAAAAACTTTTTTCAGGTTAGGTGCTATTTAAGACCAGAGATGCCAATCTAGGAAATTTCGATCTACATCTAGTGAAATCTAGAGAAATTTTCTCAAAAATCTAGGGAATTTCTTTTGAATTTGAGTCTAGTTTGTTGATCCGGTATTGAGTTCTCGCTAAAACCAGTAAAAATGATCTCACCTAAAGCCGGTTATTTTAGAAAAATCGAAGGAAATAGAATTCGATTTAATAGAAAACTAGTTGGTTCAATGCATAACCACTCAAACAATGTAATTTCCGCAAAAGGTGACCAAACTTGTTGCAACAGGTAGAATAAGTAATTAATTTTTTTTAACTCATGAGTCATTTTTTGCGCCATTAATTCAAGCCATTTGTGCCATTAATTCCAGCAATTTTTTGAGTCATTATTTCTGCAAATAATATGATTTGTTGTAAATGCAAGGATAGGTCATTAAGTTCGTTGAATGAGAAGCTACGTCATTAATGAGGGTAGTTTAATGAAACTTAATGAGTTCAGAGACGTATTATCAGTATAAATAGTAAGTTTCATTTCAATCGAAATAGCAACTCAATCTTAAATACAGTGTAAAATATGGGAAACATCGAGTTCCGTGATGCTATACAGTTCCTCACCAAGCAAGAAAAGTCGGCTCAAACCATAATGGAAGAAATTATATCCATTTGCGGGGACTCTTTTCAAGGTAAACCATGAAGTGGCACAATCTTTTTAAACCAGGAAAGAACTTACTTGAAGACGGTCAATTGAAGTGACCAGTCCGGAAATTGTTCAAAAAGTGGAAAAAGTGATATTGAAAAATGCTAGACTAAAAAAAACAACAGCTCGCAGAAATGGTTGGAGTATCAGACACATCCATTATAAATATTCTTCACGGTCCTCTTGGCGTGACTAGGGTCAGCGCAAGGTGGCTGCTGAGAATGCTCACACCGCCTCAAAAACAATAGCGCTTGGAGTATTTCCGCGCGTTATAGGACCTCTGTAGTGAAGACGAGGATGGAGTATTGAGTCGAATCGTCACTGGAGACGAGACTTGGATTCATCACGATGACAAAACAAAACTCTATGCGGTGACATAAAAGAAGCATACCACCTCCATCAGTTTGCGACATTTTATTTGGTCGAGTCGCTTGCTACTTTGGGCTATATTTTACATTGACTAAAATGTGATCAAATTTTTGCCGATTTCCTTTTTTCCCCACCAAAATTGCAACTACAAATGAAAATATTAAACTGCAATTTTTCTTAGCCCGAGGCCGAAACCGTCAAAAATAATTGTTCCTTATTTTGCCGCTTGACGTTGAAGGAACTAATCAAAATAATGCCGTCTCATTTATTCATTTTCAGAAAAGCATACATGTTTTCACCAACAATTTTTTTAGAAAATACTTCACTAAAATTTTCGGAGCTAACTCTGCATTTCACTCTAAGTAATAAAAAAGAGTTTGAATTTCAATTTGAAAAATTAAGATTAACATCCATGACTGAAATATTTTCGAATGAAATTCCAGATGATCCAACAGTTTCCTGGTTAAGAATTAATGCTCTGAAATGTCAGGTGTGTTTGCTCTGAAATCTCAGGTGTGTTTTTATTTAAAGATTTGTGTGAAATGGTATTGTCTATAATGACACTTCCTGCATCAAACGCCTTTGCTGAGCGGTGTTTTTCTTGCATGAATATAATCAAAAATAAACTTAGAAACATATTAAATCTGAAAACACTCTCTGCTTTAATGCGTATATGGTTGCACTTACATGCCATTGATGTTGTAATTGCTCTTTCATATCTGAGAAATTAATAAAGAAGCTTAATTCAAATATCTATAATAATGATATCGATGGAGAAAAAGATAATGATAATAAAATGTACCAATACAGTAATTTCCTGTTTTCTGATGAATTACAAGTAATATAATTTAGTTTTTTAAGTATGTTTCTAGCTTAGAGTGCCTTACGAATTTGAATAAATGTGCATATTGTATTGTTCAGTGTAATTTATCATAGTTTTAAGTAAAAATTAAACCAACTAATGTGTAAATTCGATTTTGGGCTACAAATATGCTCAACTCCGCGATTTCGGGCTATAAATTTGCCACCAACTAGGCGACTTTTCAAAAAATTTCTGGCAACCCTGCCTCCAAGTAGTTTGAGGTCTGACAGTCTGCTGGAAAAGTCATGAGTCAAAAGTCAGAAGGAGTCCTGTTGATCGGTTATTTTGTGGAATAAAAGTCTTTCTTTTGAACTACTAAAATTTCATGGTTCTATTTTTTTGTACATATTTTTTACTAAACATAACGTCGGGTGTACGCCAAAACCATGAATGTGCTTTTTTGGTGATTTTCAGTTTTTCATGTCACTGTACGCGGAATTTTTATACAAACAATTTGCCAAAACCGGAAATGTAAAATTCCATTTTATGCCTCCGCAAAGTCAAAATTTCAATTTTATGAATTGCCTAAAAACTAAGTATTTGCCAAATGCGTTACATCAAAATCATGAATGTGCAGATTCATTGTTTTAGTGTAGCGGAATAGTATTAGAATATTATCTTCCTTAATTCAAAAAAAAATGTTTCTTATATTTTAAAACTGATTTATAATATTACATCAAATTTTCAAATTGATTTTACTCGAAATAGCATTTTAGCACATTCATGGTTTTGGCGTACACCCGACGATAAATTAAACTTTGTAGCATACAGCAGTGTACACTTTTCTTTGCTTACACGTATAAATCTGTTCTGAAAGCTATTGCAAATAATTAACAAAAATCACAGATAAGTAGCATAAATTGTATTGTACGATTGTTGTTGTATTCAATGCTTACCGTAAAAAACTTACCTTTACTTACCCTGCGCAATAGTGAAAAAACACGCACCTATTATTTCCGTCAGTAACTCTTGAAAAAATTACACATAAAATGTGATAGTTCGGATATCATAGTAAATTCTTTTTTTCGAGATGAGCACAGGCTTCTATGTGCAACTAAATTGATTCAAAAAAAATGCCACTAAAATCGGTTTAGACGGAACAAGTATACAAATTAGATAAATTTATATACATTATAAATTTTTTTTATAGATATGAATTCAGTAGAAAATAAAGTGCCGGAATTCTGTAGCCGACCAGGTTTAATGGTGATACAAGGCTTATCGATGAACATTGTACTGCTAAATGTACTAGAGCTTGATTTGGATAGAAGAATTGGGATTAGAATCGCCTTGATACATGTTGATACTATTAAATATAATTTCAGATGGAAAGATGACATCTGTTGGAATCCAAATCAATTCATATTCAATTGACAGCATTAATGAAGTTGATGTCATTTATACTGATTTCGCCAAAGCTTCTTCTTATCAAACTGAAGCATTATGGCATGTGAACCTTTGCTTTCCTGGATCTCTTCGCTTTTAACTGATCGCACTTGTGTTGTCTCCCACTTTGGCTCCTCGTCCTCACATTTCTCCCCTTCTTCTGGTATTCCTCACGGTTCCATCTTAGGACCACTTTTGTTCAATCTATTTATCAATTGGCCGACGCAGCGTCGTGTGGTTTATTATGCCGTTTCCCTTGGGTTTTGGCTACGAAAAATCTGAAAAAACCCGTGTGTTTTAGTTCTAAAAGATTATAGTCTCCGATTAGGTACAGCTGCTCAAAATGTGTCTAAAAATGGTTGAGTAAACGACGCGAACTACGAAAACGGAGATGAAGATTTGGCGATCAGCCCAATCATTCAGTTTTGGTGGTGGGGCTGCGTGCGCGATTTGGTACAAAGTAAAAAATTCTTTTACGATTTTTGAAGCAACTGTTCAATGCTTTATGCTGCGCTTGGTTTTGGGGGTGTATTTTTTTAAACTAATTAATTTAAAATTAAAAAAAAAAATTTTCTTCGATTCTCACCATTTTCGGCAATTATTGGCCAATCGGTCCCTCCTTTTCGTAGGTTTCGCGTCGTTTACTCAACCATTTTTAGACACATTTTGACCAGCTGTACCTAATCGGAGACTATAATCTTTTAGAACTAAAACACACGGGGTTTTTTCAGATTTTTCGTATATTTGGAGCTTTTCTCAGGCTCTCAGCTACATATGATACAGCCCAAAATACATATTAGACAATACATACATATTGTACAGGAGCTAGGCTGCGGCGCTTTAGCTGATACACAGTGTCTTATCATAGACAAATCTCTTTACAAGTTTACTAGTAAAGACAATTACACAATTGAACGATGCTGAAAATAAAATTGAATTGAACAAGCTGAATTCAGCCATTCAATTTCGAAAATAATTTTGTTTGCTGAAAGCATGTATAGTTAATTAAATGCAATTACTATAAATCATATCTGAAAAAAAAATTGCTGCATGAGGAAAAATTGCTCCAAGGCGTTTGATATTTTTGCATTAATTAATGATTTTGTGCTCTATGTCTATTTTTAATACATAATAAAATCTATCTCAAATAGGACGACTATTGAATATCTTTTGCCAACTTGGAAAGTTAGACTTCTACTGAAATTACCATACAGTTGAGACTATGTGAATTGTTTATGAAACTAGGATTATCACCATATCGAATCTAAATCATAATGTATCTGAAAAAGTTGAATATTTAAAGTTTTAAATCTGCAGCATGTTTTTAAATTTGATTTTTCTCTATAAAAATATCAAAATGATAAGTAGCTGCTATTCTTAATAATTTTGTGGAACTGTTTTACCATCAGTACATTACACGTGAAACTGAAATATCCACTCAACTATCAAGTCAAATTATAGAATAAGATATTCGTTATTATTTGTCATGGTCTGAACATGACTCGTAGAGTCGCTCTTGGTGTTAATCTCTTCCTTTGATAATCTCAGACTAGCATTTCTCCTGTTCGAAAGCTGTAAGTTTGGAATTTCCCTCAAATCAGCAAAATCAGTACATTTTCGGCCTTAAGATACTGTAGAATATTTTTACCCAACAGAATCAATTTCTATGGGATTGGATTTTACAAGGCAACGATCGATATATGGATATTTTTGCAAGGACGTGGAAAATAAAAAAAAAATGTCTAACGTTCATCCATGTTGCACTAACATCACGTAACCTAAGCTTGTAATTGTGTTACTCAGATATTTTGAGAGATAAACAATAACTTTTTAGATACAAACTTTTATTCTTTTCGCTATGGTGCATTGTTAAATAAATATATAAATAAATAAGTTGTTTTTGTCATAGATCAAGCCAATCTCACAATTTCACGAGATCATCACACATACGCCTATATCGCTGTTGGTTCCGTTGGAGCAATAGAGATTATTGTTCTGGGCTGGCCCACTTTTTGAGTTCCGTTGCTAATATTTCCTTCTTCCTGGAAGAGACCGTTCAGAAAACCACCGATGAAGTTAAAAAATGGATTGTTGTTTCCACCACCTTGAGGTGGGTAGTTTGGACGTGAAGGATATGATCCACTCGGCCGACTGGGCTGCGGATAGTTACCGCTTGGAGGCCGCGGGCGCTGTGGACGACTTGGTGGCCTGCTTGACGGTCGAGCTGATTGCGGTGGTCGACTTGCACTTTGAGGCCGCGATCCATGGCAGTACATAGCGTTAATTTTCTGCAAGTCGCGAGATGAGAAACCATCACGCTGTCCCATGTAGTTTTGGTGACTAGAATCCTATCGAATAAATTTTGAATAATCATTATCACCTGGACGAGTTTAATCAAATTACCTTAGCCATTATTGTAGGACGTCCGTTAGTAGAAAATGCGTAGGCCGAGTAGTGCATAACGCTTCCATAATCATAACCAACGCCAAAGGCGTGAGTTGTAGCAGAAGTCGCTTTATCGAAATTGGTTCTGGTGCTCGACTGGATATTTTGCCAGAGGATATCCACATATGAATCACGTTCGTGCCTGTTTTGCTCGTGCAGGAAGCCCAAAGCATGCATTACCTCATGCAAAACAGTGCCTGGTTTTGAAAAGCATCCAGGGGTCTGTAGGTTCACTTCTTGCCTTCCACCGATCATTCCCACACTGGACCAGCATCCTGACGGATCATTTTCGAAAGATATATAATTGCGTTCACTCGTCCTTGGCTTGAACCGGATACACGTTTTAGCGTGGTACTCCTTTATGCCCCTTTCAATCATGTCCATTTGCTGAGCGTTGAAATGTCCATTGATCATGAAAGGCACAACTCCACCTGGCCATTTTGAGCTCTGCGAGATCAGTCCATTTCTGCCCGCCTTCTTAATCAGCATGTCGCCTTCGAGATATGACCCCAGTTCTTCTGGATTCACTTTTTCCGCTTCTGGCGAATACCGCTCCAATATTTTTCCCGTATCGTTGTCCGGATTGCGAAATAGTTCGTTTGCTACTCGTGAAAGATCAATCACATCATCGATTTCACTGTCACCGTCTTCAGATTCGCCTCCGTAAATCAGAGCAGCGTCAGTTGCGAAATCCTCATAGTCCTCTGTCACGTCAATTGCGTTACCATCGATTGGAAGCGATTGCACTGTGCGCAGTGCAAGAATGGTAAAAGTAAAAAGCACTAGACTCGCAACAGCCATGTCGTGGCAAGTTGTTCAGCTCTTGAGTAGATGACAATTTTGCGCCTTCAACTATTAAATAATTTTACTCGGACCAACTCAAGAAAATTACACCGTCTTAAGCCGAAAGCTCAGGATTGTGTGGTTGCAATATTCGAACTGACGGGGGCTTATATACTCCAAGCATTGTTTCGTATGCTAGTAAATTGTTTACTCATTTCATTTTATTAAAAACACGAACGATAAGAATTGTTTCTAGGCTTCGAGTCAAAAGCTTTCGACCGGTGTTCGTAAAGGTGAAATGTGATGGTTTACAAATATGCTGATTACCGAATTATGATTAATTTTTACGTACTCTGATGCCTAGTCTACAAAATATTTTTTTCGGCTTATATTTCTATGGATATAGTTTGCACGCTTGGGACAGATTAAAAATGATAATGAGATAAATATCAATTTGTTTTTAAGTTTATAACAACATGTCTAAATTTGTGACCTTAGGAAAATACTGAGCACTTCATAATCCATTCTGCGATATTATTTACAAGTTAAAATGTAGATGAATACTATCGTGTCGCAAATTTAATTTTTAAGACCAATCCCTCAATAATAACTTATTGAGTGTATTTTGCTCTATTTTTTTTGCGTAATCGTGTGTGTAGAACACTTTGTGTCGGCCGTGGTTCACATATCGGGCTAGTTGATTTAGTTGTGAAAAAGGTACTCGTGTCCAGGAGCCAAGGTGTCGATTCGGGACTCAAGAAATCACTCGAAATTTTCCTGGGCTTTGGCAGCAGGCAATTTCATAAAATTCAATTAACTAGAACTAAATACTTTCAGAAAATTTGTTGGAGTACTTAATGTATCAAAAGTGATCTGAGGCAATGTAAGCTAGGTCGCTTCCTCGTGGAGCATCTTTTGTAACGCTAAATGATGTAGACTCTCTCCTTTAGAAAGACCGCTTTGTCTTCGGGCTATTCTTGTTTTCTGCTTTTGAATCTGTTATGCTTGGACTGGTTTCTGTAGTTTCTAGTGGTGTTCAGGCACGGTAGCGACAGAATCAAATCTGCTTGTGAACTGCTCCGGATTAACACAACCATCTCCATTCCATTAAAACCCGGGCGTTCTCAGTACAATCGCTATTCATTTAGTGATGTAGGTTCAGTTGAGGTGGTCTCCTATTTAGCACTGATCTGGATTTGAACACTAGTCATTACTCTCGCAAGGGCTCCCTGCTTGCATCGATAACCATAGAATCATTAAGGTGACCACACTTTCGGACTGAAATAGCGGCTGTTAGTGGGGACCCTTTCCAAACGGCAAATCACAAATTTACAAACACGAAATTCGTCGCGCGAAAGCTTTGCAAGAGCAAGATAATTATCTCCAATGTCAAGGGGAAGACAAAAGCGGCTTTGCCATCGAAGGCAAACAGGACGATTGGAGGCGTAATTATGGCAAACGAGCCAACCCCTGCAGACACCTAGAAGCCCTGTTTCTAATTTGGCTGCGGCTAAAGGGCATATGAGTCAGCTCCATTAGTACACTTGTAAAACTTCCTTATAGTAGCAATAGTTCCAGAGATCCCGCGGCTTTGGTACTCAAGCTTGGCCTGGGAAAACTCAGAAGCCCATTTGTAGCTGGCGGTGTGGGTTACAGAAAATGAGGACCGCCAAATAGTAGCACCCGCAGTGATGCACCACCTTGAAGCACACGATTTTCAAAAACCAACTCCTCTCAAGCTGAAAGAACTAAAAGGATAACTTTCTAGAATCTGAAGAAGCTTGAAAGCGACCACTTGACATGTTGTCCGACAACACAAAAAGTGTTTCCAATCAGCAACAAAAATCATTGGGTAGCACCCGACCCTCTTAACCCTGCAGGTTCTGCTCACAAATGACAGATGTCAGCTGAGAAAATAAAAAAAACTCAGAAGAAGGCTGAAACTGATGTTGTCCGTTTCAGTGCTCAGTCAGCCTTTTAATGAAACGGCCCAAGAGTGTCTTATTTGGATTTTTATTGATGGCATAATTCTGCTATAAACAGCAAAAGCCAGTTCGGAGTCTCTGGAGTCTTTTCATTCTATCCCAGCATAAGTTCTACAAACTGCTAGGCTTTAATTCTAATCTCTCTACCGGGGATAGAAGAGTTGCTAATATTGCAGGATTGCTGAGCAGTGGAAGGCTCTCTTCTGAATGAATGAAGAACCACATCTATGCTTAGAGGCCTGAAAGAGCATTATCAGGTACGGTTCGAGGAATTTTTTCTTGCTATCTATCGATGCGGCAGCCGTAAGGGCTTCAGGTCGAAAGATCTTGAGCCTGCCAAACTTGACCCAAAGAAAGTAACTGAAATATTTGAGGAATTCTCTCGAGAATGGGTCCATTAACTGCTTGGAGTTAGCACCTGAGGAATGGAATCTCTCTCCGCTGATGGCGGAAGTGTTGGATTGCACACCTGTCCTTTTAACTCTGGAAACAGAGGAGGGAGCTGACACAACTATTGCGTCTGACGAGGAGCACCTTGACTTAACTCTAGTTTATAGTGGTGAGGATATTTTAAGTAAATTTTCACCATTCCAAACCAGCAAAAGCTACCTTGCTTTTCCTCTCCCCTAACACAGGGTAGGAGTTAATAATAACCCAAGAACCTAGACAAATCCAAGACCCGGTTTAGCGGGCTACAAACCAATGGATACAGCCTGATAAAACCAAACAGTTTACAGAAACTATGACTCGGTTATCTTTGCTAAAAATAGCATTAATATCTTTGTCCTCACAGTTCCTGTAACAAGGATAACATAGCTATTGCTGCAGAAATCGATTAAAGATAATACTGCTTTATTTCTACAGGTCACGCGGTCTGGTGGCACTACTGCAGTATGTAGTGGCTACAGCCACAAGGGTTTATATACTTCATGTTTTGGGAGCTGATTCTAACGCTCATATCGAAGTATGGGGTAGCTCCAACCTGAATGGCCGAAGCGAGACACATTTTGATTTCATTCTGACTTACGATCTGCCCATTGCAAATTCTGGCAGCGAACCGAACTTGAACAGTGAGCTTGAACTTAAATAGTAAACGACACTCGCGTCTCTTCTAGGGCTGGAGGGTTTTGCGAGGATGTTCGTTCTCTGATCACAAGTACATATCTTTCAACGTACCTGGCCGTAGCTCAACTGAGTAGGTAGTCTTTACTATCAGTTAAAGGAAGAACTAGAAGCTGTTCCAATCCCTGGCCTGATCCTCCCTAGATATTGCTTCGGGGAGCTTTGATTACTACCATGACTCGGATCGGGTGGTCGAAACTCTTACTAATACTTTCTACTACGCAGCTAAGACAGCGTATTACACACCCATAGTCGGAGGAATCTTAATCCCGACTGCTGGAATGAAAAAATCAACACTCTTGCGGAGAAAGTGCAGGAAGGAGTTTAACAACCCTAAAGCATTGAATAATTGATCGCTGTATAAAGTGCAGCTTAAGAGTTTCAAGTATGCCGCACGCAAGACAAACAGCACCTTATGGAGATCCTTCTGTCAAGATGTTCAGAATCTCAGTGAGGTGAACCGGCTTCGTAAGGTATTAAGTTCAGAACGAAGACTATGGAGTGCATCATGAGCCCTAATGATATTCGGACCAGCTCGAGGACAGACACTTTGACCGTCTTCGTGAGCTCGTATTTCGCGGGGTAACGTAGTCCTCCATAAGAGGGTGCAGGCCATCAGCCTAATACAGCCTTTTAGGATTTCTTGATTCCGATTGAGGCGAGCCATAAGTTCCTTCGACCCGTTTAAATCTTTGAGCCCTGATGGCATTATTCCGGGTGATATCGAGCAGTCTATAGAAATAACGCTGTCATGCCTGAGAGTGATATATAATGTGTGTTTGTGCTTCTCATCAGGAAAAGTGGAGTCCTCTCTCCTCTGTTGTGGAACATTAAAATATATATCTACGATTTTGGCGGAGTTAAATTACTCTCTTGATATAGAGCCCTATTGTGAGACTCACCTCACATGATAATTTTAGTCCCTTGCAATGTCACCGGAACCGATATTCGGAGAGTCACGTGAAGTGGCCCTGTATGAAGTGATTACCATTTTGTGTTTAAATGGCTTCGCCTGAAAACGCTATGGAAATGAAAATTTCCATAGCGTTTAAATTATAAACATACCTGTATAACATCTGTGGAAAAAGCAGTAAAAGGAAGGAAAACATTTACTATTAGAGAAAATTGGATTAACAAGCGTTCGTAGAGCTAATAATATAAAAATTGAGAGTAAATAAAGTAGAACAGTTGTTCACATATAGAGTTAAAATATACTAAAAGACTAAGTTTACAGCATATCCCAACATAATTCGGATTTAGTGAGATGAATTCAGATTTGTTTAAAAACCAAATTTCGTAGATCAACTCAAACAAATCAAATCAAACTACTTTGCAATTAATTTCAAGTTTTCGACATGAAAGGTTTTAATAGTACTTAATAGTCGAATAAATTAAGACCGAAAGCATATTTTAATTACTGCAAGAACATTTTCCGGTAGGTCATTGATTTATAAAAGTAAAATTTACAACTTTGAATCCAATGCATTGAGTATTGTATTGAGTATGCATGTATTAATGCATTGCGTCATCATTTGATAACCACAAGCATTGTCTTAAGCATTCAGTTTTAGATAAAAGCTGCCAAAAATTGAGCATGTAAAAGCCTAACCGGTTTCGACTTCTTTTCAAATTCAACCAATATTTTTCGTTTGATACTCTTCAAACAATAGAATTATGTGAATATAATCGTAAAACCAGTACGCCAAGTAAAGTTCCAACATATAATTTACATATTGAATTAATGTGGATCATGAGCTAGCAAAGTGAATTATTCGCTCCCACCAAGGATTGACCTACTCCAGTTTCAAGCATGCATTACAGTTACTCGTATTTCAAGAATAATTTACATAGTATTTCAGATCGGTTACAACATTACATCATATCGACATTACAATCTCTTCAGTACAAGTGCTAATTAACTGCTAAAGAGTTAACGCATCTTCATAACGACACCCACTCAATCCCAGAGTCACGGTCATATTTGTTTTAAGAGCTGATATAAGAGCAAACAAGTCTATCTTATTTTGTCTTGATGATCTTTTATCTTTTGACTTACTGCATGTGACACCTAAGGTAGTTCTGCTGAAATATATTACGCCGATGTAAACAAAAATATTTTTGGAATTGAATTCGGAAGTGGAAGGACGTAGAGGTGAATACACTATGTTTCCGTATGCTTGGTTGGATATATACAATTTTCGAAGTGCATGCAATTGTAAGATGCGCTTTTTTTATATGTGACACTGAAATCTGTTTATCTTAGTATGCCATTGATATTGAACTGAAGATGAGTTAATTGCAATGTGAAATTATAAGGTTTGATTGGAAAGTGGCTGTTCATAGGTCAATAAATGCAGTGATGCTTAACATACATAAATATTGTTGTGATTTACCGTTAAACACCTTTTTGTGGGTTCGATATTCTTCACATTCGTGAAATAAAACAGTTTCTTTTAAAACACTAATTACACTTTTATTATAAACACTATTAATTATTTACACTTTATATTCGCACTACTATAAACTCGCGTTACAATTCAACACTTTTTCAACTTAATTATCGCACTATAATTACTCGCACTTTATCGCTTTTAATTAATCGCGCCCGGATACACTAAACTGCAGTATCGCTTTTCAAAGTAACAGCCTTTCGCTGTCTTCGCTATCTATTAACTGATCGCCAGCTCCTCTCGCGGCGGTATTTATAGTCTTGTCGTGTGTCTCGGGTTCTCGAAGCCTCCTGATCTGGCTTCTGGAAAGCTATTGTGAACGTTCGTTACCGTTGCCATGTGAGTCAGGTTTGGGGCTCTGGAATGTTCCCTTTTTACTTTCTAGAGGACTCTGTCTGCGACTTGTTTACAAATTGCATGTACGAGACACATGTATCCGACATATATTTCTCGCAGATTCTCAAACTGGTTTCTAGAGAATTAATTTACGTTTTGTTTTTCGTTGTTTTGAATTACATGTATGAAATACATGTATGAGATGTATTTTGAGTATTTCCTAGCCGTTTTTAGTATTTTCTGGCGCCGCTACAACTTGTTTGGCGGGCATGCAACACTACCCCCTCCTTAGACCTGTTCGTCCCGAACAGATTCGTCGTCATCCATTGTGTTGTTTCCATGGTACGGGGCAAGTCGGTCTAGGTGCACAACCTTCATTTTTGACCGGTGTTTTCGATGCATCCGCCAGCCACCCTCGTCACGCCGTTCGTCGTACGATCCTTCCCACACCAAATTGTTATTCGGAAATTCAGCTAAATTCGTTCTCAAATTGTATAGCTTCTTTTCCGCTTTCTTCACTGCCTGGCGAATACGGTTCAGCCATCGACGTTGCCACCGCTTCGAAACGTACTTCGCTGCTGTTATACGGTCCTCCAGCGATATCCCAGATTTCGGTCCAATATGCAGTCTTCGAGAAATATTGCCCATTCCACATTTCCGCTCAGATCCGGATGCAAATTTCTTCCCTGTTTCGCTGCACTTTATTTCACCCTGCGATACTTCTAACGGTTTTCCTTCCTTTTCCGCCAAAACGCCTACTCGTCTCGCAGCTACGCATATGTGGTCTTCTTGTTCTTCTGTTCGATGTTTCCATCCTGGTCGACGAGCTAATGACACTTCGTTGTTCCTCCACTTGATTTTCCGCTCTCCCAAATCCAGGCTGAAACCATGAGAGCCCAGGAAGTCCTTTCCAAGTATGCACTCGTCCGTTATCTCCGCTACCAGGAACTGATGCTCGAACACCAAATTTCCAAGTTGTATCGGCAGAACGATTTCACCAAGAACTCGCGTGGAATCACCCGTTACCGTCTGAAGCACGTATTTTTCAGTGTTACTGAGTTTCCAGGACTTAGTCATATCCGCTCTCAGAATCGACCTAGCAGCTCCAGTTTCGATGGTGATTTCACAAACTTCGTTATCGACTTTCCCCTGCAAGCTCAAGTTATTTTCACGAACATGCAACCTGGCAACGATGATTCTTTCAGGTTTGCCAGTGTTGCAGTCACACCGTTGAACTTCAAACTTATTTCCTACGGGTCTCGCTGCCGTTCTCCAAGAGCAAGTCGCTTTGTTTGACCGTCCAGACTTATCACTTTCCATGAGTCTTGTTGCGCAATCTTGACAATATCGGCTTCCGTTCTTTCTGTAACAGTCACGACTCAAGTGTCCATTCTTTCCGCAGTTCCAGCATCGAGGAACTCTGCTATGCACACATTCCGGACGATACGTCGATTTCCAGTTTCTACGACAGTCACGCCTCAAGTGACCCTTTTCACCGCAATTCCAACACCGAGGGGCTCCACTTCCCCTTGAGTCGCTGGAGATATTGGCTTTTCTGCACGTGCATTCCTCTCGTACTTCACAGACTCTAACATTTCTCCGCGACGCCAGCTTCGCCGATTCGTAGATCAAGGCGTAGGCCAAAGACTCCTTCAGCGACCGTTTTCCAGCCAAACGAAGTGCTATTTGAAGCTCTTCATCACGCACGGCCTGGATGAAAGCATTTTTCGCCGTTTCATCCCAGTGCTCTGGATCCGACCTAGGGTAGGACAGAAGTGTTAATCGCTCAACGTCCTGAGCTAACTCCTGCAACGTCTCCCCTGGCTTCTGTGCCCGTGTTCTCAGCTGTGATCGATGAACTTCCTTCAGGTGGTCTTCGCCATACCGCATATCCAAGGCACTCGCCAGGCTGCAATAACTGGAGTAATTGTCGACCGACATGGTTTGCAGTACGTCCACCGCGGATCCTCTCAAAGACACCATCAGTGAGGTCGCACGTTCTTCATCGTTCCAGCGGTTAACTTTTGCAACAGCCTCAAATTGCTTCTTGTAGTTGGTCCAAGAAGTTTGTCCATCAAAAGTTGGTGGTTTAAGTGCCTTGATGCCACTTGATTCTGTTGGCACAATTCCTACGGCGTTCACGCGTTGAAGATCCAATTTCATCTGGTCCATTCCTTCTTCAATACCAACCAACTTTTTGTCGAACTGTTGTTCCACTTCCGTTACTCGACTCTCTAATTGCTGTTTAACTTCTGAAACTTGCTGTTGGAACTGTTGTCTGATTTCTACCAGCTGCTCCTCACTCTTCCTCGCATGTTCCTCTAACTGTTCCTTAATGTCGACGGCTTGCTGGTCGAGCTTCTGGTCCAGGTTCGTGGCTTGCTGATCGAATTTTTGACCGATGTCCTGGGACATCTTCAATAGCAAATCCATCACCGGGTTTTTCTCTTCGCTGCTTTGTTCCTCCAGAACACATTTCTGGCTGGTTTCCTCGTCCGAGAATTCAAAAGTTTCCGGATCGTTACCTTCGGTGCTCAAAGCCTCCCTGAGACGTGACAGTAAAGCCGTCTTGTTCCCAGACGTTGAAAGTTCTCGTTTCCGGCACTCTTCTTTCAACTCTGCCAATGTCAGCTCGTTCACTAATTTCGGCATTGTTTTTCGATTAGTCCACACAATTTTTCAAAATTATCACTTTAGTCCACTCAATTTTAACAAATTCAATTAGTCCGCACAATTTGCAATGCTCACTGTCCGAAACTTTTAACTTTTTATTTAGTCCGCGCACTTATTAATTTTCACTGTTCATACAAATTCACTGTCCAGTATTTCACTAAAAGTCACTTTTTAAATCACGAACGCGACAGAATCCCACTTCTGACACCAGTTGTTGTGATTTACCGTTAAACACCTTTTTGTGGGTTCGATATTCTTCACATTCGTGAAATAAAACAGTTTCTTTTAAAACACTAATTACACTTTTATTATAAACACTATTAATTATTTACACTTTATATTCGCACTACTATAAACTCGCGTTACAATTCAACACTTTTTCAACTTAATTATCGCACTATAATTACTCGCACTTTATCGCTTTTAATTAATCGCGCCCGGATACACTAAACTGCAGTATCGCTTTTCAAAGTAACAGCCTTTCGCTGTCTTCGCTATCTATTAACTGATCGCCAGCTCCTCTCGCGGCGGTATTTATAGTCTTGTCGTGTGTCTCGGGTTCTCGAAGCCTCCTGATCTGGCTTCTGGAAAGCTATTGTGAACGTTCGTTACCGTTGCCATGTGAGTCAGGTTTGGGGCTCTGGAATGTTCCCTTTTTACTTTCTAGAGGACTCTGTCTGCGACTTGTTTACAAATTGCATAACTTATATTTCTTCTTCTCTGTTTTGTTTGGCATGGGGGCCCCGTGGCTCTGCTCGCTAAGGCGTTAGGCCGAAAAGCGGCGTGCTACGGTGCCTGTGGGTTCGAATCCCGCCAGTGCCATGGATGTAATTGTAATTGTCTATAAAGTATACATGTTAAAAATACATACAATACTTAATACATATAAATAATACATGTGACATACATGAAGTCGAACCCGATGGCCAGTGCCGATAGGACAAGGCCAACCCCTGGTTCATAGAAGTGTGAACCTCATATTAAAAAAAAAAAAAAAAAAAAAAAATACAAATTGCATGTACGAGACACATGTATCCGACATATATTTCTCGCAGATTCTCAAACTGGTTTCTAGAGAATTAATTTACGTTTTGTTTTTCGTTGTTTTGAATTACATGTATGAAATACATGTATGAGATGTATTTTGAGTATTTCCTAGCCGTTTTTAGTATTTTCTGGCGCCGCTACAACTTGTTTGGCGGGCATGCAACAATATAAATGCAGCGTATGCAGTGAAAAATATATGTTTATTTGAGACAAGACAAGAGGACAAGAATAATAATGGGTTAAGTACAACTTTTCTTTTTATATACACGTCGTTTGAAAATGTTCTTTTATCTTGATCAAATGCGTTGAAAATGATAATATGTAGTTTAAGTTCAAATCATCGTACTCAATCGTCCTTGAGTGCTCGGCTTTCTATAAATACTAAGCCTATCACCATCTAACTCCACAACATATCCTCAGATGAATAAAACTCAGATGATCATTTAATGTACATATAGATATTTTATTTATTGTATATATAAATTTTGGAAAATAGTACAGTTTTCAATTTTATTTATAATTTTTTAGATGTATTATCGTAAGTTCTCTCATTCCATTTCAACTTCAAATCGAATTTAATTTATTGAGTAACTGAAGGAAGCACTCATACATATTTATATAAATTTCTAGAAAAAAAATACTCGTTCGTCTATTTTCTATAACACGTTTTCGTTCCGAGTGATGCTCAAACGTTCTTCTTCGTTTTCAATCATAGACTATCCGAAAACAGGGGAAAAAACTAATCAAGAACAAAAGAAAAACATCAAGTATTTTCATCGGGAATCGGAAATGAAAACTTATTATTTTGCAGCAAAACGCACAAAGACATTATCCAATTCATCATCATTTACACAACTAAACTTAAAAACTAAACAATATGCGAAAAGAAACTAAGAATTAATTAAAAAAATATGTCAAATTATACATAATTTCCGTATTCATAGGCAATATTTTATAATTACAAACAAAAATAATTTGTTCTTTACATAGAATGAAATAAATTAGAAAGAAAACGATTCTAAGGCGTTGACAACAACAATGCTATTTTTTAGTTTTTTAAAAAATTAATTTAATTTTTCTTTAATTTCTTGTACACAACATTTTTTTCCTTTTTGTTTGCTTGTTGCTTGTTTTTTTGTTTTCTTCTTAATTTTACTTTTAATTTATAATATAGCTTTTCTTTTCACTTTTCTTAGCTTCTAAGTTGTTTACTAATTACGATTACGTTAACACATTTCGATTTACGAATTTCATTATCTTTGTGACTCTATCGCATTATTTTGCAATTTTTGGTTTGCGTTCGGTTTGTTACCATCCATTTTGTTTTTTAGTTTTAACTAATTTCTAATATTTTCAGAGATGTGTAACATTTTTTTGAAATTGTAGATCATTAATTGCAGATGTCACTAGCTTTCTTTTAGTTTTTGTTTTTTTTTAACTGAAATTATAATTAATCTAGTTTCGCTCGAGTTATTGTTATTCCGCTTTTGTACAAAGACTAATTGTTGCGTCGGAAATAAATCTAGTGTGCAGCGGAGGAATAGAGCTATTTATTCGTCCTCTTTCTTTTCGGTTTTTAAATCGTACTTAGCACAAAGCTCCTCGGGAGAGTATCTGAAAAAGAAATAGAATTTGAATAAATCTTTTTAGTTGGATACAGCAACGATACTAGTATATTTTAATTAGGCAAATAAAATGTAGGCTACCTGCGTGATTCTACCTAAATCAAGGATCAAAAATTTAATCATCTGATACGTTTCAAACAATAATCGCAAAACTGTGAACATATATGTAGTATAACAACCTCAATTAACACAAAATGTAAGCTTGTGCCTGTGAAAAATAACTAACCGAAATGAATTAAATTGAAATTGAACCAGCAAAATGAAAAGTATTTTTCGTAGAATATTTTCATCGAAATTTTTGATATACTCCAAAAAGATATTGATAGATTGATATACTAGATAAAAGATTGATATACTTTTAGTATGGAGGCATCTTCAGTCATTTTTGTCATCTCTGGATCGTTTATTCTTTTGATCCATTCAAATCACCAGGCCCAGATGGTATCATCCCGGTTATATTCAGCAGACTCTAGAGAGCACTATGCTTGGCTTATGACCATATATAATTCCTAGCAGTTGTAAGGAAACGAAAGTAATTTTCTTCCCAAGGGAAGGGACAGCATCACACGCTAAACTTATGGTCTTTGGCCAATTAGCCTAAGTTCCTTTCTATTAAAGATTTTAGATAGGGTTGTAGGATATCGGGCAAACAGTGCCTGGGACTCTACGTTGCCCTCAAAATCACAGCATGCTTATAGCAGGGGAAAATCTTCCAAAACAGCTGTCCATATTCTGGTAGAGCAAAGTACTCAATATACTTAGTTAATGAGCATCAAGCTCAATGGAACTTTTATAAGCCTGAAAAACAAAGTAAAATATCCAGGGGTTATCCTGGACTCCAAGCTTCCATAGAAGAAAAATACAGTAAAATGGTGTAACAAGGCTTTTTTTGCTCTTTGCAACTGTAGGAGGATAACCCGTTATAGGACGAACTTGGAGGGCTTCAATCGTGTATCTTCTGTTGGATTTACACTTGTATAGTAAAACCAAATCTGTTGCATGGAGCAGTATTTTCGAGGCCACCCATACTTAGGACTGTAAATCACAAAATGATTGTGAAAGTACATGCAATGAAAACACTTCTGGTGCTGCTTCATTTACTTCCTACCAATCTATTTGCCTTGCAGCAAGAGAGGTGCTCAGCGGCAAGACTTAATTGTGGTGATCATTGGACAAGGAAATGCTAAAATCTTTTGGTGCAGGGCATACCTGTTTCAAAGGACATCGATTATACTGCTGCTCAAACCCAAATCACAGGTAGAGAGGGTTGGGTGAGGAGAATATCTCCAGGAACAGATGCTGTGGAAATATATACCGATGGTTCCAAACTGAACGGCAGAATAGCAAAAAGCTTTCATTCTGTAATGCAGTGTCTTTCATGCGGAGGCGTTGGCGATTCTCGAAGAGGTCAATTGGGTCTGCACACATATCCAGAATGATTTTAAACATTTTCACTGACATCTTCCAATACAGTCTCTTGTTGGAGTTTACATCTCCTTGAAGCTGCTTTTCCAACACCTCTTGACGAAATGTCGATGCATTTATGATACAGCTGTTTTTGGTGGCAGGACATACGGATATTAAGAGATCAGCTTGGAAAGGCTGGAACACTTTTGTCGGAAACGCTCAGCAATTTTCGATCGGTATTGTGATGGCTTCAATTAAACCGACCATCAGCCAAAAATACTTAGAGGACGCTGTGAAGTTGAGGATGGAAGTGGCTTCCTGTGCGATCGCTAGATAACTGTGGATAACTTTTGATACTGATCGCAGTAAATAGCTTATCGAACTAAGAAGGGGGTCTCGCCGCATATCAGTGATTGTCTTAATTGGACATTGTCTGTTTGGCAGGCATGCAGCACGGCTTGATGCCTTGTATAACGATTTCTACTGGAGCTGTAGATGCGAAGAGGAAGGAAACGGGAAGAATTCACTGGACTCATGCCTAATGAACTCAACTTAATAAAGGTTGTGCACTACGCAATACGATATTACAATGGACCTATGCCTTTTCCAGTATTTCTGAAGGGGGCTACCGCGGATTCCATCCTATGGTCAAAATTAAAAAAATCTTCAATTTGCTAGCGATAACTAAATATATCTTCAAGAATATTATGTGGCGTGCTCTAATAACGAAAAGTTATATCCAGCACCAGCGTAGAAATTATTAAAAATAATTTAAAATCCGGGTGATACTAAACAATTCGATACAATTAGCAGTGGTTTAGTTTGGTTTGTTTGTATTTTAGCGCTGAAAAGTACAATATAGACTTTAAATTAGAGTTAATTGGTCCTTATTAATGAAAATAATTATAGTGATCAAATCTATCACCAAACAATTATTTCTTTGATTGAAAGAGCAATGTTTCCTGTAGAAAGTAGATATATTTCAAATTCTGGACAGATATCGATGTATCGAAGGTAATCTATTTTCTTTTTCAATAGCTTCTAAAGCTAGGAAAAACCAATCAGGTTTTTTTTTGTGATATTGCATACATTCAGTTTAGTATTTACGATCGGCGCCATTTAAGAGAGAAACTTGTGTAGCCAAGTTGATCCCTGGTTCGAATCCAACCATGATCATACACCCGACTTTGAGTTTTTCTAGCTGTGAGTAGGTTCTCGAGTCAAATCAGGAGTAAAGTGAGCCGTGGAACAATTAATCGCTCGTTAATATTAATTGTGAATGAAGTCTATGTCAAGTTAAAACTTCAGACCCGAAAAAGGTCTTAGTAGAACATTTTCTTCTATTGGAATAATTGCTGAGAAAGATGACAGCGTACTTTCGACACATATATGTTTGACAACAAATAGAAGACGGGTAGATTTTAGAAGAAGAAAATACTAGAATCATGCCAATTAATTTTTGCAAAAATTGCCAATTTCACAAAAATTTAAAACTTACCCTATAAGATTTTGTAGATCACAAACAAAACGATAGACATAACGTTTGCCGGCAGTTTTATGAATAATATTCTTATCATAGTAATAACGTAGACCGCGACTTAGCTTTTCGTAATTCATTTTTGGTTTATTTTTTCTAATGCCCCATCGTCGAGCAACCTGAAAACGTTTAACAAAAAAAAACAATTAACATCGGATAATCTTATATGGTCTGGTCAAAACTTACCTCATCAGGATCAGCTAATTTAAATTCCCAACCGTCTCCGGTCCACGATATGAAATTCTGACATGTCTTATCCATAAGTAACTCTAATAAGAATTGCCACAATTGTATTGGTCCCGAGCCGGTAAAGCACGGTACGCCACCCTGTGTCGGATAACTGCTTAACAGAGCTTTTTCGAAACCCATCGAGGACATATATGCGGCAGGATTATGTGCGGGATGTGTACCCCAATGATCGGATGGATTTGGTGTGCTACCAGGTACTGTTTGAAACGGTGGAGCATCGTATGAATTGAAATCGGAATAGTCATGATATCTCGTTCGACCGTAGTTTGGATAGTTTGATGTATCGATCACGCCCGGATAAAAATCGGGACTATTGTCCAGGTATGATGAGGATGATTTCGATTGGTGTTCTTGTGACGGTAGCGAATGATAATCGTTTTCATCGTAATGTCCTAGATGTGATAGTGATGAGAAGTTCTGATGCTGAAATGAGAATAGTATTGTTAGTTTTGTCAATGAATTTTAGTTACTGAAACATTATTGTAAAATTCATTATTATAATTATATAGAGTCCTTTGCATTCTATGGTATAAAATTTTTTATTGAGAAGTGAGAAATAAAGACACTTGGCCAAGAGCTAATTGATTAGCTCTGTCACTGAGGAATAAATTTAATGTAATTTAAATATCTAGAAGCTTCAAAATTAACAGGACTTTCCCAACCCATAATCATATGAACCACTTAATGGTTCTTTATTGTATGAATGAGTGTTTAGTGTTTCTACGATTTATGTTTACTAAAGTGTATATCAGAAAAGAACAAGCAAGCAATCCTAATTTAAAAACTTTGGTCTTACGTCGCAACTCGCATTCGAAGAGCTCGATTGCGGAAAAGTAAGTGCTGGAGCCAGGCGGAGATGAGAAATGGGTATGCGTTGAGAATTTTTCATTGGTACTGCCGATGTTCCGCAAAGATCGGAGCGACTGGATTGATGATGAATTTCAACTAGCCACTGAACGTAAAAATATACCATATCAATATTCCCATAAAACACGGGCACGCTAAGAGAAATATGAATAGATTAAAAAAGAAACTTCACAAGCTCAAAAAATAGACTTCACAGAGAAGAAACTTCACAAACAGAAGAAACCCTAATATGACAAATGGAAAGAAGTAGAGAGCGATGTCCACATCAAGTGGGGAAGTTCTACTGAATATGCTAAAGCATGAAACATTACGCACCATGCTGCAGTTAATATAAGAACAACGAAGACTGATCAGATTCTCCGATCAGTGTATTGCTAAACTTTAAGCTCACCTAAGAAACGAAGGCTCCACCAATGGTAGAAGAAGATCTTAAGCTGAATTGAAGTTGTACCTATTCTGAATTTGTTTGAAAGACAGAAGATGTCAAAACGTCCAGGAATTATACGGGTACGTTCTACAAGGTAGTCTTCTTTATCTTGCAAGAACGGATAGCTCAGATGCTAGACCCATCATCGGATAACAACAATGTGACTTCATCCCACGCAAATAAACGGTGGATCAGATTTTCACTCTTAGACAGGCGATGAAAAAATGTTTGATGTGCAATCTTCTTTTATATATATATCTCAAGCCCTTAGACAGAGAAGCGCCCCTACACCTGCCGAATTGGTGTAAGAAAGGTTCTTTGAGCCTTGAGAAGTAGCGACCCCAAACCTACTTAATGCTGATGTATGGAAGGATCTTGTGCTCGCGAGCATTACGAGTGCTTAGGCAGATAAGCCTCCCTACATCTAACTAGCTGGTGGAAGCGAGGTTAATTGCTGTTCTTTTTAGAACGGTAATAACGTTATGGTGGCGATAACTCCACACCTACCTTAGCGAGTGCATTAAGGATTTTGTTTCGAAGATTTACTTGGGCATGACGAGCTCACACTTATTAGATGGACCACCGGTTCCTAAGTTATACAATCAACTTCCACTGAGTTAGAGATAAGGATGCCATAGTAGGTTAGTAGGTATAGAATGGCGGTTCTGGTGCAGGACAAAGAGCAATAGACAGGGAGCGCGATGACGTCATGTTCATATGAATAGAATTCTACTTCAAATATTCAAAACTACCTTTGACCTTGGCGAAACGATGATCTTTGAATGAACCGCCATTCTACCCCTACTCAGGTTCTCACAGACTTCACCCGAGAGTCCGTAAATATTGGTGCTTCATTGTGTAGATTTCGGTGTTGATAAACATGTTATTAGAGGTCGGCGTTGAGCTTTGCACTGGTTGTGGTTTAGAGCCTATTTGGATGTGGATCCTATGTTAACTATAACTCGAAGAAGAACCGAACTTAGTGATAAGCATGCATTCCGTCGTGGTTTGCCACGATTTCTGGCATCGAACTTTTATATCCTTAATATAGCAGAGGTGAAGATAGGTCTCATTCTGATCAGGATTGCAAATAGGCTGACACTCCATGTAAATCAGACATTTGACATATCAATCTATTGGTAGTGCAGGCCAATCACCCCTGTTTTGGTGGACCTTCTGATAATTCTTCAATGTTGGTGCAGAAGCAAAACACTGACTATAAATTGAACAAGAAGAATTATTCCTAGACTTGAAGCATTGCGGAGAATCGTTAGAAAGGGCGGTTCCAGAGACGTTAAAATCATGATTTCTTCGATGATCTACTTTGATAAACTTCGGTTGTACGAACAAAGAAAAGCATACTCAGAAAACTCTTTATGGTAAAATCTATGGCAGATGACAGCGAAAGAGACCTTACTTGCGCTGGAGGGATGGACGACTCAGCACTTGATCAGGACGCTCAGCACTTAGAAGTGCCTAGTTGGATGACATCGGCTAGCGATCGGGACTGGTGGGAAAACTTGCTGAGAACAACCAGGATGAAATGAAAAGTAATGAAATTCTTTTCGTATCAAAAATTTTAGTTTCACAATACCATAGAAAAAATCTGCAGGCAAATGAAAGGATTCAGAAGAATACCTTGTGAGTGAAATAAGTGAATTTATTGTACTTGGATATTTTGATTATTTACATCGTACAATATCGCACCATGGGAAGAACAGTGAACGAACGTATAGTGGATAGAACACTGGCTCCTAGTGCGTGGGGCCCTCGGTTTGAATTTTTAGTTTGAATCCAAAGTGAGTCGTAGAATTAATCACTCCACACTCGGTATACAAACTGATTGTAAATTTGTGAATGAAACTCTCTGCCAGCTTCAATCCCTAGACTCGCCAAAGGTATTCGTAGGATTATAATAACGTATGCCCACTGGCTTACGTAAAAACAGTGCGCCAGTAGAAACAGTATGCGGGAAGAGTATAATAATAGGTGCGGTTTTTTTGCACCCTAGCCGAGCAGGTTAACGTAGGGTTGCAAAAAAACGATCTCGAGCAGAAAAATTGCATTGTTCAAAAATGTTGCTGCATTCGCTGAGCTTTTGCTTAGATTGGTTGTTAAATTAGAATAATCCATAGAAAAAAACCTGAATGAAATCTTATGTAGTTTTTAGTCGAAATCAGACATGAAACTTGCATACGAAACAATCTACAATGTAATATGCATCGAAACACTCAAGAACAGTCTGCACATTACAATATTTGATGTAAAATAATTGAAAATTACGGAGTTCTATGCAAATTCATTCAATTCAAACTGCCGGTTTCACAATAATCATCAGCAGTGGTACGAACCGTTTAGAACACTCTTACTGTTATCAGCACACTCTACATGTAAACCCATAAACAACCACTGTTTAATATTTTTTGATTCAGTGACGCCACAAGTGCAGGATTTTTGTTGTTATATTCAATATGTTTAACAAAATTTGATCTGCTCGGGTATGCAAAAAAACGCACCTAATATTAGATGAGAAATTTGAGAAGTTTGAAAGAGTTTGAAAGAAATTTGATGAGAAATGATGTGAGACAAGTCGATTATAAGGTAGTATATATACATAAATACTTATGGAAACTTGAAACCTGAGCAGAGTTTAGCTGGTTGCCAAAAAAATCCTGTGATCATACTCAAAGAGGAAAAAAATATTTTATACACGAAAAATTTTTCATAATGCTGTTATATATTTTGGTCTAATAAGTTTGGTAGATCGAGACAGAAGCAATGATTTGAAGGGGTTAATATTCGAACGACTTGCAGCTGTGACGACAATGACAACTGATGCCGCTGTTCGTTCCTTGAACTTGGCAAAAAAAAACAAATAATACAACCCAAAGCCTCTTCACAGAAAGATATAAACAAGCACTTAAATTAATCATACATCATAAAATCAATGCTTACAACTTCATCATGACAGCCCATGTTTCCATATCCTGCGTTCGATGGTTCTTCCTTAAGTTGAGTGGGTGGATGAAATACTACCGAATTTCGCATGGCCATTTGCATATAATTTAAATTGGCACTATTATGATTTTGTCCACTGGCAGAGGTGGCACTGCTAGTTCCACCACTACCGCCACCTCCACTATTTCCCCCTCCACCTCCTCCACTACCCGCCGTCTGTGACTGCTGCTGATGCTGTTGTTGTTGCTGTTGCTGCTGCTGCTGCGGTAAACTTGTCGGGGGTAACATTGTACTACTCCCTGACGACTGTGTCTGCGAGGGAGGTGTGCTATTATCACAACGATCTTGTGGAGTATTATAACCTGAAAAGTACAAAAAAAAACAACATAAATTAGAACTCTTTATCTCAGAGAAATTTCACTTGATTGAAGAGAATACAAAAGAAAGTTATGAAAAAAATTATGGAACTGTTTCCGGTTCTTCGGATGAATGAATTTGATTTATTCTTCATTTTTATTATAAATCGATTCAATCCTACACGAAAATACTGATTACTTGGACTTCAATGATGATGGACGTCGCATGTCAATCATTATCGTAGGTTCGGTGTGTTTTTTAAAAAAAAAATAATTTGCTACCATTGTCACGTTCGCATGTCTCCTTTTTCGAAAAAAAATTAACTCATCGTGTAGTGGCATAATGCCGATGATTAGACCATAATTTAACAGTCGTTCCATTTTTAGTTCTGTGTGGTTCATCGCACTGCTTTTTAATTGTTTCGGATCGTATTTGGATGTAATCCATAGTCATATGGGAGCAATGTTTTAGATTTAGAATTTATTTTATTGGAATGGATCAAATATTATTAAATACAATATTTTGCAAGACACACGTGCTTGTGTTTCTGATTATATTTTAATAAGAAATATAGTGGAGAGGTTCTATTTATCCGAGGCTGCTTTCGGGTAAATTGAAAATGGTATAGAATGCCTACATAAATAAATGAAGATTTTGCGCGAACACTTGCGAAGACGATTACCTAGATAAATAGCTGAAGTTGGTGAAGTAGGTATAATTTTCAATTGAATTTTGATATAAAAACTATATTCTTCTAACAGTCAGCAAACCTTCTTAGCAGTGGCGGCTCCTCAGAGGAGGCAAGGGAGGCAGTGCCTCCTCGGAAAAATTTACAAAATAGAATTTACAAAATAATATTAAAATTCCTAACAAATCATTTTGCACCCAAGTCTCCACTATTTTTCTCAGCTCTACCAGCCGAACAAATACAACGCGAAATCAATGCTATGGTCAGACCAGAGCACTGCCTCAACGAAAAACATAAAAAAAATGTACCAAAAAAAGAACACCGAAATCAGTTTTGAATCCAGAGCACTGCCTCAGCGTAAAAAATAAAAAAAAAGATCCATCGATCGTAGCCACCATATAGCACATCGACTTCGAGCACAACGAAAACGAAGGAAGAGAAATGACAAAGAGGCAGATGTGAATCTGCCTCATCTATTGCATTTTCATCAATGAAAACGTTGTAGTTTGTATTTTCCCGTCATTCATATTATGATCAAATTTTAGAGTATTCAATAAGGCAGTAGCGAATTCGAAGAGGCAAGCCTCAAAAGCAGCAATGTGTGTGCTTTGTTGCTCTCCAGTACAAGTAATTATTTTAGGGCAAAGGAGGAAAGTAATGGGCAAATTAAGAGCTATCGAAATTAATAATTCTGAGGTGCTTTACATTTTTATTTCGTCAATGCTTTGTATTCGGTAAATGGCACTTTTACAAACTACTGAATAAAACGATAAATAATTGAGATATGGAGATAATGAATAATTAATGCATATATATTTCCGAAAAAAAACCGAAAAAAGTATTAAATATAAATTATTATTATTTGTTTTTGTATGAATGCGCTAATTTTTGATTTGATAATGTGCTTGATCTGTGAAATTTAGTTTGTTACTAGCGTAAAACTAATCCATGTAAAAGTGTTCAAAGTGTTTTATCGTGCACTTTAAGTAGCATTGAAGAATTTTCGCATGAATTCTAAAGCTATGTTGCTATTATTGATTTCAATTATTGTCATGTAAATCAATTGCAGTCGTGATTATTTATTGATTGATAAATACTCAAAATGAACTTTATGATGAATCAATAAACTTATCCGCGACATTAAAAATTATAAAAATAGAAAGCCAGCTCCAGAGTTCAAAATAATTTGAGCCGATAGGAATTGTAAGCGTTCATTTAATATAGAAAGGTACCAAAAAATGTTTTGGTAGCTTAACCGATAAGAAATTTCTTGGTATGATTCGAGCTCCAGTAACAATGTGTGGTCAAAGCAACGTTTCAATAATTAAGAAAGCCTAAATGGCATCCTATGAAAAGTAATTAAGACCTCTCAATGAATCGAAATCAAGGTGAATGAAGGATACAATATGAAAAATAATATAAAACATTAATATCTAAAATGGTTTATTGTTATTTTAACCAGCAAGCAGAGGTTTGTAATGTATTTGGCTAGACAAAAAAGTCGGTTAAATGAAGTTTACAAGATGGACTTTTGAACCTCATGAACATAATTCAACTTTCACTTTTCAAAATATGCTTAATCAACCTTCTTTTGAGTGCATGATATCCATTTATGATCTATTCCTCAATCGAAAACTAAACAAAAAAGTAAACTTTTTGTCCTGTACGCCAATAAAATAATCTGGAAAATTTGCTATAAAAGATAAGTTAAAAAAAAAATGTTTCCCATTCTGGCCACTTCAATAATTATAGAGATGTCATTTCTAGTTCTCGAAATATCATGAGTCAACACGATTATCGGAGTTATCGCTGCTAAGTTTTAAAAAACATTTTATCAAGAAATTGGAGGATTAACGCAGCTATATGATAATGTCGTTCAACATTTTGCCAAAAGAGAGCAAAATAGACTTTGCTTTCAAATAAAATGTTTTTACAGTAGTATTTTATGTAGTATTTTATGTATTTTATGCGTAGTATTTTATGACCTGACACTAAAATCCTAAAATATTCATTCGATATTATATGAATATAATGTTATTTGACTTTGCTCGAATGATGTTTAAGTTCTCTGCCTCCCTGTTTCAAAATGTCACGAGCCGCCCCTGCTTCTTAGGTGTTTCGGAGTGTGCTTGGTTAATTATGTTTGAGCAAAATAAGATACATTTTTCGAATCAAAGTAAACATATTTCAAACAATATAATACTGGCTTCGGTTTCAAGTGCAATCGCTAATCATACACATATATCAACTACCCCTTTAGTTCAAATTGCTTCACTCACAACTAAACACGATAAATACTATGTCTACAAATCGGCGCGTGTTTAGTTTTTAACACTTTCGCGCTATCCGTTCATATTGTTATTTGTCTTTGTGTAAATATTAGTTAGCATAACGCGATATTCTTATAGTTGGCAAACACGCCAACAGCAACGAGACGAGGAGATTATGTTCACAATTACGAGAACGAATCATTACGACAACAAATCATACAACAAAAAGCCTCGGACTAGCCACCCAATGTCGCTTGCTTGCCGCCAATTTTCATTCATGCCGCGCTACTATCATCTTCAGCAAAGTAAACCAGGTAGGTCTTTGCTTGAATCGTCTTTTGGGCAGGGTCTCTTCGTTTGTGTGACGAACGTTTTGCAGGTGATTTTCTCGTACTAGAGGATAAATAAGTCAGAAACAATTTTCCGCCTTGATTTTACACGCAAACATGATAAGTCGTGATGGCGGTCTCTTGACACACAAGACCATGATTACGGACCAGTGTTGTCTACCTTATGATTTTTAAACTGAGAGCGCACTAAGTCTAGACATTCTTAAGCGAAGACAGACAATATATCCGGGTTGGTCTCATTTTCATGCGATCTGACAGCACTGAATTTTTTATAGAACAGGTGGAGGCGAGTAAATATCTGATTATCTAATACGACTGTGCGGCTAGCTTTGAGACGACGATGGTGGCGTCGTCATCGTCATGGACCCACTTCATACATGCAATATTTTTGATGAGGTTCCCACGGTTTTCATACACAAATACCTACTCTCTTCAGGTATACTTCATTCATATTGCGAGTGTGAGTTGTGAGCGTACAGAGGGTATAGGTAAATCCCAATTTTTCCAGCCAAGGTGCTAGAGCGAGGAACTTGTTTTCGACTTTATTGTATATACCAAATTGCGCTATTTCGGAAATGAGTGAACATAAAGACCGACGCTGTGAAAACAATGGGAACATAAAACGAAAATGATTTTCTTCAACAATTTACAATTTCACTATGGCCAACGTTTTTGAAATTCAGAGGGAAAATGCGAAGAAATTAGTGAATGTTTTTCTATTTCCTAGTTGCTGACGCAGAACACAAAGTTGAAGATGATTGCGATTGTATCAAGTCCCGTATTAAAAATATAATTTTCGGAATTTTATTGATGATTTATGCGAAATAATAATTGGAAAGATTAAAGGAAGCATGGTGGTGAGATTTTCGCGATTTTATAAGTATTGTAATTGTCGTGAAATGGTTCGATTGAAAAGATATGGATGCAAAATTAGAAGGAAATGTAATATGATTTTAGATTCCGTTATTCGAACTCGATTCCATAATAATTTGAAGTTTTCGATCGATTTTCAGTCGTAGTTTTATCAGTTTTAAGTGCCTAACTTCTATTATACATTGGGAAAGTCATTGAAAAAAATCGTATTTTGACCCTTATTTCTTCTTAAGTGAATTAAAACAAAATCCTGGTTTGATAGGCGATTGTGTATTTTATGTCAACATATACTGCAGGATAATAATGTGAATGATCTCGAATTCTTCGTTTTGAGTACTCAAAGACAATCTTCTAACATACTTATCCAGAAAATTACATATTATACAGTGTGTTTGGTGCTCGGAGGACACTTTTGTAAGGAGGTATTCCTTGATATATTTTGAGCAAAAACTCGTTCGACAGGGTGGTCCGGTTTTTAAAATCTACGGAGTTACAAGGTGGTCAAGAAAAGTGTTTCGGACCTGTACCCTGACTCACTTAAATGGTTATATCTTGAAAACTAATAATCATAACGCAAAGTTTTATTGCTTGTTTTTTTATGGAATCGAATTTCCTTTAACTTGATGTAACATTTTAAATTGTAACTGTTGATTTTGAGATATTTACTTCAAAACACAAAATTTTTGCACTTCTATCCCGAAAATGCTGTGTTCAATGTCGTTTTTCTCAGAAAATCTCATCAAAATATGCCATTTTAATTTTATTTTATTTTTATAGGCCATATTGTTGGCTACAAAAGTTGCATACATATTTATGACTTGGGTTTTACCATTTCGAAAGTAGTAAGCGATATGTTACATCAAATTGAAGGTTATTTAATTCCATAAAAAAACAAGCAATAAAAATTCGCGTTGTGATTATTAGTTTTTAAGATATAAGCGATTCAAGTGAGTCACGGTACTGGTCCGAAACAATTTTCTTGGCCACCCTGTAACTCCGCAGATTTCCAGATCCAGATCCAAACACCCTGTATATCTAGGAAAATAACGAATTGGAAGAGGTGACAAACATTTTCGAACTGCTGATTATGCTCCTCGATACAAGTTATGATTTTGATGCAGCCAATGCTACATTGATACCTTCGTCGTCAGACATTTGATCCTTAAAGATGGCAATTGTGATTTTCGTCATTGATTGTAAACTTTCAAGAGTCACTTTGAAGCATAATGTAGTTCTGAGTGAAAGTGTGCAGCGTAACGTCCTTTCATACCTAAGTGAGTCGTTTGTTGTGAAAAAAAAAACTTACATAGTGCATAGTCCGATGTAACATAATGGAGCATTCTTGACTGCGCACGCTATGTACATACCACTCTGAGCTATGAAAAATAGCCAAAAAGGCAAATTTTTCATCAAATAGGACCTTTTTTCGCTATGTACATAGTCTCAACTCCTCTGCAACATAGCCCCAACGACTATGAACATAATCTCAGCACACATAATCAAAGTGGCCTAAATAATATTTTCTTTTAAAAAGCTCGTCTAGCGTAGTGGGTAGAATAGTCTTGGGTTCGAACCCAAATTCAAGCTGGCTTTTTTTTTTAACAATTTTAAAATCAAGAAATGAAATTCCACTGAAATGAATAAAAATGTCCATAGCCTACTAGCGTCACTAACCGTATAGATTATCAGACTTTTGACCATGCATTTTGATCCCTACTAGCGTAGAATTACAGTATTTGACAATTTTGTAAGATGCTGCCACTATCTGATCCGAAGCTTGGAATTTACAAGGATAACCTGGAGAGCTTACTTCTCCCTACGGACCCAAATCGACTTTACTTCTGAACTTTCAACAGCTATGGCAAAACTTCGGATGACCGGCACATCATAGTATAAAAATTAGTATAGCTATAGTATCGAAATAAGAATGAAATATTTTGTTTTCTTATCTCTTCTTTCGATTAGACGACATTACATATAATGTGACAACTTATGTTTGGTGATAATATTGACCATGGGAGGCCATATAGTATAGGCCGATTATGTTTCCCTCCATATACCACATTTTAGGGAAAATAAACATGGTAATTATACACTTTCGCGGTCATCTGGTTTTTCGGCGATAAAAAATCCAAAATTTGACCGATCTTCATGATGTTTTTTGAAATGTTCGTTTTCACGGCGGATTTCATATAAAAAATATTAAAATCATATCAATTACGGATTTTAGATAAATCTTTTACTTTAAATGCCAAAAAAAAATTGTGTTGTCACGAATAACCCTTCATATCTTTTTTTTTACTCTACACAACTGGCTTCTTATATTTTTTTTCGTAGCCTACGAGAAAAAATGAGCAGTAAACACATGAATATATTGATTTTTCGGTTTTTTTGAAGCTGAAGAAACAATTGATAAAGAGATAGATTTCAGGTAAATGTCGCATTACAAAATAAAGTATAAAAAGCATAAAAAAATGTATTGCAGTTCGTATAATAATTTTTCAGACGTTTAACACAAGTTGCGTGATAAATCAAGCAAGTTAAAAAAAAATTCTTTACAGTTCAAAACTTACATAAAAAAATCGAAAAATCTACTTTACATATGATCTGTTTGCAGACTAATTTCAACGCCTCATAGATGGAAGAATCTCTTATTCCACTATATATTTGAGCCGTCCACTCCACTACAATCATACACGGAACCTTTTTTTTCTTTTAGATTAATGGCGAATTTCGACTAAAATAAACAATTCTGAAAGTTCTAAGCATGCATTTTTAATTTTTAATTTACGGCGATAAATTTTATCTTCATTTGCCATAACATACATTTAACCCTCCGAGAACACAGGGGGTCAAATTGACCCCAGTGACCTTTTTGGCCGATCGCAGTGCTTAGGCCTGCGGGAAAAGGGGAGTACTATAGGCTCCTAAGTGTATTTCTGTGTCTTGACTATAAATTTACACCGTTCGAACACAGTCCCAAGTCGTCAGTCGTCATTGAGAAGCCTTTGAAGCAGATTAAGGGGTCAAATAGATTCCATATGTACTCGACGTCAATTTTGAGGTAAAAATTCATTTTTTTTACTTAATAAATCGATAGATTAATATAAAAAAGCCAAAAAATAAGTTTATAAGTGCTTTTATTTTTTGTTTTTAGCAATATGACGCAATATGAATTTTAGCAATCTGCGTTCTAGTGTACGCAATAATTTGTTAGCTGAAGACAGTGATAACAATTTTGGCGACAGTGATTCCTCCGAAGACGACCACGCCTTGGAGCAATCAGAATCTGATTATTCAGATGATTCGACTTTTTTTGCAGCCCTTTATATAGGGCAAATTTTTTTTATTATTGTACTATGTCTTGAGAGTATCCATATACATTTTTAGCTCAAAATATTAAAAACTGACAAAGTTATGATTTATTTTAAATGTGCAAATTTTAAAATCCTCACAATCGTCACGGTAAATATGCAAATAAATACTTTTTTTCAAGGGTTACTATAGGGCTAATTTTTTTATGATTCTGTCATACCTTGAGTGTATCCCCCTAAATTTTTTACCAAAAATATTGAAAATTGACAAAGTTACGATTTTTTTTGTAAAAAAGCTGATTTTCGATAAAACTGTTTTTTTTCGCGATTTTTTTTTAGGTATGTTAAGGACATTTAGGGCACTTTTAATGCATGAGAACTACTAAAAGAGGCCTGAATCTACATCTACAAATTTTTTCAAATGAAAATCTTCAGTGGCGGCGATTCTATAGACGTTCAAAAGTGGTTGAGGTCAATTTGACCCCAATTGTTCTCGATGATCGAAAAAATAGGTGTGTTCTCGGAGGGTTAATATGACCCCAGGTTCCTAAATGACATACACCTTTTTCTGCTATATTTTAAACAAATTGAGCTTTTCTCTAAGAATATCAGTTTTTCTATGCATTTTTTTTTTTTAAAGAAAATCATTTTTCAGACAGAATAAAAACTAAATCTATTATGTTTTTGATTAAAATAATAAATTATATGTTAAATTATAGCCCGGAATAAATTTGGAGGCCATATTACAATTTTCTCTTCGACTTATGCTCAGTTTAAGGATGCATATAACGGTTACATTATGAAGTACCTACTAGCTGATGCAATAAAAGTTATTCTAATTGAAATTTAATTTTAAATTTGCTTTACTTAATAATTTATGTGGCAATATTTTTTCAATAACGGGCATCATTAAACCTAGAAATTTTAATTAAACCGTTAGTTCCAATTTACTCCCACAGCGGAAAATTTTTTACAGAAACCGTTCGAAAATACTTGACTGCTTTGGTTAGTAACAAAACTTGGCGTCTAACTGTGATTATTTTGAACAACGAAACAAGAACATGTAATTTAAAGTTGCGTACTTTTTTTGTTTATGAATTTATTGGAGATAAGGGAATATGGGTTGCCGTCAAAGTTTATGAAACAAAACATTTTCAATTTCTATTTGAATTGTATTTATACATATAACGATTCAGAACAAAATTCTCTTGAAGGCATTTTCAATCTCTATGGCAATTTAATTTTCTTCACAACAATCAACAATTTATCCAAGGCATAAACCGCCATCTATCAGCGTCTTCAGTCTATCAGCTACTCCCAGTCATATTCTCATCGTATTTTGCAGTTAAATGCGCATACTCGACACCTCTCGAATACTCATTTAACATAGCTTATTATGTACACAATACATCGAACACCACGGCGCCCCCACAAGCCCAATTGTAACTTCGGCACGCGCAAGTAGCAGCGTTTCATTTCTATATATATCCTCCCAGCCAGCCAGCAACCCGGCTCGGCCGAGCACGAATCAAACAAGATTGAAATCACGGAGGGCGGTTCCGCGCCACTCATTCGATACTATCAATGAGCCAATCCCGATCGGCGTTCATTACACCGATTCGAATCTATTCATCCGCGAAGACGACCGGTTTATTTCGTTTCGATGACAAGATGCCGATTGGGGATTGGTTTTCGTGACTCGTTGTGCCTTACAGCTTCCGCCCTGTCCCCTTCATGGGCATTATCGACGCGTTGAACGGACGTACGCAATCATCGAGCAACTACGAGCAGCCAACTATTATGTTACTGTTGTTGTTATACTGGAATAAGATGTGCTGCTGGTCTTTCCACATTCCTGCTTACATGAGAGACTGTATCAGTGGACTTCAATCCGAGTTCGTAGGCAGCTTTTGTTAAATTGTTGAATGCGAGAAAGTCGCAGCATCATGTGTCTGTGATAAAATCCGTTTAGCATGAGATATGTCAAAATTCTGTGTGCGCTGAATAAATTGTCCATAGGCATACTTCAAGTACTATTGTCGTTTTCCTAACAAATTAATATTTTCTTTCAATATAAAAACACATGGAAAATCCGAAACTATACTGATGAATTTTTTTCACACCAAAAACACCGAATATCGCAGCATTCGGATCAAAAACCTCGAATTGCATGTGCAAAATAACTTTAATTGTGCACAGTGTATATGTACATGACCATATTAAAACGATCATCCATTCACATGGGGACATTGTGCGCGTGGCATTACGCATACGTGCCCAGCATATCTTTCTTTATGCATCTGGCCTGAAATTCGAGATACGGCTCGCTTGACTAGTCTATGACAATTTCCATTAAATGGCGGCTTGGACAGTTCAATTGCCCGTAATGATGCCCAGGGCAGTAGGCAAGTAGTACTTGTGCAACATGAGTATTTTTATATGACTAAGAATTTCAATATGATGTTGCTGCTGTTCAAAGTTTCAGCACCGTTATTAAGATACTTATGTGTACGTGTAGATTCATTAAGTTCTAATTTATTTTAACTTTTTTTAAAATTATTTTGATAGCTCTGCATAATTAGTTGGGAACATCATAAATTAAGAACTATACTGTTTTTGTTTATTTTGCTTTTATCTAACGTAAGGACTAAGGTCTTCACTTTAACCTCGTCAAATCTATGGGCCGTCTGGTCAATAGAATACTGCAGTCAATTACGCAGCCTGGTACTTTAATGACGTACAGTTTCTGGTACACTTTATGCCTCTTGAACAGTGGAAGAAAGATTCGCAGAAGCGAAGAATTCCAGAACCAGGCTCATCTATTATTTTTAAACGGTTTTCCAAATAGAAAGAATGGAAAGAAAGTGATAGAAAGAACAGAAGGGAGTGAAAGAGAGGAGGGGGGAGAAATAGGGAGAGAAAAGGAGGGAGGGAGCGATAAGGAGGGAGACAAAGGGAGGGAGACAAAGGAAGGGAGACGAAGGGAGACAAAGGGAGGCAGACAAAGGGAGGGAGACAAAGGAAGGGAGACAAAGGAAGGGAGACAAAGGGAGGGAGACAAATGGAGGCAGACAAAGAGAGGATGAGAAAAGGGAGTATGAGAGAAGGGAGTATGAGAAAAGGGAGGATGAGAAAAGGGAGGATGAGATAAGGGAGGATGAGATAAGGGAGGATGAGAAAAGGGAGTATGAGAAAAGGGAGTATGAGAAAAGGGAGTATGAGAAAAGGGAGTATGAGAAAAGGGAGTATGAGAAAAGGGAGTATGAGAAAAGGGAGTATGAGAAAAGGGAGTATGAGAAAAGGGAGTATGAGAAAAGGGAGTATGAGAAAAGGGAGTATGAGAAAAGGGAGTATGAGAAAAGGGAGTATGAGAAAAGGGAGTATGAGAAAAGGGAGTATGAGAAAAGGGAGTATGAGAAAAGGGAGTATGAGAAAAGGGAGTATGAGAAAAGGGAGTATGAGAAAAGGGAGGATGAGAAACAGAAGGAAACAGAAAGAGACAAGTAGTGAAGAGGCAGGGAAGAACTAAGGAAGGAAGCAAAGTGGAAAGAACGAAGAAAGATAGAAAAGAATAGATGAAGAGAGGAGCTGAAGCCAACTAAGGAGAAACTGAAGACGGACTGAAGAGAGTTTGAAGAAGATTTACAGAGGATGAACTGGAAGATCAAGTGGAAGAAAGGAAGAGGAAAAGTAATGAAACAAAAGAGGAAGAGAAGCGAATTGAAATGTTGGGTAAGTTGCGAGAGAACAGAGAATGGGAAAGTTAGGAAATCGGAGAGGAGAAGGGAGAGCACAAAGGTAATAGGAAAGTTAAGGGAAGGGAAAGGGAATAGGAAAGTTAAGAAAAGGGAAAGAAGGAAAAGAGGAAGAAAAGAAGGGAAGAAAAAAAGGTCCAGTAAAGCGAAGAAAGAGAAGAAAAAAGGAGAGAAGAAGAAAGGAGAAAAGAAAAAAAGGAGAGAACAAGAAAAAAGGAGAGAACAAGAAAAAAGGAGAGAACAAGAAAAAAGGAGAGAAAAAGAAAAAAGGAGAGAAAAAGAAAAAAGGAGAGAAAAAGAAAAAAGGAGAGAAGAAAAAAGGAGAGAAAAAGAAAGGAGAGAAAACGAAAGGAGAGAAAAAAAAGGAGAGGAGAGAAGAAAAAAGGAGAGAAAAACAAGGAGAGAAGAAAAAAGGAGAGAAAAACAAGGAGAGAAGAAAAAAGGAGAGAAGAAAAAAGGAGAGAAGAAAACAAGGAGAGAGAAGGCAAGCAAGAATGAGAAGTCGAGAAGGAGAGGGAAGTCTTGAAGGAGAATGAAGGCAAGAAGGACAAGGAAGTCGAGAAGGAGAATGAAGGCAAATAGGAGGATGGCAAATGAGAGGAGGAAGGCAAGTAGGAGAGGGAAAGCAAATAGAAGAGAGAAGACAAACAGGAAAGGGAAGGGGAAAAGTGAGAATCCATTAAGACCGTAGGTTAGGACATAATATTTTAGATATTTTCATTCGTCAGGAATTGAATTCCTACTTTGTCGTGATTCCTACATAAATGCATTTACAACAACATGCGTGTTTTTTTATGTCCGTAATTTGGCTACATAATCATTCTGCCAAATGCATTCTACAATTCACTAGCTGTGATATAGATACAAAAATTTTGTAAAAAAATTTACTTCTTCGAAAAATAGGTTTATAAAATGCACATTTGGGAGTAAATGTGAGACAGCAGACCACTTTTATACCACAAGAAAACCAATCAGCTAATTGTGTTTAATCTGTGTTGTATTAGAGGAGCGTAACTTAGGTCCTAAAATAAAATGGACGCAAATTATCTACAGATGGACAACATTGGGAACAACAGGCTGTGTTGCTACGAAGCCAACTTTGCGACATTAGGTATAAGATTTTATTTCAAATTAATTTTCGGTAGTTTTTTTTTGCAAGAAATAATGCTGAAAATGAATAAAAGAAGAAGAAAATAAAACTGACAGACATTGGAAAACAGGGCATATTAAGCCTGGAAATGTCGACATTTGTCAATAAATTGATATATGTGTTGATTGTAACTAAAAATTGGTTTTATATAGAAAATATTCTACTTTCTTGGTGTTGAAAACTCCCACAATTTGAGCGGTCTGATGTTTCAAACTTACAGAACATTTTTATAACTAAGATTTTAAAAAAAATATAATACAAAACGTACTTAAATATATTTATTAAAATTAAAAGTCAAAGTAATACCATTCATTCATCAAAACCAAAAACTATGACAAAGACAAAAGAAACACATTATACCATCATCATTATCATCCAGCCAGGCAACAACGGATGGATACTTGAACTGAACACTGAGGGGAAAAAAATGAATTATGGTACGAGCCATACGACATTTGAATAACTAATAGCCTTGACATTTTCCATCACACGTTCAATATCATCTTTTTTCGCCTCGCCACTTACTACGGCCAAGAAGAGTCTTCTACATTGCGGCGTTTGATTTAATTAAAAAATGCTTCTTCACTTTTATTTGACCGGAAGCTGCATATGAGTCATTCGCAGGCGCAGCGTAGACACCTACAATGCAGCAGCACTTAGAACGTATCTAGAATGGACGGGGAACGCGGCAACAAACGTTACTGTGTTACTCTATGTGTTCTAACAAAGCTGATCATTTTGGATAGACACTAGGCTGACAGCAATGTATGCAATTCGAATGCGACTTTGAATTAAAAAAAAACTGGAATGAAAATGAGAAGAAAAAAATCGAGAATCCACTATTATTGTATTCTTACTCGAAAACTGTTAGATGGGTTACGCTCAGGTGATTTGACGAGCAAAAAAGTGAGATTAGCATTGCGTCGCGTACCAGTGCACCTATGGACGTATGTCGGCATGAAGTATATGGTACATAATTCTTGCGCAGCAGTATGTACATCTACATCACATGCCTCTGCGCAAAAAAAAACATAAAAAAAATAAAATTGACGTTCGTAAAACATACGAGCTGTGAAGGCTGAGTTAATTCGAAATGAAAAATAATTTCAAGCATTCGAACCCAAAGATTCTTGTAAGCAATGACGGCATTGCAATCATTCGAATATGAAATCCGTGGCGAGACCTTGGTTTTACTTTGAATTTAAAATTCTTTGACCTCCTTAGCAAGAGTTCTGTTAAGCGGGGTCGAAAGTTAGTTATAGTTGGTTTCGATTTCAATTCAAATTATCTGAACATGGCTTTTAGTAGTGGGAACCTACTGTTGCTATTTCAAGAGGAGGCTACATGCAGCCGAAGCCAACCAACTGAATCGAACGACTGCTGGTTGAGGAACGACGATGACAGTGATAGGATTGGTGAATAAAAATTGACTTTTCGGGAATGGAGAAGCGAATGACATTTTCGATTGCCTAGAGACAGAATTTGTTCGGATATTTTCCAAATAAATATGAAGTTCTGTGCAGGAATTTTTATAGCCGTTATTATTTAGGGCATGTTACCCTAAGCTAAGAAGTGAAATGGTGTCCTTTCCTATGTGGTCTTTTTCGAGTTTGATGTGTGCCAAAAAAGAGAGATGTTTTTTTGATTATGCCAAAGTTCAGGGATATCCTTTGGTACTGTCCCCTTTGATGCAGTCTTAGCGAAAAGAAAATTAAATATGAAATAGAGGAAGAGTTGAGTGCATAAATTTTATTGGCGATTTAGCTTGTCATTTTTCAGTCATGGTATTCCCAGTTCCTTCGACTTTTGACCAATTTAAATTTACCAGTGCGTCTAATATTGACCTCAATTGAGGTTTTTGGGCACAACCAGTTTACACTGATAGAGAGCTTTACAAAACATTTACAAGATGTGTTGTGTTTGCCATGCTATACGAATAGCTGAGTAATAAAAAAGTGAGTAACTTAAAAATAGTGGTAACTTTAAAAACATCTCGCATCAATTCAGTCACGATTATTCTGAATTGTAACAAAATAGGCTGATTTTTATATTTATTACATAAAATGAACAGAAAAGCAAAGAACCAGGACCCCCGTGGGCGCTATATACATCATAAGATGGTTTCATTTATTTTAAATTCATATATATCTCTCAAGGCTATATCCGGGAAATTAACATCTGCGCATTGATTACAGCGACTTTTTTAGTTCGGTAGTGAAAATGGGAACAATTCGATCGGTTTTCAGGATCACCGCAAGTGAGAAGATGCATTCGATACAATTCGACGTATCAGCAGCTTTTTTTTTGTATTTAGACCTTGAAAAAATAGTATTCATAGACACGAGGGTATGAAGACTGAAACAGCAATGTCTGCAAACTGAAGCTCCTAGATACTGGAACACGCTTTCAGGAGTATTCCTGCAACAACAAGGATTGAAGGCCAGCCACGCTGATTGTACATTTGGGAGGCGAATGGTCGAAATTTCATTCATCATTGTGATCTATGTGGATGATGGTCTTGTAGCTACAACAGATTCTAAAGGGCTGAAAATTTTTATCTGAAAGTTGAAATTGGAGTTCAAAATCGTCTTAAAGAAAACGAACTATTTTTGGAGGCTTTAAATTGAACGAAAAAAAGAGTTCTTTAAAATTAACCAGAAGACATATGCAAGGAAAATTTTAGAAAATTTTATTTGTTCAGAACGCAAACCAATTTTAACTCCAATGCTTAAGGATGCAGAATCTTTCATACCAGGAAAACTGACGAGCAAACGAAATTTCCTTACAGACAAGTCGTGGGAATAAAGACAGGACGCAAAATATTTGGAGTCATCGTAAAGTATTCAGGAGGAGCAGTTTCTCGGTTAAGAAAACGACAAGTAGTGGAAGCCTGAACAACTGAAGCAGAAATCTACATGGGAGGCAAAAAGGCAATCTGGCTTAGCAAACTATTCTGAGAGATCATAAAAGTTAAAGATGTTCATCATCATCATCGTCATCTATATTGACAAAACTGCAGTAGTGATATTGTCTCAAAACCCAAACAGTTTTAAAAATTAGGTCGTTCTGTGTTTCTCTTTCGATTGATTGACAGAACAATATTTTTTGAAAACATTTGATAGATGATCAAGATTCTCAAGGAAAATTCAACCAACGATTTCATGAGAAATATATAAGCATTTGAAGTCGGATAAAGTATGTACATAGTAGCCTGAGCTATAAAATAAATCTACATAGCAAACTAAATGTGTAAGGACCATCTAACAAATTGATTTTTGTTTCATACGGAAAATTCCCATACCTACATCTGTTATACACATAGTCTCGACTCCCATGGACATAGCTCCGACTCTTTTGTAAGTATCGGTGCAAACCATTAAAATGGGTTACATAAAATTAGGATTTCAGATTGCCACCATTAAAATACCTCCTAGAGTCATAACACCAACTTCTATAAAATTTTCGCTATGCATTTTAGTACCAGGCGCTAGAATTGACCAAAATCCCGAAATCAACTATGCACATAGCGCTAGAAGTATATAATTTATGGGTCACTCAGAAAAATTTCACCACTATATGGCGCCAAATCATATTTGAACATGTTTGAATCAAAAGTTTTCAATATGAATTGGCGCCATATACGTTTCTTTTTAATTCAATGATGAAAAATTTTGATTTGAAAATTAAACTTTTATAATAAAGTGGAATTCAAATAAGATTCGCTTTTTATTTCAAAGTGGTTTCAACTTTTGATTTAAATTTGATTCTATTAAATGACATTTTTCTGAGTGGTTATAGAGCTATGCTTGTTGTAACCGTAAAAACAACAAGACATAAAGATGAGAGGAAAATGAAAAGACAAATCAGACTCAGAAAAAAATAGTGGATTAAATCCGCCTTAGTTTTTTACATGATGTGTAGCTTAGAGTTTTATACACCCAAATAGAGCAGCAATTTATTAAACACATTCAGATTTTATGAACCTATTTGACAAATATTATAGACGATAATTTCACCGCGATTGCAAATAAAATAAAAATATAGTACTTACTTTATTATACTTTTTTTTATAACGCCAAAATGATCATTTTGATACCATTTAATGAGCACCAAACTACACAACACATTATTATCTACAATATACAGAATAAAATGTATCAGAAACATTATTGTCAGTTATTATATTTCAGTTGCACTCCACATACCAACAATCTCTGATTAAAGTATGTGTCATACGGACTCATCCAAGCCGACAACTGATTTGGCTTTTAAAAATTGAAAATTTTTAATTTTATCGAATGCCAGTTAGTCTGAAAACCCACACTGCGCATGTACAGACTACTCATTTTCATTTCAATGTCAATAACTCTACATTTCGAATACATAGACGCACATTTCTCATGCAAATTTATAAATTGCCCGAAAAACAATTTTCTCACAAAGCCCGGTAGGTACATACAGATAGTCGTAATTATACCGGAACATGAATTGATCTTGAAAAATTGATTAGGAAACATGGTTTCAAAATTTCAATTTTCGGCAAGCTCTGGAGGAATTCCGAGATTTCCTGTTCAGTTTTTACAGTCAATTTAAACTGATTCGGAATGAAGAAGTCGAAAAACTGTGAGAGAGAATGTATGTTCCTGCACGGACTTTTCATTTGGGAACTACGAATTAAAGGGTTTTATGATAATTGTTTGTGAATTGAAAAATAACTGATTTTCGTAAAAAAAAAATTGCAATCGAATAAAACAAGATAGCGCAATTTGTTCTTGTAGCTCCATCATGCAAGCGAAATGAGTCAGAAAGAAACAAACATTACGATTAGCGAAAATTTATTTGTTAAATCATGCATCAATAAATCATAATTGAAATAAGTGATAATGGATATAAAATAAAAGTCAAATAAGCTATTAAAGTTAAGATAAAGCACACTTTTTTTGGATAAATGTTCAAATTGAAATATTTAATATTGGAATATAAATTTATGATACTTTGCGGCAAATATAGATTTTTTGAAAATAGTTCGACACATTGGTAAGAGGGGTTGATTTATCAAATCATTATGAATAGGTCAATAAATTTACCTTAGATTATTATTTTTTTTTTACAGAGAATAAGGGTAATTTTTTGTAAACGTGGATTTTTAAACGAGGACAGTAAATATTTTCCTAAATCAATCATACAATTGTTATTTGTTTCAAGTTCGAGGGATAAATAATGGTAAAACGAAACGACGCCCAACGTGGGAAAGCAAGATTTGACACGTCGAACTGGGTTTATTTGGAGATAGTTTGGAAGCAAAAAGCGCGATTTTATACTATGTGCGTGCTCAACGTTAGTTTGGCATCGGAATTCAGCTCTAAGTATTTTGAGGATCGTTGTCATTCTGTTTCTTGTCCGTTAATCTCAGTTTTTGAGGAGCTTGTCTTCTTTTGCCTGTGATAAAAATCACCTGGGTTTATTTTTATCTTCAATTTCTGGAAGTAGTCCAGGAGCATGTTGATGGAGGATTGAAGAGTTGACGTGACGATGTCTCCTAATCAATATGTGTGGAAGATGCAAGTATTGTCCGCGAACAGAGCTATCTTTGAGATGACCAATTTAACGATATCTGCAGTATATAAATTATACAAGAGTGGAGATAAGGATGATCATTGCAGGGCTCCAACTTCTTTGGTCTGCTGTGAGGAAAAATGTGTGTCGATTGCATGGAAAGCTCTGTCCTTCCGGTGGAGAGCTGTGGTCTAAAGTAAAATTATTCGTTCGCAAGGTGCGTGTATAAGACAGAGGTTGCTGGTTTGGTCAGTTCCAGGCGATTTACGTTGATTCAGACTAATAACCAGCCTCTTTACTTTGTCCAGGCTGTTTGATCTCATTTGCTACTCGGAACTCAGAGTTTGTAATTCTTGTAACAGCACGCTCAATGGACTTTTCCTCGTTCAGCTCGTCGGAACAAGCTTATTTGACTGTCAAGAGTCACCTGTGCCTCTAGTTATTCGGATTTGATTCCTCATATCCGGATTTGATTCCTCATCCGTAAAAGTATCTTGATTGATTTAGGAAGTTTGTAAGGATGTCATTCGTCCTTTTCCGGAATATTGACCGTGTTGTCCTCTTTGACAGAGATTTGAGACGTAGATAGAGAGTGTTCATTTTCATAATAAAATCAAATTAGTCAACAGTTGTAATAAATTCAGGTGATAAAGCAATTGTCCATGCAACAAGAGTTATGCAATAATTTACTCTTTTTGGTTACAATTTAAGACCTTTAACTTTTTTCCAATAAAATGATCTAATAAAAAGTAAAATTATTTGGATTTCTTTTCAATTAAATTTGCAACACTGAATTACATTAGCTTTGCATTGGAATTTATTGAAATACATAACAAACAATCACAGACTTTGTGGTCTACCCATGCTTGCATGCATGCACTTTTGATAAAAAAACACATAAGAAATATGTGCTTTAGAATTTTCCCATGATTCAACAAAACACATGGACATATTTTCATATATTGTTTTTATTGAGCGAAAAGATGCATATACTCTACATGTACTATGTAAATAATATTATTGTGGCAATAAGCAAAGAAATAACTAATAATTTTGAATTGCTTTGATAACAGTCAGACGAAACATGTTCATACGGCTTATCTAAGAGTTGAAACTGCCTGTGTGTTGTTGTTGAAAAACAAGTGCATTTTACGGTGTTTGCAGAATATAATTATTTCGGTTCGAAGATTTTTTTCTCGAAGCATCAGCGTTTTATTATTACAATTTTCAAATCATGACAATGCTTTGAAAATTGAAAAGAGATAAAAAAGCATTTGCATCTATTATTGACATAGATTTACCATTGTTATTAAATGCTGAATTTTCACTACAATTTTAGTCACAAAAAATGAATTAGAAGAGTGCAAAAGAGTTTTGCCAGAGCTACAAAGAGGCTCGAATGTGTTTAAATCTGACCAACAACTTAGCTTCACAACGCAATAAGATTGCTAAGCATCGTTAAGCTCGTAATCGGTTCAAATCACTGGGAACTTAATAAGAAAACCAAGTTCAACATTCCAAAATAAATCTATAGTTGAACAAAACGCTAAAAAGAAATGGAATGAAAATGACGAGTCAGATCAGTTGGATAAATTTTTTTTATAATGGCAGTAATAAAAATAGTTTAACAATAAAAAAGTAATAGTTGTTCATCAAGAAAATATGATAAATTATTCATAATTTTACTGAGTGAATGCCATATAACCTTTTCATATTTTCTCTTGGTTTTCGAATCATTGATGGTATAAAATAAGTTGTAGAATAGTGCGCATTTATATGAACTTTTAAGCTTTCTCTGAAGTAAATGATTGATCAGTGAACAATATTTTCTTCATTTCACGTATATGTGACGGCATAGTTTTTATTTATTTCTGACCGGAATCCAAGAAGCCAAGCTTTGCTCGTATCTTAGGATGAAAAGCCAACCACCATTTGCTACTAACTTGATAGCTTTTGATTTTGTTAGTCGAGGAAGATGGTTTTAGATTTTGCAGGTAGCCATAGAAGGAGTCACTAATAGCAATCGCATGAATTATCAGCAGTGTACATCAGATTCTCGAAAAGAAGTTTCTCACAATAATCGTCAGCGTTGTTCGCTATCGAAATCGACTTTTAATTTGCTTGAATAATATGAAGTTTTTTTTTATATAGCTTAAGTCTCAAAACTAGCAGGGTCATTGATCCAAAAGTCGTCTAGCTCCAACTGATTTTTGCTTTATCCTTTTTTTGTCCCACAACACGATTCAAAACTCGTTAAAACGTCATCATACGTGCGAACAGTGACAGTGGTTCCAAGTATTGTACTTAAAATTTCGTTTTAATGACTTTGATTTTAGCTATAAGACAAAAGGGTTGGGCGGCTGACTTTTGGAGCAGGTCGACATTAGGAGCTTTCACCCTGCATTGCTACTGGTAGTAAGATAATGGAATACGCTGCTCATGGATCAAGACATTTAGATGCCAAAATATCTACAATAGACTAAAGTCAGTTATAGAATTAATAACCGCAAGGATAATTCTACCGAAAGTATCTTAATCAAAAACTTCTTCGCCATAATCGTTAGCGTACATCTACATAAACTTCATTTTATAATATAGGTACCTAAAGTGATCGAAAACTGCTCATTCTGTGCTCATACAATTTTTTTACTCCACCTATATCACTTGCCCAACAACTTACCTTGGCTATAAAAATTAGCATCTACATCTGTATAGTAACCATTCGAAGGGTGCGGGGCAAAATCACCATACGGAGTCATAATCAAATCATTGATAATATTTCCACCACCGATACCACTCAAACCCGGACCGCAACCGCTACCACCACCACCCGTCATTGCGCCGTTATTTGTTGCGGCACTGTACGCGAAATTCTCGAAAGATTGCAACACCATTTCACTGGGATTCAACAGTACACCACCACTTACGCCACTCTCAACAGCCGCGACACTATTATTGTTGTTATTATTATTATTATTGTTGTTGCTGCTGCTACCACTATAATTTTTATTATTACCACTGCTAGTGTTGTTATTATTAAGACTGTTGTTGAAAGTAGCCGAGGCACTTACGCTATAATCGAATAATCCTTTGTTGCATGGGAGGTAGCTTGGAGCCCCTTGCTGATGGGGCGACTCCTGATTCGGACGGTGATTGCTGGCGCCGCTTGCGTACGGGTGGTGGCGGTAATTCGAGTTTCGATTCGTTTCAGCCCTGACACTCGATCGTTGCGAAATTTTGATGCGTTCAGAGAGCAGGAGGGCACCCGGGCGCCCTCCAGTCAGATTTACTCACTCGAAAACTAACTCTATGTTCTATTACTGCCAGCACCACAAAATCGAGCACTTTTGTTACATAATTTTCCTTCGGCAAGTTTCAAGTTGTTCACAAGTCTTACTGCACTAGTTTCACCAATTTCATACATTCTTTCAATTTCAATTCCGGCGGCACACTAATCTGTATCTTTCTTGTCTCAAATCTCTAATAGGTATCCAAGGGGAAGAGACCCGAGAAATTGCATGAATTCCTACACTCGAATTCCGGTCAGAATCCTCAATTTCACATCCAGTGGCGCTAACTAATCCGATGCAATTTCTTGTTTAAATATTTCAAGATCACTTTGCTTTTCTCCTTCCTGTCATCTTCTTGTCGTTTTTCGACGTTTTTCTTCCGTTTAATTCGGAACGATATGTGTGAGGGTTTTTTTTTCTCCTGCACGTAATGTGTGTTGGACAAATAGAACTTCCGGTCGCCCGAGCGTCGCTACAAAACGAATAATAAAATACACACGCTGTCGTCTTAAGATCGTATTGAACCGCTGACATCCGCTCATCGACTACTACTGACTGTCCGTTGCCATTCAATTCGATTCACCAGGAAAATTGAACGAGCTCTGGCTACGTTGCGCGAATCCAAAACCAGATGAGTGGCGGCAGCGGAGACCGGTCTGTAGTCGAGGAGGCACACACAAATACATCACACGCGAGCATCTATAGCAGCAACAATCCCCCTCTCGTAGTACGTACGAGTTCATCATAAATAGGCGCGTTTTTTTGCTCCTCTATCCAGCGGAGAGTAGAATGAGAGTAGAGTAGACGCATTGAAAACAACAACAACACTCCTACACCAGTGAATTCACTGGTGTAGGAGTGTTGTTGTTTTCAATGCGTCTACTCTACTCTCATTCTACTCTCCGCTGGATAGAGGAGCAAAAAAACGCGCCTAATATCTTTTTTTATAAACACAGAGCAAGAGCACACACGATGAGTGAGTTTTCTTGATTTTCAACGCAATCGTACAGATACAGTGAACGAGACGCAGCGAAAGATGCAGAAAAAAATTTGAAGATATATTCACTTAGATAATTCATTTAAATTCATCTGGTTTGGTGGTTGTGTTCATTTCATTCATAAGTCGGTTCATTCGAGAATGATTTATTCGGAGGCGTATCCTCCACTCGACGATGAACGTGACTGGTGTATAGTACATTGTGGTGCATCGTGAACGAATGAATACGTTTGTTTTGTTGAATGGAAGATTTATGAGTTGCATGCGAGAATGATAATGATGCATGCAGCCCAGCATTCATTGATGAATGTGACGCAATTGATACGCGCCGGCGATTTTCGTTACATGCACTTGAAAATGAATGTTTGAGGCTTGAAGTTTGTTTGGGAATTTCATTTCGTCAAAGTCTATATTCATGCAATTTAGCTGTTGCATCTTCATTCAAGTCTGCAGGTAATTTTCAGTCCTACTAAGCTAATATGCATTGAAATAGACACAAGTCACATTTAGAGAATAATATCTTTTTTTTTAAGATAAAACCGTAAGATAGTTTTTATTGGTAACAATAAACACTAATTTAGATACGACTCGTTTCCCGCAATATAAAAAAAAAAAAGAAAAACCTCTTACTGCGGAAGTAATAAAAATATTTGCAATGAAATCTTTTCGGTAGTATTTACACTTATGAAATAAGTTTTTTATTCAGTTCGTTCATAGTAGCTTATAATTTTGCGATAAGTTAATTTACCGGTTATAAAAATTTCAGGTAGCAATCACCTGGACTGGAAACGTGGGAATTACCAAAACTTTAAATATAAGGTAAATCTTATGTTAAGGCTTTTATTTTTATATCTTAAGGTATTCTCTTATATAAAGCTAAAAGAATGTGCGCATCACCGCAAAAGATCCTAGCATTCGTTGAAAAGTTGATAACATTTTGGTTTCTATCCAAACAGATAATATTTGACACTGTTTTTATTGTAACAGTAGGATTTTGACAATAGCCTCACTGGCACATCGTTTTAATATTGGTCGACACTTCCAGTAAAAAACGCTTAAAACATCTGGAGAACTTGCGTTCTTACTATGCAATCGATTTGAAGGTAGTATATATCTGTGAAAAAGCAATGAAACCAACATTCGAACATAAGCATAGTGCGCCCAATGTGGTATCGTCGCCTTACATTTATTTCTCATGAAAAAAAAATTTCGAGAAAAAAAATTCAATCAGATCCATCATCCTCTGCGTTAATCAAGCAAAATTAAAGAAAGTATTGATAGTTTTGTGAATCACAAGATAAATAACCATTTCCGAAACACTTCAAATGATAATTGGCCTATTTCAACTTAAAGTTTAAAAATAATTCCAAAAATCACAAAATCGAAGGATTCCAGTAGTTTGAACATCCAAATGGAAGCTGATGGTTCAACATTGAAAAAGACTAAGTGAAAAGTAAATAAATACATCGCTTCAATTCAATTTAATCGTCCAATACGAGTGCACTGAGAGAAACATAGCGTCAGAGGCCAAAATGTATATTACTTCTGATGCTATATGCATAGTTGATTTCGGAATTGAGATAAATTATAGCGAAAGCCACCATAATATCTATTGCAAGACACCATAAATTTATAGGAATATTATAATTCTCAACGGCATTTTATATAGGCTCTGACAAAAAGGAAGCAGGCAGAACTTGGATACGAAACAGGAGACCCAAACTCTAAGAACCGATACTTCATCTTCTAATCAAGTCGCGTTTGTTGGTAGTCTAACGTTATATAGCCCACTATAGTAATATGCATCGAAACTAGGTGGCTTAGAGTCGGGACTATGTGCATGGGAATCTAGACTATGTGCATGAGAGTCGCAGCTAAGAGTATAGCAGAATTTCCGCTATGGAACAGAAGCCAATCTTTCATATTGTTTTTGTAGCTATATTTTGTAGCTGCGGGTCTTATGTACATAGCTTATGCAACCATAATTACCACGCTATGTTACATAGGAGTCTGCGCTATTTATATTTGATCATGTATGATAACTATGGATACGGGAGCAATATTTGATACTCCAGGGAACTATGTACATATTGGATGCAACCGTAAATGCTGCGATGTGATACAAAGGAATACGGGCTATGTGCATTTTTTCAGTGAAAAAATATCACTACAAGCAAAACTTAAAAGTGAAAAATAATTTTATTGTCCCCATTGAGTTTAAGTTGTCTCTACTGAGTTTATAATTTTAAGGCATTTCGTCGTGCAATCGTTTATTTGAGTGTACATTGGTGTGCAAATATATAGGAAACTTCTGGTTCATGCGTGATTCAAATGTACTTTAGTTTGTTAAGCTTGATTCTCCGATTAATTTTGCTTGTTTACATGGCCCTATTGTTTTCTTACCTATGCATTCAAAAGCCATTCTGTTGGATGGCGGCATCGTTGAGTTAAGGAAGTAGATGGAGGAATCAACATTAATTCTTGCATTAAGGCTGAATCTTTGCTACATAAATCCAATTTTTTTTAGTCACTTCTAATGCGATTGTACATACATGATCAAAATAAACAGTTTTTTAACAAACTTTTTTCAGTTTGCAAAGTTTCTAGACAAGAAGAACTTCAAATTAAAGTGTGACGACTTTTTATCGAATCAAAAGTTAATTTTCGCTGTAGATATTAAACTAAACGTTATAAAGATTAAACAGATGAATAATTTGGAATAACCGTTCATCTTTACATGCTGCGCATTATTAGCTCTTAGTTAACTACATTATATAGTAACACGATAAATGTTATCATGTTACTGGATTAGCTAGCAGACCAGCATACTGAATTTTCAGTTTCCCACACTCCAGTCTGCATAGCTTCGCTCGGTTCTTTTCATTCAATTTAGATAATATTACACATTTCATGTTCTTCAACTCAAACACTTTCCACCCACAGCCCTTTCACACATACTGATTATATTTTTTCACAAGCTGATATCTCAATTATCGTACATATTCAAAACATACGTCAGAACTATACATACCCGCAGTATGAAATTTATCCTTCAGATTTTTCTGTGATTTTGTTTTTTTTTTTTGAGTCTGACATCTCAATTCACTCCCACTACTTATCACGTGTGCGTAACATGTAATATACAATGTGAATGAAAACGATAATAAGACAATACAAAGGTCAAATCACGTTCTAAGTCTTTTGAAGTCAAGAAAGAACCACAAACAAAACGAGAGATTTATCTCGTGGTAGAGAAGTGGTGCGAAGTAAAGATATACACTTCTTATCTGGTCAATCTGTTTAGCTGTAGGTTTTGGTTGTACATTGTCCTACTAGTAGTCAATTGGAAGGAGTGATGAGAAAAAATATTCAAGGAAATGATATATCTAGTTTGAAGTAGCAGACTATAGTTACGATGAGATCAGGACAATATTGCTGATTGTATCAAAGCAGATCGGTGTTAACAAAATTAATGATTTTGAATGAATGAAAACAACTGAAGTCTGACTATAGAAAAACTAGTAAAAAACAGAAAGTTCATATTCGTGCTCTATCTATCACTAATAAATATGGGTTTTCGAGAAATGGTAGTAATATTTTGTATTTTAACAAAATATAAATCTTTAATCTGAAGATCAACAGTGACTCTTGTGTTGATCAATCAGACAAACTAACCAATTCTTTGAATATTCGTCAGATGTAAGCTGAATATAGTTCATCCACAGCTTACAGTTTGAATAGCAAAGGCATAATTTACCGAAGATAAAACGATTTAGTTTCATTTTTGAGTTTTCAAACTGTTGTTTAAAGCATGTTCAGAACACCAAAGATAAAACAGTGCCTTCCGGTCTTTGGTTACCAACTATCTTGATCCTTGCTTCATTATGTTCTTCATATGGAGCCAATTTTATTGACAAAATATTAACTCTGCTGGATGCTAACTTTTAAATATACCACAGCTGAAAAAAAATATTGTCGCCAAAACCAAACAGAACAACATATACACTTCACTTTAGCTTTTTTCAGCACTCGCACGATTTCTTCCACAATTTTTTTCTTCAGATATGGTTTTTTTTCTACGAAAATCCGCAAACGATGAAAACGATAACTCATATACGATTTACATAAAAAGTTTTCCCACCACAAAGTGATTCTTGAATAGTCATAAAATGTTAATCCAATTCATTCTCAGCGATAGAGATCTCATTAATTAGCACAGTATTTCATTAAATATTCCGTTTTTTATTCTGGCTACGAAAAAAAAAATTTATTCACAGAAAAATTTATCAAAGTTTAAGCTATAAATAGGGTTTCGTACAGAATTGACGAATGTGTCGTTTTCTTTGTGTTAAACAACCACATTCTGTACAGTTTTTTTTTGAATATAGTTTTGGCTTTATGTTGCAAAATGTCTTGTGTATTTCGATTTTCCTCGAAAGATTAAAATTTCAAGGGATTACGGACATGACTTTTTATTAGTGTATATTTTTCATGATAAGGCATGCCAGAAAATTGCATTAGTTCGGTCAAGGAAAATTTTATGATTGCCAATAAACAGCTAAAGAGTATATATTTTGAGTGTCTAGATTTTGCTTTGAATTTTTACTATTTCGTGGATTTTCGTAATTAAAATTGTATCTAAGATAGAATATAGGACTGACCGAAACCCGTCGATTAAAGTGCAAAATAATTTTTGATAGCCCTTTAAAATCAAAGAAGAACATGAAAATACAAGTAGAAAATTTAATTGTTGAATAGCAATTACTAATTCATAGAAAAGTAATCAAACTTAGTTTTTCTTTACTCTCTAGATCATCTTTTGGTGATTTGATAGGTTTTTTTTCGATTTTTTTCGGATTTAGTATTCAAACCTTATTTTAATATGGTTCTGACCATAGTACTTTGCTTTAAAATAATCATATTCTAGTCTCAAAGTGTTCTAGGAAAAAAATCCCAACAGTAAGAGCAGCGAAGATATATTCATTTTGAGGTGATATACTTTTCTGTCAAAGCATCGTACAAAAGAATCGTACAAAGAGAAGACACAGAACATAAAAATCAATGACTGAACATAGGATGAATTGACCAAAGGAAAAATGTTGGCTCTCAGGAATAAGGCTGAAGTTTATAAGAATCCTCGCAAAAATGGTATTGTCATGTGCAACTTTGATTTGAAAGTTGCATAGGAAGATCTTCATCTCCGTCTCACTGCTTCCAAGAATTTCAAAATTTAGGACTATTTTTTGAAGAGTCAATAGCAATTTTGATAGAGCTTTCGGTTTTTATGAAAACAGTATATTTACGAAGTGAATAAGATAGAAATTTTGAGTGTTTCTACTAAACTCAGTAAAGTGGTTTCAGTTTTTGCAAAACTCAATAGGGCAGCGATCCGTGTTTTTTTTCTAGCCAAAAGTCCTTTCCTAGGATAGGAATACCTTCTAGGCATTTCATTAACACATCTGCCTGTTTTGTTGAATGTTTTTTCTGCTGCATTTGGTCAGTTAGAAACTTCATTCAGTGCTGTCAGCATGCATTAGTATCTAAGAACATGGTGGATAGAAATACCGCCAAGTCACATTATAAAGGACAGAAAGCATCGTTAAATTGGAAGTGTTTTAAAAATAATAAATTGCAAGAAGGATTTACGGGAATTTTGTTGAAATGCCCTTATTTATGTTTTGAACTTCCTGCACAATTATCGAAAGCAAACAAGGGAGGATTTTTCAGCTGATAAACTCACATTACAAGATGTTGAGGGTAATTTATTGCTCGAAGTTGAAAATAAAGTTCAGAGTTCATCGTCATTTTTATTATTTTTCCGGCATCATCTCTTTATTCAAAAAACAGCCGAAGATAACCGATTTAATTAAAAATCTATCTCTTTAAAATTAGGCAGAATCGCATACTACTAAAGACGAGTTCAGTTTTTATATGGAAAAATCAGCGATTTCGGGAAGTTGACTGGCGCTCCTAGGGCGATACTTCCAGTGCACTGGCAAACGTGCAGCTAAAAGATGCGCCGGTGATCGTTCACTAGATACGGATCAAGAGATAAAAAGAAATCTATATAGAGAAATAGTATAAAATCTTAAATCTGCAGGGAAAGTCACTACATTTGAAAGAAAACTTTCAGAATATATTTTAGTCCTGAACTTGATAAATAAAATACGTGGTAAACAGGTAATCAGAGAAAAATTTGGGGTGTTCGCTGTCGAAGTTGCCCCAACATTGTTGTTCAGCATAGATGCTTCAACATTGGATTAGAGAGTCCACAGACGGATACACACCCCAAGAGCAAAAAATTTAAGCTTATGATCAAACGGGCGCAATAAAGAGAAAAATAACCTTCGTCCACAATATAGTCTGCAGGAATTGGAAGTGAAAATAATTCATAGGTTTTTGAAAGAGTAAAGCTCGGAATCAATCAGTACTGTTTTCGATTGACAACAAAATCAACCACTTGCAAAACTCTCAGCAGGAGAGATATTCTATTTAAGATAAGTTTGATTATTATATCAGGTAGTTTCATACCAAATGTCGGATTTTGAAGGGTTAAGAAAAACTCGATTATTTTCAAATGAAATGGTTTTATTCCTCAAAATATTCACCGTTGGAATTTATAGTTTGTTGCCAACGTGTTGGCAAATCAAAAATTCCTTTTTTGAAAAAAATAATATTTTTTTGCCCCAAAAACTCTTCAAAGGACGCAATTACAGCGTTTTGGTTGGAGTAGCGCTTTTCTTGTAAATAGTTTCCCAGGCGCCGGAAAAGATGATAGTCTGTTGGTGACAGGTCTGGAGAATATGGAGGGTGAGCTAAAACTTCGTACTGCAACTCCTGTAGTTTTTGCATGGCCAAACGGGATACATGCGGTCATGCGTTATCGTGTAACAGAATTGGTCCATGCCTATTTACCAGAGAAGGCTGTTTTAAACGCAATTTTGCGTGCATTTCGTCCAATTGGGCACAGTAGGTCTCTGCAGTTATCGTTTCACAAAGATTCAAGAACGAATAGTAAACGACGCCTTCTGAAGTCCACCAAACAGTAACCATGACCTTCTTAGGGTGCAGTCCCGCTCTTGTTTGGTGGCTAGGTGCTTCTCCGCGATCCAACCATTGTCCTGAACGCTTCCTATTATCATATCAATCCATTTTTCACCGCAAGTCACAATCCTCTTCAAAACTGGTCCTTTTTTATGTCGCGTCAGCAGTGAAGAGGCTACTTCAACTCTCAGCATTTTGTTCCTTTCAGACAATTCGTGTGGGACCCATTGATTAAGTTTTTTCACTTTTCCAATATTTTTAAGACAGCGACTAATGGTTGATTTCGATACATTGAAGGTCTCAGCAAGGCACTGTAAAGTTGTCGATGTATTCCTCTCAACTTCTGCTCGCAGTTTGTCACCATTAACACTGCTACCTTGTTGATCACGTGGTTCGCTGTCCAAGCCAAAATTTCCTTCTCGGAAATTGGCAAACCATCGTTGCACTGTGCGTTCGTTGCAGGTATCTGGTCCTAACACCTGATTAATTTCTTTCGTCGCTGCAGCTGCATTTTGTCCTTTTTTAAACATAAACAGGTAAAGGACCAGCATATCTCTTACTGTAAACATGTTTATAAGAGCGAAAAGGACAGATATAGGAAACCACACGGGTAGTAAATTAGGCACTAAAAGAAAGGTATTTACCTCTATTTTCAAACACAAAACATATTTTGAATTTTACCAAACAACTCTGTTCACCATGGGATCACTTTTAAGACTGTCAGGAAATCCGACATTTGGTATGAAACTACCTGATAGTAATTTAATCGAGTGGAAAAGTCGATGTTATGGCAACGCTTTGCTTTACCTGGCTCGACATTGAATTGACTAGATAAGCTTATTTGGGAGCATGATGTTTGGCAGATTTTCTTCAAATAAAGGAAACTGGCATTATGTTACGAGGTGGAAAAATCAATTCGGCTATTTTCGGAAACCTGTCGGAACCGAAACAAAATACCATTCTTTTGACGAAACTAATAGAGTTGTTTTACAAGAGAAAATTATTCAACATAATCACACATTACTTTCCAATTGGAGCTCGTCGAGTGCTCGGTTCGAATTTTGAAATGGCTGCGTTAATAAGTCCTTACAGCTTATATTTTTAGAGAAAGAAATAGATTAGTGTTTTGGAATATTCGAAAAAAAACCCTCCTTTGTGAACTTGGCTTTTTCGTCGTTAATGAATTTTGAATAAATTTTATATTCATCATATCACCTAAATATTTTCATTATCACATGAAAATTAGATGGCAGCATCTCTAAGTATACAAATGATGAAAATGCTTTAGTGCCGGTAACATTTAATTGGCACTGCAATCATAAATACTAAAACTGCTTCACATCAAAATTAATACTCCCTGCGAATGTCGTTTTTATCCGATAATTACATCGAAAGTTACTGGGGCCAATACCTTCTGTGTATTTCAATTGGATCAAAGAAAAATTTCGGGTGCTCAGAAATAGGCATGGTGAAGGGTTACCATTCTCAATAAGGAGTTTTGAAAATTTCAATTTAATTCTGTCGAAAAAGCATGCAATTGATCAATCATTTGCATTTTCTTTTTCTACAAATCGTAAATGTTTCATGTGGGTCGTTGATTTGAAGAATTTCTGTTTAGGTACCCACGGTAGCTGCAGGATTGCCCAAACATTCATCAATAATCACACAAGTGTATTTTTTATGCCTCTCAAAGTGTCTTAAGAATTACGTAATCATTGGATTGTAAAGAGTTATCACAATTGGAATTTTTACAAATTTTCTTTGCATATTTTAAGGCACTCGGCGCCCGGATGGGGCTAAAAATTTGCGAAAAGTTATAATAAACAAACTTGAAACATAATCGATTTTCGTTTTCTTTACTTAAATTTTTTCGTTTCCTTTACTTACTTCCGGATAAACGAATGGGTACCTTCCATCGTCTGATGTCGCCAAAACGTTAAATACATTTTTTTAAATTAAAAACCCTACGGCTCTTATGATACTGCGGAATATTTTATTACAATCAATATTTTTTCGATGCTAAAAATTAAAATTACTTTGTTTTGTTTGCAATTATGTTAAATTCATTAATCTCATACAATATTTGTTACATAAATTCGCAATACCATAGACTTTTTTCTTGTTGTGTGACCGCAATTTACCAGTTTATCTTCGAAACTTTGTGGGTTTTTCTTTTATAGTCATTTCCCGGCATGATTACTAAGCCCAAAAATTCGATATTTGGCAATTCACCAGACACAAGTAACATTTCAGCAGTGAGCTCTGTTGATGAGCAGCAGAGGCAGTATTAACGAATAGTAGTTGTGTTATTTTTTTTTATAGATACTTGGGGTGTTTCCTAATTAACGTCTTCGTCCTTATCTTCAGCTTTTTATCACAGATTGTGACGACAGCAGAGTAGCTGAGCTATTCTAACAGTTTGAAGCAGATCAAGACGAGGTGTCCTAAATCGTTGGCTTTATTTCGTAACATCGTAACTTTAAAACACCATCAAGCTAACGAAAAGTCAAATCCGAACGTGACTTCCTCAAATGTTATACAGGAGAGCAATGCCAAGACATAGATAACTGAATTAGGGCATGCTCCACTTGGTCTGACGTCACTTTCTGTCCTAACAAGCTGAAGACGAAGGCGAAGACGTCAATTTGGAAAGCCCTTGCTAAACTTGTGGAACTCTAAGTCTAACATCAATGCACATCAACTTATCTCTTGAGTTCTCCATGTTTGAGTAAAAAAATTAATTTATTCAAAAGTTGATGCACCTATTTTTTTATTGAAAATCAACCATCAATTTAGGTTCTTTTCTATTACAACCATACTTTGATGATGCCATTGCCCAGCAATATGATTACCTGGACAATTGCACTAGCTACCACTCTACTAAGACCATATCGAGTTAAGCATTAATTGCACTTCAAAAGCAACCTCAGCACAACATCGGACAGGTGGAAATTATTTATGGTACACTACTCGTGTAGGCTTTATTTTGCCTTTTTCAAACATCTAATATCTACATTGTGCACAAAACTCAATGTAGAAAAACGATGTGGACGTAGAGTGAAATTCTGTTCACATGAAGGGAAATAGCTTCCTTTGCGACAACCACCTGTCCAACATTCGATCGCACATGTGTACAACATGCAACAGAGGGATGAATTGTGCCGAGCTGTATTTTGTTCGTTTTTGTCTTTCGTTCTAGCGCTCTGGCTCTTTAGTTGCAAAGCGAAATGGGAAGGAAACAATCGCGGGATGGAACGGAAGATCATCATAAAAATAGGAAACTTATGAGTGTCAGTGAAGGCGGGTGTTATATGTTTGAATGAAACAAGATATTATGGTGCGGGGCTAGTGCGGTTAACAAAGGTGAGTTGTAGGGGATTGGAGAAGAAAATCTGATTATTTCCAGAACAAAATTTATAAGCAAATAGTTTGCCAGGTTTTTTTAAATTAATTCTGCTAATGATGGATGTGGGATGATGCTTTGATGGATATTCGAGCTTCAATGATAATCGTTACAAAAGCTCAAGATTTCAGCTTGCTATTATTTTGGTATGACATTGAGCTCAAAATCATATTAGGTGCTTCTCCTCTAGACTCCCTCCATGGACTCACTTCATCATGCAATATAGTTTCTATAGACTTCAATTTCTAGATCTACATATCTTATCGCCGGCCAGGTTTTTTTTTTCTACTTTTTCATTCATCGATGAGCATGTATACGGCAAAAAGGAGCGGAACAAGTGGAAGTTGTTTGTAATAGCCTGAAGCGGATGTGATTTTTTTCTGATGATGGTTTATATCGTCCATCAAAACAACATCCAAACATACGTTCTGTTGTTGCTGTTGTTGTTGAGTATGTGCTTACAGTGGCTGGGATGATTGTTGGCCGAGAGAATCGTTGCGTAAATGCATCGTCGTAACCATTGTGAGACATGTTGGAGATGTGAGCTAGGAGGTATGGCAGAGAAGGGAACGAATTAGAGGAGCCCATAGTGCATTCATTCATTCACTTAAGGGTCGATTTTTTGCCCTTTTGGGCAAGGTGCAGAGCCAATTTTTTGTTTGCTTGTGCGTTTTCTTTTGAAGGGCACTATAATTACTTGCACTTTGGGGAATTCTTATGGTTTAGGTTCGAGCAGATGTATGAATAGGCTACGGTGCTATATTTGATTGTAAGATTGGGACGAAATGGTGTAATTTTGGCTATGATTATTTACAACGGATGTGGATTTGCATAGATTTTTTAATTAATTTTATTTTAATGATTATTGAATTCAATTCATTCCTCTCATTCGAGTCATACTGCAAAATTGACTTGAGATCGAGAGGGAAATTTCGGGCATCATATCTACTTTGTCTACCGCGCACCACAAAAAAATTATCAAAAAGTCAACTACCCTCATAATTATTAAAGCAATAATAAAAAATATCATTTCACTAATTACCCACTACGTTCGATAACGTCCGACTGACTCAAATACGTGCGCACAGGTGTTCAGGTGCATTGTTCATCGATGTCAAGTCCAACTTTCCCACGATCCTCACAAAACTTCACCCCATTGAAACAGCAAGGATATTTATCAGCGTGTCTATCTTTTTAAACATCACACATACTCGTTTTAGTCGCAACTCTCCCCTGTTAAATGCGAATGGACATGCAGGTCCTCCACAGTGCATTTTCGCTGCCACCATTCATACCTCAGGCATTATAAGCATAATTACAAATATACATACACTTTAACATGACGGACTCGCCGCGAATGAATATTCCTCCGAAAAACGTGAAATGACATAAAACAGCAAAAAATTGATCACATTCGTTCAACTCGCGATCACATATTTTATACTCCTGAAAATTTATATTTATTCCCTCGTTTTGTCGTGTGAAAATTTCGGGACGTAACATTAATCCCACGGAAAAAGAGCGAACGACAAACTGAGTACGTGAATGTTTGTAATATATTCGATTATTTCCAATAAACAATATGTTCGTAAGGCAAGGGGATGGGAGCGAGAAAATTGTAAAAATAAAACAAGGACATTAATGACATCCATTAAGCGTTCGCTCTTTCTAGTGGAAATCGACTTGGTGGCTTTTTAGCATAGGTGCAGCAAAATGACTGGTATTAATAAAATGTAATCGTGTAATATTTATTGTATAAGTGAATTTAACAATGTCCAATCATGCGAGGGTAGTACACCCTTGAGCCACGAGAAATTTCACATTGATAGGAAAATTATGTGGAAGTGGAGGAGTGATTGATGCAGGGAAAAATGGAAATTGTCACCCTCATAATTTAATACATGTTTTGTCTATTTAAGTGAGTTATGTGAGTTTGACGGGCAAGGTTAACAACAAGTGGGTTTTCATGAACCGGGAAAGTGAAAAAAATGTGTCATGAGAGAAAATTTTTAGTTTTGGTTTAGAGTTGTTTCTCTATACCTAGCCATAGGTACATGCATAGAAAATCATAGTCAAAAATTATAAAAGGTCACTTACACTGAACTAAGGTTATTTTCAAAATATATTGCTAAGTTTCGCTGTTTCAGTCATTTGTAACATGGATATTTAACAACATTTTTCAACGTTCAAAATTACTACATTCTAAATCAATATGATTGATTTGATGATAAGAAACAAAAATATTTCCAAAAATTGTCAGATTAGAAGGAAATGAAGCGTTCTATCTTGTATTTAACTCTCGCGCGTGTTTTATTTCGTCGATGTCAGAAACCCTTCAATGGCATATAAATATTGAATATTTTTCGTAATGTAAGTAGAAATAGTGTTGCACTTATTTCTTTTGTATATTGTATAAATGTTTGTTTGAAAGTTTTAGAGAATTTTTTGCCTTGTTTTGATTAGTTTCAAAATATGATTTAAAGTTGAAATTTGTGAGAAATGCCAAATATGGACAGTTCTTGGGGCCCGAATATGGACCATTCCGTACTTGGATCTCAGAACAACAGCTGACTAAAAAACGATTTTAGTTTTCTTTCTTTTTCTTCAGATAATATGGCGAAAGTTATAAAAATGGCTAGAGAAAATACGATTGGTGATTTGAAAACTACAAAACATATACCGAAATCTACTTTGTTTCGCTTATGTCAGAAAAATGAGCTATCTCCAGAAGAAGCCGCAGCCACTGCATAAGGAAAAAATCTGTGTGAAGTGACCATCTCGAAAGTCTTTTAGTCGAATATATTTTAAAGATAGAGAGTAAGATTCATGGCTTGACGAGAAACGATGTTCGCAGAATGGCGTAGATGTTGGCCAAACGTAATTACGTGGAGCATGAAGTGACTGAAGCTATTTTTAAAACGTCATTTGCAAGAGCGTTTGGATTCAGTCAAGAAAAAGTGGACGACTTTTTTGATCTCCTAGAAGGCATCTATACTAAAGGAAACTATACTCCGAATCGCATATACAATGTTGATGAATCAGGACTTACAGTAGTACAAAGTAATATACCTCAAGTCATTCGTGATACAGGGAAACGGTAAATAGCTTCACTTACTTCAGCTGAAAGAGGTTCATCAATGACAATAGTTATTGCTGCGAACGTCACTGGTCATTTCGTGCCTCCCTGCAGCACCTGCTGCAGCAATCATCACGTCTTCATCTTACAAAAATGACCTCATATAAAAACAGTAAGAAGAAAGAAGAAGAAAAAAATCAATTCACAAAAACAGAGAATAACAAACAGAACGAAAAAGAAAACGAAAAGAAAACAACCAAAAGAGAAAACCAAGACTAAGAATAACCAAGCTAATTTGGATGATGGTGAGATGTTATTGTATGATACAGATAGTGAAACCTTCATGAAACTCCTGATTCAGAAGATGCGGAGTGTATGTTTTGTAATTCTGAAGATACTTGACTCATGTGTGAGCTCTGGGCACATAATGGTGCTGGTGCAGAGTTCGACACCTGGATTTGTGACTATTGCAAGAACGGGTTATCCATTTCGTGCTTGAGAAAGTAAAACCCCGCATACCGACATCTGTCAAAGATACACGTCAGCCACGCATTTATTTAGTTGAAGGAATATGGTTCGTTTAACAGTCGAACAACGCGTTAAAATCATTAAATTTTACTATAAAAACGGTGATTCAGCCGTGTCCACATTTCGCGCTTCACAGCAAACAATATTGAATATAGTGAATAAATTTGAGCAAATTGGATCTATTACTCATATTGCAAGGCATGTGCATCATCGAAACGGTCACACCACTGAAAATATCGCTGCTTTAGCCGAAAGTGTGGAGCAAGATCCGAATTTGTCGATTGTTCGTCGAGCTCAACATTTGGGCCTATCTTATGGCTCATTATGGCGTATTTTTCATCTGGATATGCATTTCCATCTACATAACGTCTAGCTCACAGAAGAACTGAAGCCTGTTGACCATGTACAACGCAGAGAATACGTAAATTGGGTCTTGGAACAATTTTTGGGGAACAAATTCTTCAGTAATGAGGCCTATTTCTCGCTTTGTTGATATATTAATAAGCAGAAATGTAGAATATGGGGCTCAGAAAATCCGCAAATGATCGTAGAGAGGTTATTACATCCGGAAAAAGCCACTGTGTGCATTATGGTCTGATTGCGCCGTTTTTTTCGAGAACGATCAAGGACGAGCCATCACCGTCAATTCTGAGCTCTATGGCCACATGTTAACCGATCATTTTTGGACAGAAATCGAAGATTATGGTCTTGACGATATGTGGTTTCAGCAGGATGGGGCAACAAGTCACGTAACACAGGCAAATCGAGCTCCTGTGCAAGAGGAATTTCCAGTACGTGTAATTTCGCGACTGGCTGATGTGGATTGGCCTCCAAGATCCTTCGATTTAACCGCTCTGGATTTAATTTTGTGGAGGTACGCGAAAGATCGTGTTTATGTGACCAATCTCCAAACTCTGGACGAACTGAAAGCCAATATTCGTGAAGTCATGGCCGAAATATTGCCCGAAATGTGCCGGAAAGTCATTGAAAATTAACTTAAAAGGATTGAGTTCTGTATGAAATCCCGTGGAGGACATTTCAACGATATTGTGTTTCACATATAATGGTAAGGATCAATCTTTACACTGAGATACAAATTACATCACTTTCCGAATATTTTGCGTTTTTTTTTTCAAGTTTACTCAAGTTTCTCTCTCTTAGTTTAAGTTCTTTTTTATATTTGACCAAAGTTCCTAAAGTATCTTGTAGAAATTAAGGCTGATTTTTAATAGTTTTTGAAGTATTCCATATTTGGAGTACTTATTTCATATTTGGAAACATTTATGCTAATCTTGCTTTTGAATAATTTTAGCACGTTTAATTAATAAATGCTATTCAAGACTGTTACTATATAAAACGCCAATTTACGACTGTTTGTAATTCTGATTACAAGTTTTTGATTTTTAATATTTGCTTTTTATGCATAAAATAAACCAAATGCTATTTCATATTTGGTTAATTTCCTCGGACCAAAGGTGTCCTCTTTCTGCACGACAACGTAAAACAATAGTAGTTTAGCATTGGTTACCCGGCGTAAGGCAAACCTTTGATATTTTAGATCACCCATTTTACAGCCTTGACTTGGATATTTTGCATTTTGTTATTATAGGTTAGTGAAGAGGGCTGCCGGGAACGCAGCCAGCATTAGCCCACCATTTTGGGCCCATTTGCCACCCTCATAGACAATCACACGCATTCACACTTACAGCCATGGCACTGGCGGGATTCGAACCCGCAGGCCCTGTAATACGCCGCTTTTCGGCCTGACGCCTTAGCGAGCAGAGCTACCGGACCCCTTTTTGTTATTATAAATACACAAAATTTTTGTAACATCCATGCAATCATGAGCGTGCACAGGACTTTGAAATAGAGGGGTAAATATCCAAATCGAGCAGACATTTTTCTAGATTTTCAGCATTCACATATCGAATGATTATATGCAATAGGAAATATCTTCCTTATGCAGATATGTTTAATTTAAATCGCGTTATTTTAAGAAATCTTCAAATTTTAAGAAATTTTTATTTTTTGCATTTAGTATTCTTGAGCCCCTCTTGAGCTCAATTTTCGACCTTGCTTCTGATTCTTCTTTTTCAACTTGAATTTTATGTTAAATGTACTTAAAATGCAGAAAATATGGCATCTAAACGATCATAAATGAAGTATATTTAAGCTAGTTTCAAATTTGGTCACCTACTATATATACATATTTGCTAAAGATAATTGAAATAAATAAATAATTTACGCTTAATTTTGCTTTAAACCTTGTCGCATTGCACGACGCGTGGCTATGTCAAGGTTAACATGTGAAAAATATAGAAACTTCAAAATATTTCCAATCTCAACAAACCAAAATGTGTAAACAAAAACCTCATGCATAAAACAAATGCACACCATCGAGAGTTCTGCAACACCAGACTTTTAACCTAAATTTATCCCCACTTTATTTAGTCCGCCTGATATTTCACTTTTCTCATAGTAAAAGATTACCATCAATCAAGTTCTTAAGATTTCTTTTTCTTCAATGCGTACACATACGATAATTTTTGCTTATAGGTACTGTTATCAACAAAACGAGTAAATATTGTGCGATTGGTCATCCACATCCGGTCCGTAAAAAAAAAACTACAAAATATTGACCGGATGTTGGCGCATATACTCTAATAGTGGAGTAGAATGGATCAAGCTAAGACGGCTTTTATGCTAAAGACTTGTTGTGTGTGTGCAGTGCGCGCAAAATTAACGAGCGTATAGACACCGAGTGGATTTGCACTAAGTGATTAGTACAGATAATTGGTGTTTGGAATAGTAATGTCGATAGCCTACCTCGAGGGCAAGAATAGTTACGAAGCCAATCTAGCTCAGAAATAATGTGAGAGTTGAAGTTTACTACATAGTATGGGTTTTTACTATTTTATTAGTTGATCGAGTTGAAAATATTACTTATGAATGGGCTTCGGTGGGAAAACCAAACTAATATTGTTTATCATTTGGTTGTATGATAATTTAATCACAGGGGAATATGAAAATTGATTTGAATGGGTTTGATACTTCAGATATACCTGGGTATATTAATTATTATTATTTTAATTAGTTGTTTCATAAGAAAAACTTGGGTTTGAAGACAATTTCATTCATTTGAAACCTAGCTTAAGAGAAAACTGACGATGTCTTCACAGAATACAAAACATAATCTTCACAGAATACAAAACATAGCAATTTTGAAACGATAAGGGTACATCATTTGTGCTATTGTATCTCTAACCAAACTTAAGTAAATAAAACTCGGTGTTTTCGAGGCTAATACACCGGTTCTGTAGTTTATGTTTCGATTATTCGTCTGATTGTCTCGCTTAGTATGTCTTATTCTATATTTACACTTTTAAGGCTCGTTTTGTAGAGCTTTTAATGTAACTGGCTTCCACCTTGTTTGATCAAGATGTCGATCTAATTGATCTGTTAATCGCGGTTACCACACACTTTGCGAATTCGGACGAAACATAGTTCTTTCCATCGATTGAAACTTCCTTGCTTCTTCTACTTTATTACATTTCTTCCATACTTCCACTTTCACTAACAAGTGAAAATTAACTACATTTCAAATTTCATGCTTGACGATCGTTCATTTACATCAGTTCATTTACATTTCGTAAATATTTATGATATTTCATCAAATGGGTTCAATAAATTAAACATTTCTCAGTTCTCGATTTCCTATTTCCGAAATTTGCACAACAACAATTTCTCAAAATTAATATTAAGACGTCAAATATATAGTAGTCAAAGTATCTCTATCGATGGCAATTTAAAAGTTTCTTGTTTATAGACCTGTTACATGTATTTTTGTTCATACAAAATCCAGCTAACTCCAAATGAAAGCGTCCATTTGTTTCACGCCCGAAACATCACGTATGTATGTTCTTCATCATTGTAAATATTGTATCGGCTAAAACCATGCCACAATTAATGTGTATGCCAGGCCAAACGAACTGGAGGCGGTGGACAGAAACTCTATTTTACAGAAATACATAGTTGGACGTGCTCGCTGGACCAATAATATCCAATGGAGCAGATCTATCGTCTCAGTCGTCTACTCTTTAATTTTTTACCTTTGCGAAAAGAAATAAACAATTTCCAAATGAATGGTATTGGCAAACGAATAAGAACGATGAGAAATAAAGGCGGAGTCCAAGTCTGATTTGCACAAGTATATTTGTCGAAATTTTGTGAACATAACGAATTGTTGTTAGCGTTTTGGAATGTCTGGTGGTGGCCAATCACGTTGCGTTTCATGTGCTGATTACAAAAAAATGTACAAACAGTAACTTTGAAATTAAATAATGAAAGCAAAGACCATGACTTTGGCTGAAATTTGTTGAAATTTTTGTTGACTTGCGATTCGATGTACTCACTTCAGTCGTAGCAAAAATTTTGTAGCAAATTCGGGGTAAATTGAATTTATCTATCTCTCATAAAAATCAATTCATGTCAATTTCATTTACTCGGCAATTGAAATATGTTTGTATAGCACGTGCTTTCAACAATTCCCTCTCAATCCCTTACGTTACATCGCTTTGCATAGAATAGATCTGTGCAGCCAACAAAAAAATCATGCATGCCCACGAGGCAACTTCAAAGCAAATTTTCTTAGGATTGTTGACTGACACCATTTTGAATTTATAATTCCATTATCCTTTCAATAGTACTACGATTTGTATCCCTCTCTTCATGTAATTCCGATAGACACCTCGAGCAACAACTGCTCGTTTAAGACCATGTAATCCCAGTAAATTGACAATTCATTTGAATGCAAGGGTCTTTTATTAAGAATAAGAAAAAAACATTCAACCCTCTCTCTTCAAGAAGAAAAAACTGGTAAGCTCTCCGACAGGAGAAAAGATTACGACAGGGTAGGTTAGTGTCTCACCCATTATTTGTAGCCTTCCACATCATCGTCATGCGTTCATATGCTCTATTCCTTACCAATAATCCAATTGTCGCTGCAGGGCTATTCATGAGCAACACGTGGTCACACCCTTCAAATTTATTGTTCCCACTTCCGGCCTTGCCACCATAGGTATGCCGTGCTATGTTTTTGCTCGTACCTGTGCTCTTCCGGGCATTTTACACGGTAGGGCATCGCATTGCTTCATCGTGTCGGTCGAGACAACAACTTTCGCTTACGAGGGGATAAACGATTCTCGATGACAAGATACCCTCCCGACCTCGAAGTCCTTTCGAAGGGACTCTTAAATCCCCTCAGCTGAATGTTGAAATAGTTCCAGAGACAAGATTCTCGAATGGTTTCATTGAAAATCCAATAATAGCGAGATGAGACTTTATTGTAAGTGCTCAGACAAAAGATCCGCTGAAATGTGTTGTTGATATTAGACGTGAGTCTGCCTCCAAAAAGTGATGTATAATGTTAGTTATACGTAACCTAAACTCATCGGATTCGCTCAAACAAGGTTGAATCAAATTATTTTTTTGTGTTACTGCTTCAGAAAACTTGATCGGTTCGGCAAAAAAGATATAAAATAATAGAAAAGAAGAGAGCCAACCAGACTCAATCGAAGTCTACTTCGTTAGTTTTTGCTGTTGATGATGGCCTGATGTGTTTGCCAGGATCTTGCTAGTGAATTGCATTTAGCCGGTAGCGGTGTAGATGTTCGATGCCCGGGCGCGCGATGCGGCTTTAATCAAGAAGAAGAGAATTACCAACTTGAACAAGTTTTGTGTGTGCATTATACGATCATGGATATAAAACGGAAATGAAACCAGATACTTGTCGTACTGGGTTCAAGTATATTATTAACAACAACGACTTGAGGAAAAGAAAAAAAAAAATCAAGGGCGATTTTAGTGTAGGTTTGCCGGTATGTTTGGGATTTTGTACTTGTTGTAGAGCAGATAAGATGATTTTTAGATGCTACTAACATTTAGAATAGTTGATTAAAATACTTTTTTTCCATACATAAGAGGTGGCTTATTAAGTTCATGGAATTAAGGGTAAGAAGAACAAATAAAAAATGCAAATTTATTTTTCTTTCTCAATATATTCGCCTTATTAGGGTTGTACGATGATCGACCTAAAATATAGAAACCCGCTTTATGCAGGCCACCCATCGGAAATCGACTCTTGCGAGCAGGCGCGTCGTCGTGCGGAAGGAAGACATCTTTCGTTAATTTTCCTATACTTTTTTTTGATGAGTACTTTCAACAGCTCTGGAAATGAAGAGTAGTTTTTTTCCGGCTATGGAGACGCCCTTGTTTTTGAAATCGATCAAAAAACGGTCGTCATAGCTTTTCCAGCAGACTGTGACCTCTTGAATTTCTTGATGGTGGCGAGACTTTTTTTTTTACACCTGGATAGAGTTTTGTTTGGACTCAGGCTCATAATGGTAAACCCAAGTCTCATCTCAAGTAAAGATTCGACTCAATACTCCATCCTTGTCTTCCCTACAGCTGTTGTCGTTGGTGGTTTTGATGCGTTGTGAGCATTCTCGGCACCGACCTTGTGCTAGCCTTAGCCATGCCAAGATGGCCGTGAAGTATATTCGAAATGGTTGTATCGGATAGTTCAACCATTTTTGCGAACTGTTTCTTCTTTAGTCTAGCATCTTCCAAAATCACTTTGTTGACTTTTGAACAATTTTCGGAGTGGTTGCTTCGATTGGCCGTGCCGGCTGTGGTCTTCCTCAAGTCCGTTACTTACTTGTCTGAGTCTTGTCCTGAGACTTTTTGTTGTTTAAAAAGACTGTGCCACTTGTAGCTCATGGTTTTACATAGAGAAGAGTCCTCGTAAACGGATGTCATATCTTCCATTATGATTTGAGTCGATTTTCATTGTTTGGGGAGAAACTTTATAAAAGCGCGGAATAGATTTTTTCCATACTTTGCACTTTCCTCCAGATTGATTTGTTTGATCGACGACAGCTCAAAAACTAATGACTTGATTGAAACAAATTTGCTATTTATACTTATAATCAGTTTCTGAACTCATTAAGTTTCATTAAGCAGCCCTCGCTAATGACCTACTTACTCATTCTACGAACTTATTGACCCACCCTCGTACTTCAGTATCATTGTTTAGTATCAATCCGTTGGCAGTCGAAACTCAAATTCTATTGAAAGATTCGGTCCTGATGGTACTCTCAATATACTGGTCAAATGCCTCTAATACTCCCTTTGGTTTTTGAACAATTCTTTCCAGCATTAGCCTCGCATTAGCCTCCTTTTCAGCCTAAACTAAACCCTTCATCATAAAAAATCGCCAATACTTTCCCAATTTTTAAATCTTTTGATCCACTCACCGTTTGAAACTATCATCATATATGTTATTATTTCAATAAGATTTTTGAACGCTTTGTTTACAATACAGGTCTTTTTTACAAACCTTTCTTGTACCTGAGCAGTACAATTGCATGGAACGAAGCTGTATAACGCCAAACCTTATTGTGTCCATTAATTTCGTTACCTCAGCTTTTGATTCTCGACGTCAAGTCGATTTCATTGATACAGACTTCTTAAAGGCTATGTGAAAAATGGCTTGCTTTTCAATTAACTTCAGAGGTTCGGTATATTTGATCACTTGCTCTCCTGGTATTCTTTTTACTTTGATAGCCATTTAGACATGCACGCTTTAAATAGTTCTACTTTTCCTTCATTCTTGTCCAAATCCGGATTCCTCAAAGATGTGTCTTAGGCCTCTTACTTTTCATCTTGTTTGTCAATGATCTTGCTTCTGTTATCAACTCCTCCTGTCTTCCATGTGAGGATGACTTACAATATACAGGAAAATTAAGACTGCTAGCGTTTCTCACTATACGCAAGCTGATTTGTTTGCCCAATTTCTTACACTCCTCATGTGTTTCCTTGTTCCTTGCCTGGTATTTTCTTGCCTGTTATCCAGCACTTTCGAGACTTTGATTTCAATCGAAATTTGATGCTCATGTCATTAAACATTACAGCCAGGCCCTCCTGAATATAAACTGAAAAAACCTGGTCAGGAACCAGCGTTGCGGGCTTTGTTTTGAGTTTTTTGTATATCTTTACCAACATTTCCACCTGCATTCATTTATTTTTCTAAGTTCTGGAATATGCATGCCAAATTTAGTCTTCGACTCCAGTTTCGGTATTAATGTGAAACCATTGAATCAGTTCAGCGTAGGTTCATTCGTTCGCAGTTTTCAAATTCAGCAACCTTTATTGTCCCTAATCTCTTCGTTGTCCTATCCAGTTTCGCTCGTTCTAGTTGATTATCTGAATGATTCTTCGTTCTTTTTACATATACAGAAGGCTACTTTTACACGCTTTTGTTGCGTTTTCCTAGATCGCACAATATTTTTTTTTGCTTAATGCTGTCCTGCATTGTTTTTCTGAATTCAAGAATAGTCATAATTTTGCACCTCTAACGAGAGCAGGTTAGGAAAGTAGCATTTAAATCAAAAATTTTGTCTCAATTGTTGTTCTTGCGGGCGTTCAAACAATTCCGAACCTGCTTTTCGAATGGCAGCCATCGCAACTTCGAGTTCACGTACGGACGCGTTGTCTTAAAAATATAAGGCATGTAAGGCAGCTCGTAGTTTGCCCAGCATTTTTTCTAACATGGTCTGCCACCATCTTCTTATTTGGTATGCGTAGTAAGAGACCACAATAAAATCTTTTTTTCAAATATTTTACCATAATTATTCACTCCCAACTCCCAAAAAAGGGACACCACAATCCTTCTCGCCGAGCTTGATACTTTGAATTTCTTTGGTGTTAGTGAAGATGATCATTTCAAAATTATCGACTGTGGTTTTGTTTCGGGATCAAAGTTATGGATTACGTTTTCAACTATAGTCACAAGTCGGCTTAAAAAACGTTCTATACCATCTTAGCACTTTTCAAGACTAGCCCTTGAAATATCAACTCGTTTTTTTTGCTCCTCGCTTAAAATTTTGGGTATCCATCGTCTGGAGACCTTTTTCATGTCTAGTTCGTTGGAGAGAATCTTTCGAGATTCTTGTTGCCTTAGCTAGATATCCTTTGGTCAGTTTGCGGTCAGCTAAAATAACATCTTGTACGTTTTTAAGGTTATCATTGGCGAGAGAATGAGCGTCCTTTGCTATGCACATCTTCCGTGGATGTTTGGTTCCGCTTCCATGCACTAGATTGTTTGATTGAAAACAAATTGAATTTCCAGCAATTTGACTCAGTAACAAAAAACACCAACTTAAATATATTGGAATAATCAGCAATGAATACGCGGTTCACAAATCGTTAATGAACAACAGAAAAATAAAAAAAGGACCTAGTTGAGAGCCATACGGAACTCTAAGTGCCGGGAAAATGTGGCAAGAATAATGGTTACCAGCATTTATAGATCTATCTCTTATTACTGCTATTAGCCAGTAGGTACAACATAGGTACAACATCGATGGCCATTAGCCAGTAGGTACAACATCGATGACAAATTATGGACATACATTTTCAACAAGTCTCTAAAAAAGTCTTAGTAACCTTAAAAGTCGATTTATGCTATCTTAAGATCAAAATTTTAGTCAATTGTTTATCTATGTCAAACTGATGAATATAATTTTGTGTTATATTTTTGGTACATGATCAATATATGTTTAATTTCCATTCTACCACATTCACGTATTCCAGCGCCGAAATATTAATATTTATAGTCTAAACGATTATAGCTTCCTACATCGGACAGCTTGGTCTGCTAGACTAGCGTGTTATAATTCAAATGATGCACCCACAAGGTGATCATCATTCAAGCTAAGCAGCACTTCAAGTGGCAATAATTTACGCTTTCGAATCCATTAGCATTTAGCAGTGCATTAATATTATGATTAGCATTAGCCTCTACTTGATTTCAAGCTCTCAAATTAAATCGAATAGACAATAAGCAATCTGTTGACTTTTCAAAAGACTTATTGCAACCGAAACAAATTGATTTACGATTATCCAGTTGTCTGCAACTGAATTCATTCGTTAGCGACAATCATCTTTCGGCGGCCGTTTTTCCACAAACTCTTAAAGACAAGATTTGTCAACCGGTTGCTTATAGCAGCCACTGAAGTCACCGCATCTATTCGAACTTGATATCAAATCATTAGTATGGTAGCAACTTTTCAAATTCAAATATCAAAACTTTTTCTTTCGAATCAACCACCACTAAAATCACCATCGTCATGCTATCAGTATCATCTTACCGTCAGACATTGAATTGCGTGCATTTAATCAAGAAACATTCGATATCGAGAACATCGAGAATATCTTAAACAGGCACTTAACTCATTCGAGATACGTTATCAGTCACAAACAAACAGCTTTACAAGTCGAGAACGAATCGTTCGTTTCTAAATGGCCCAATTAATGGCGCATAATGGGCATGATCCGAAATCAATTTCGTTGCTTGTCAACATCAGCGTTATTAGTATCGGCTGTCGACACGACAGCATCTGATGTTAATTCGAGTATTTAATGGGCTAATTAAATCGTGATTGAAAGGTGATCTGGTAAGGTAGGTATGTGATTTTCGGGTGCTACTACAAGGATGTGATGGGATCATGGGATGATTTGGGTAAGGAGAGGAAACAAGCGATAAGTGGGAAATGAGCCCAGTGCATATGGGCTGCATTTTTGCTTGGTGAAAAAGTGTTGAAATTCGTATCTGAACAAACGAATCATGTTTTTGAATCACATTTATAAAACGTAAGATGTTTAAGTGATTTTTGCATTTGAGAATTCTGATTTGAAAGTGGAAATTAACTTTCTTTGGAAATCAAATTGTACATCTTTTTGTGGGAATTTTCACCAAAAATTAAACGCTTTGCAGAAACCAAAACTACTTCCCAATTGCCATCCGATTTAACTAAGTCTTGGAAATGAATAAATATAATACATCAGAGTAAAATACGTTCGTTCTCTTCAGCTTTTTATATGTGAGGATGCAAAATGTTCTTTTCTATTTTTTTGAAACTCAAATTAGCAACTCAGGGGGTAGAATCAATAAATTTTGGCACTAAACCAGAAGTCTGTAAAAAAGTTACCACCCATATTATTTAATACTGGTTAGAAACAAAAACTTGTCCTATGCCTGATTTTCTAGAAAGTTTATTAATTTAAATACACCACTATTTCTAATCTACCATGAGCCAATCGATAAAGACTTTTTTCTAAAAAAAAATCATAAACTATAAAAACATCTTCATTTAGACCAAAAAAAATTTAACAATCCATGTCACATGTCATTGTAATTATTCATAATCTCCCAGCACGATACTTTTCATTCGACCCAACAGGTGGTATCGTTCTGATTAGACTATTCATACAATCTTCCATTGGTTAATTTATTGTCGCACTTTTCTCGAATGCTGATTAGGTGCTAATCAATTTCAAATCGCCGATAATCGAGCATTCCGATTGTGTTGGGAACGAAAGTATTGTGCATTGATTATTAATGAGCGACTATGGAAATTAGAGAGTCACAATAATTTAAATTTATTTAAAAGTAACTAGTTGAGGCATGATTTCTAGAAATGACAGGCTGATGATTGAAAGTATTCAGATATTTTTACAGATCTGAATTTATTAGAATTCGACTACCGGAATCGTTGGATGAAGTTGGTAATGTAAGAGCCTTGGATTTTACTACTATATAACCGGATGCGAATTGATCTCCGCGAAATTTATTATTCCGATTATATGTATGGTATTTTCTAAAATATGTTTCGAAATTTTCGCACATTCATTCCCATTACCGAGCACCGGAAAAAGTAAAAATTGCTAAACAAAATAGAAACATACGACCGAAATCATTACATATCTATCTACCTTTCTCTACAAAACTATTTCTCGTTTTAAGTATATTATAAACCTCTATCGGAATTACAAGTATTACTTAACTACAATTTTTATACATCCTGCTAACGAAATATTAATCGATTTACGATTACAAGTGAAATGTAAATGTTTGCATTTTGAATCAGCAGGTGATCGTTTTCATGATTTTTGTCGATATGCTTATATGTTTTCTTAGTCACATTCGATCGTTTGATCGGATGTATCAATAGACCATGTAAAATTTAGTTGAAAGAGTTGAATTAGCACGTTCAATTTTTGTAAAATTCGCAATCAGAGAAATTTTATGCTAAAAGACTGCTTTTTCCCCCAAATCGCATCGTTGAATATTTGATATTGAGTGGAATGAAAGTGTTTTCGGAGACCCCCTCCCTTTCCCCTTTTTAATTGAATTTCCTTTTGAAGGAATTTATAACAGTTTGAGTTTACTGGAAACAAATTGGGATTAAATTCGTTAACTTGATATGACTACTAAAAATGTTTAATGGATTGATATGCTTGTTTTTAAATTCTCTTGATACAGTTTACTTGATCAAATAGAACAATGCAAAAACGTAAGTGAGGGTCTTTTTAAACTGACATATTTACCGTGGAATGATTTTCCAATTCTACAGTCTTTTTTCGCCGTTTTTTGATACTTATGCTAAGTATTGTTTGGGGTGCTAGAAAAAAGTTCTTGTATCAAATTAGATTCCTGTAGCTAGCTGGAAAGTCGATCTTCATTTTGAGAAATATCGAGAAGACTAGGTGATTTTTACAGTCAATCTTCTGGTAAAGGGCTTAAAACCACGAGATAATAGCTTGCGTCCGGATTTTGTAGATTGAACTCTTTGAACAACTTAAAGCCCATTTTAATTTTTATCGAAAAATCGTGTTCAATGACGAGACTCACTTTCGCCTCATTCTTTCTTCGTTTAGTGATGCGAATTTTCAAAAGACCCATGAGACTCAACTACATACATAAGAAGTCATTCTTTGGTGCGGGCTTGACATTGGTGAGATTATTTTAAATGAGATTATTCTAATTATGCTGAGATTATTGTAATTATGTGTAAATTCATACACTTTTGCATTTAGGAGCTAGATATATTTCAATTTCTTGAGTGAGGGTTATCTTTTTTTTTGTTGTCTCGAAAAAAGTGTTCCAAAGACTAATTTAACTCAGCAACTAAAACGTGAACTAGACACAGAAATCTGGTCGTCGACTTGACAGATATGTGATATCTGCGACCAAATTTATTGTCTGTGGGCTAGTATTGGATGTAATTTGTGCGTAAATATTGCAAGTCTGTAACCAAGCCGGCGACCAGAGATCCGTGTCTGTGGGCCGCTTAATAAACACGTGTCCGCTCTGGAAGATCCCAAAAAAGCACAAAGCAAAAGTTGATAAGCAAAAGTAATAAAATTTATTATTTCAAGAAATTAATCAGCTGATTTGGACTTTTTGTGCACATCATTAAATTTCATAGTCAACTGAGGAATGTTTCAAATGCTAAGCATTGCTGATTTTTATTTGGTTCAATTTTTAGAGTCAATATTCCGAACAGGAGAATGCTTAGTCATGATTTATGTAACATACATTTTTTTGTATTGAAACAAGGTCAATGCTGGCCCTCATGCCAAGAAGAAAGATAGAAAGTGCAGTAACTTACGGAAACTGTATTTAAAAGAAGTCAATTATTTGGGAATAATTGTATAATAATGGGAAAAAAATTAATAGAAGTTCAGTCATCTAAAATAACGTTGTAGACAACATGGCTAAAGCTATGAATGGGAAAGTTCAGATTGGAGAAAGTTCACATTGGAGAAAGTTGAGACACATATCTTTCAGTAATCTTAATCTTAAGCAGAATGTCTGATTTCGTACAGGCTGTGCGATAGCAAAATATTCTGTTTTTATATCGTGTGTATATACCTAACGAATGAGCACTTTACTAGCTTAAGCTTTTTACTAACACAGACCTGTTGCTATTCTTATTGATAGCTATTATTATTCAAGAAATATGTTCCTTAAAGCCATAATTGGTCAGGAGTAAACTGACGGATAAAACTGTTGCATACCGGAATCTTTAGCAAGTTGTATTTAATCTAAATCGGCTTAATAGACACTCTGATGCGATGCCAAAGTTTTTTATATTGTAGTGGCGTCTAGTTTCGAGTATGTCTATTGCCAGAAGTTTGATCCGATCAATATAAGGAAAGAATCGAAAGGGATCAGCCCGTGGATACCGTTGTCTTAAAAGCCAGCACTGCGTTAGGACTCGTACGTAGGCAAAAACGCAAGAATTTTCTTGGTACTTATTCGATGTGGCCAATATGCATCTGGTGATAAAGATATGTGCAAGATGCATGAATATTGGATTGGTTCAACCAAAGAAAAAACAAAGTGTTCTTGTTAAATATAATAGACTTCTTCCTACCGCAGGACTGGCTTTTAAGACGACGGTATGGCCATCAAAAATGAATGAGCTGTTCAAAATTACTCCTAAATCGAGTACTTTTTCTGAACGTGTTAAAACTGTAGCCGTCAAAAAGCATTCAAATTTTAAAGAAGTTATTTTACGTCTGAGAACAGATCACTTGTCAATATTGATTGGTAATCGATTGTTCGAAAGATTATTTAAACCAGCTTGTAGATCTATGCAATTGAAAATGTACACTTTTTGAAAATATTGACATTAATATGGATAAGCTCTTCACAAAGGACGCTAAATCATTAAAATGAAGAGCGAATAGAAGCAGACCCTGGTCGCTCCCCTGAGGAACATCTGCAGAAATATTGAGTTTCAAATATATTTCACGGCGAAAGATACAAACTGAGTATGCAAATCCAAGAAAATCGTTGGACAAATTTGCAAGTTACTCCTTTGAAATTAAATGATTCAGTTTATACACACGGACAGACCTGCTTCTATAGGTGGAGTAAGAATATTGAACAATTTTAATAAGTTCGTTGTAGTTGATTTTCCTTTTGTTAAAACAAGTAGGTGAGGAGTTATGAAAGATGGAATGATACTTATTTTTGGTTCAAAAAGTTTAGCGACACTAAATAGCTCGGCCTTTAAATGGTGCCTGACTACGTTTCTAATAGGTTCAAAATGTATAAGATAAAGACAACGTTTTAAAATGAAATTTGGGATACCGCCAGCAATCGGCGTAAGGTTTTTGTTCCGTTTTTTTAAAAATACCTACTTAATGTTCAGCTCTAATAATACCAGTGGTCAATCACGGCTCTCAATGACGATATTTAACACGTCTAGATCAATATTTTTCAAAATAAATTTAAAAACTAATGAAGTTTAAATTCGGAGTTAATAGTGCATTTAATGGCAACGAAGAAACAATGGGAAGAGATTTTGGCTGCTTGAAAAGTTGTTGAGCCAGTTCATTCAAAACACTAGCATTGCATTCGCGTAGTCAACCACATGATGGTAAGTACCAGCATTCAAAACTGGAACCAATAAGTTGCCGTGCAACAAAAATTTTCGCCACATTAAAGTTCCGCCTGATGATGAGTACGTCGTTTGGAGTAAACAGTATTGTGCGCTACCTCATATAATTCTTACGAAAAGCCTGGTGGAATGTATATTGCTGAAAGCCATCGGCATTAAGTACCTCTGCTGGTGACTTATGTCCTACTGGGCTCCGATTCTTTGGAATGAGCTTTCGAACGATTGTATTAGGTCGCTAAAAGGAGGATTAAAGACTTGTGACATTGAATAAAAGGCGGAGTTGGTTAAAGCAAAAATCTGGTGCAACACGTTTGAATGATGAACCTCGACCGTCGCTACTAATTTTTAGAGTTATTTGTGATTTTGATTTTTAAAATGAAAATTTCAAAGTGTCAGAGAATCTCGGCAAACTTGATTTTAACAATTTCGCTATAGTATCAGGAGAGAGTCAAGTCTTGTGAGAACATCTCTCTTAGGTTACACAACTCATCTGGGTTTGCAATTGAATATGTTCTTGGCGACTGCTATTAAAGCAATGTCAGTATATTCGATGTCCGGTTGAAGTCAAGCTTATTCAACCTAATTATCAACTGGTCCAATTTATTTTCGATTGCTTCGTTTCTTAGTTTCAGAAGTGTAAACTATATTGATGATAGCGGAGATTATCAATAAATTAGTAATTAACTTAACAGATGACACCAAAGAAGCTATTGGATTTGCAATGGTAGAGTAGCTCTGGGTTAACTTCTCGTAGCACAACAAAGCCTTCTTCAGCATATAAAAGCTATTCCGCTCAAATCTACTCAAGAAGTCTAGGCTCTTATTGTACAAGATCAGGGTCTTCCTAATTTTTATGTATTTTACACTATGTTGGCTGTCGGATCATACGGGCCATTTATTGCAATACATACTTACTCATTCATATCACTAATCTGAATGATTTTTTAAGAATTCATTTCAAGTGAAATCAATCTTCAGTTCAGTTAGTGCATTAAGATTGTAGCTTTAGTGTTGCAGAAATAATCACTTGCATCACCTTTAAAACTCAGAAGGGTTCAAATATTACTTTTTACATGAAATCATCGAATTATTGTTTCATGTCATAGCATATGTCGCGATAATTTCTCAATTATACCTATAGTCACCAGCCAAATATCTACAAAATTGATAATATCCAGGCCAAGGCTATATAGCCTGAAGCAATATCACTTTCGAACCATATCGCGCACATAATCACCTTCCAAGTTTAATGTCATTACTACGGTTAATTACTCTATACTAGAGCAATGCAAGAGTGCAATGTCTCGCCCGAATTCCGCTCGTAATTATTATATTCTTCGTTATTATTTCTTTGTTTCTTGCACTCGATATCCTTCAAACAACTCTACCAAGCTCGAAACTAACATTTTCAGTCTTCACGAAAAACCAAGATCACATTATCGAACTACATAAAACGCGAAAAAATCATATACATTGGCAATTGTTTCACACTTTTGACTATACGAGTCATGATCAAGCAAGTATACATGCAATCCTCGGTTACATCATCGCTTCGTCACGCTGTAGCTTAGATACAACAGTAATAATCTATTTTTTTTAGACCCATCCCATTCGCATGTGTGTGCATTCTGTCATTGTTGCCTCTGCTGCTATTTAGTTAGCATTAATGATCGCGTGTTTTGGTCTAAAGAATATCTAGGCTACTGTCTTACTGGTACACCAATTTTCTATATTACTCCACGGATTCGGATGAAAGAAACTGGAGAAAAACAAGATCGCTTAGCGAAGACATCTCTTCATTCTGCTATGCTAGACAGCTGATATGACGAAAAGCTGAATGACTGACCAGTAGACGGTGAAAGATTTCAGTTACGACCGATTACGTTAGCCGGGACCAGACGGTACTCAGAAGGCATTATTATTGCAGGTCCGGCTATTTCGAAATAGAAATTGATGGAAGAAGATGGGTTCGTACTGCAATAGCAGTGCTGAAAGTTCGGAGTCCTCCGCTCCAGTCAAAGGGAACTAACGATATGGTGGAGTGTGTCGCCATTTTAGAGCTGTTGAAACTTGACATCGAATGGTTGGGTGAAATATATCATTTAGATGAATCGATGCAATGAAAAAATATCGTAACGGTTGAAGGGTTTCGTAGCCTAGTCGAAATCATTCAATGGAAAATTCTTGTGCAGTAGGGAGCACGATCAATTGAGTGAGTTCGAAATGAATTCAGCTTAGTGCAACTGTGATTAAAACTTTTCGGAATGCAAATCAAATTTATGCACGCACATTAATGATCCGAGGACTGACTGGAGCCCGAATGCGCCCTGGATTCACAAGTCTGTTTCTTCTAGCTCATTGATAATGTCCTCAATGAGCAACTTCCTCGCATCACTACCATCTCATTCAGTTCATCCAAATAACCGGAGCAGAGTAAATTCTCGATTTCAAATCTTCGGGTTTTCAACGGAACCCAAAGAAAACTAGATTGTAATTCAATATGTGCCGTCGCACGTGTTCAAATCAAAACTCCATACAAAATACATATGGGGTATATTTCGGTAATGCTGGGCCGGCACATATGTACTTATGTATGTAGGTATACGTTATTATCGTCACTGTCACTGCACTAAGCTGCACAATGTCATTGGAAATTCTACCCATGCCTCCAATATAATGCTCTTATAGCAGTTTATATCTAGATGCGTCTGCGTATGTGCGTTCCTTCATTATTATCAACGCTACCTTCCGATGGATTGTCAGTTCTGCTGCTCTCTCAGTCAATTGCCATTATCATTCATACACTCGTAGTCAGAATCGATGGAAGTAAGTCTGGTGGCATACACTGTAGACAGGTAGTAAATCTTGCTGGAGAGGAACTGAACGATTGAAGGGCAAGGTGCCACATACATACATTCGATGCAATTCGAAGCAGTGGTTGTATCTTGGGTCGATAATCATATCCACAGCATGGCAGGCAGCCTGCAGACACAAAAACAACAAGACAATATGACTTAGAAAATGATCGAAAAATCCATAGAGGAACCACTTCCGGTGCCACCGGTGTTGAAGAGGGTATATCTTTCATTCGAGTCGTCATATTACGTGTGTCGGATATTTGATGGCCGAAATGATCGATTTGAACGGCTAAGCTTCTCTGTAGTGGGTCTATTGTTTCTGAAGGAAATGTCGAATTTAAATTTACAAAATATGAATTAGTGTACTGGACGCCCTCGGTGTTTGTAACTGTTAGAGTGTTAAGTAATCTATTGCCATTATCGTTGATGATAGCTGATGGAACTATTCAAGTATATAATTGATATATTGCTTTGATTTATTGATACTTGGAAATGTCGATGAGCATGTTGATTTTGAAAACGACCACCGAGGGTTTAGCTATAATGAGCAGTAATCACGTATTCGATTCGAAACCAAAAAAGTTTAAATAGATCAGTAATTTATTGGAGATATAATACATTGTTTATGCTTGGATGAATAAAAGCCATTACGGTAACTGCTTTAGAGAGTTTGTTTAGTGTTATTTATGATTGCGGAAATCATGTGCAGTATATCAATTCTTAACACAATTGTAACAGGATTTTGATATCCCAACTAAATCGTCCAATCTAAAAGCCTGGAAATATTTCCAAGCAGAAGTTTTAGATACGCAGCACTGAAGATATTCTTAAATGGCTATCCAGCTGAGACGTATATAAATTCAACTAGTGCGCTAGTCATCGCGGCTGGCTGTCTAGCCACTCTGGTTAGTTACAATCACAAGCTTCAGAGGGAATTCTAGAGCGGCGAGACAAGTTTATACTCTTTAAATATGCCTTTAAGCTCACGCCCATGTATCTCCAATAAACATTAGAAGTCTAAATTCTAAAGTATTTCATTAACTTTTTGGTTCAGGATTGATAAATAGATGCTAGGATTTTTATAAATTATTAAACAAAAAAAATGTGAAAAAAGTAATTTCAATCAAACGTATTGCGTTATTCGACAATCTAAGGCAAAAATATAAGACAGACACCATTGACCCTTTTATTTCAATGGCTAGATTGACGCAAAATCTCAAGGTACGATGCACTATCTCCAGACATTAACAAAATGCTTGAGACATCCCTTTCATTTGAAATCACCCTCGCGGGTGATTTCAATGTGCGCAACGTCAGTGGTTAGTTATGAATATCAAGAGGTAATTCGCATTAAAAAGGGATGTATTATGAACCTGCAGGCTATGTTCGTCTGGGGAATTGGAACAACTTTACAAAGCTGCTAGCAATAAATGTAAATTCACTATCCGAAGAGTTAAATTCCAGTTTGACAAAAAAAAAACACAAAGGTTTCTAGTCGCTTGTTAAAATGATCAAGAACAACTTAGGTTCTTCTTAACGTACTTACTAAGCCACAGGATAAAGCAAACTTCTTTGCTGAGATTTTCGCTAGTAACTATTTCTCGCCACCTTCATCGTTGAATACTCCTAGACCTCCAATGTATGGTTTTCAAGCAAGGGCCTCTATTTTTCCGCACAAAAGGGGTATTGAAAATACTCTCCAAGCTTGATGTTTTCAAACCTGAAGGACCTAATGATATTTGATTAAATTTAGTTCTGCACAATCTATTTAGCCTGTCAATCTCGACTCGAATATTACTTTCAGCGTGAAACGTTACACACGATCAGCCCATGTGCAAAAATGGGGAGGCCTGTGATCGCTATAATTACCGACCAATTGGAATCATTTGTAAATTCAAAATTAATGAAATAGTTTGAGGCGAATCATGTTATTATCTTGAATCGAACCATACTTGCATTTCTTACTGAAAGATGGAGCCCTTCCCTCCACAGTTTTGGTGAAGCAATTGTAGTTTCTTTCGATATTTCGAAAGTCTTTAACAGAGTTTAGTATCCAGCTCTATAGGCAAGCTACGACCAATTAGTCGTCACCAAGTCCCTGTCAATTGGATTGAAAGTTTCCTTATATATCATTCCTTCCAAGTGTTTCTGGATGGACTCAAATCATGTGTTTACACTCCCAATGTCGACGTACTGTAAGGAACATTTCTGTCGCCAAATTTCTTCCTTTTATTTATAAACGATCTCTCTTTCCTTCACTGCAAATCCGATTCGTAGTTTTGCTGACGACAGCACCCTTGACTTCACATACTTTTTTGACAGAGTGGCCGACCCTGGCGTGAACACTAAAGGGACCTATAAACCATTATTGCTTGAAACTTAGCAAACCGTGCTATTTTTAATGCGTCCAAATCCCAATGCTGTCTGCAATCCCTCAAACTCTATCGTCCTCCTGCTAGATACACTGTTTTTGTTGATGGTGTATGTATTTCTAAATAATTGTCCATAAATTTATTAGATTGAAAAATCTCCAACAAACTAAGCTGGGTTAATCGCAATTTTCAACTTGCAGAAAATGCTATGAAGCGCATGGGTTTCCTTCAGAGGGGCAAAAAGACTTAACTCTATTTGACATAGCGCACATTTACAAGGCTCAAATACGACCAAAACTTGACTATAACTCCCTAATATGGGCTGGGGCAGGCCGCTCTGCTTTAACTAAAGTAGACAATGTCCAACGCAAAGCTTTCAAGCTTATTGGCAACCGTTACTTCACGTATTGAATCCCTTAAGCATCGATGTAATGTGGGTTGCCTTTCTCTTCTTTATCTCAATTACTATGGACATTGTTCTAACGAAATATTAAGTCTGACTCCTTGTTCCTCTTGTATAACTCCTTCCCACGGGCAACACCCTAGCCTATCAACGCTCGTCTTTCGGTTAGTGCCAGCTGTACCGTTCAATGCCATGATTCTTTCTTATCTAGCTCAATACGATTGTGAAACAGCCTACCTATCTATTGTTTTACCCGCCGACTTTAAGCCAAGTTCTTTGGGCTAAACTTACACCGCCATCTTCAACATACATCAACTTTAAAGAATTATAGGACATCCCCCAGCCTTGGTATAATCGTAGAAGGCACCAGAAGGCTCTGTTTAGATTCTCGTCCTTCTCAAACGTTCCCGTCCTTTGAGAAGGACGAGAACCTTAACAGGCTAGAAACCCCATCTGATAACAACGAAAGAAAAGTAATAAGAAAAATACTACTGATAAATTTTTATTCATATATTGACAACTATTAACGATATTGAAATCAAATCTGCTATTAATTATAGCATATCGCATCAAGTTCGATTTTTTCTATAATTGCAATTTGATACGCAAACAAAGGAAATTTCGAAAATATTTTTCTCACCTAGCTTCCATATCTGTCTTCTTTAAATATTTATCAAATATTAGATACTCACATTCCAAACAATTTGCATATTTTACCGAACTATTTATTCCTCTTCACAAGCGTAGCGTAAGAGAATAGATTCTAATCGCGCTGCACGAATAACTGCTGAATATTATCTTTTTAGTTTCGAGATTTTGAGCCATCTGACTGGAGACATATTGATTTTTGAGAACATTTATTCGCAAGATAAGTCCAGAAAATTATTTGTCATCTATTTTATATATTTCTGATTATTTTTAGTTGTTTTAGTGTTCTACGTTATCTGAAATCTTAATGTTCGATAATTACTTATCGTATGGACCAAATAAACATTGAAATATAAAAAAATTGTCAAAAACTCTAACGCTTCGCATACACATTTAATTATAGATGTCTAATAACTAAAATACTTTGCGTTGACAGAGTAATATCGCAAAATATATTGCTATTGGTTGTATCTATATAAAATATGGTCGTCTATTTGATAAAAAAACTAAGAGCTTGCCAAAATTGTTTACATTTTTTTACCATTCAACAAAACAATGAAATTTAATATCCGACTTTTAGAATATTATTATATTTATAGGTTGCCGCTTGCGTTTTGAAATATCTTCCGACATCATTAGAAGAAAATGTATTTTAAATAAGTATCATATTTTAGTCGATTGATAGATACGCGGCTGAGGAATTTTGAAGATTTGGAGATTTGAGGCGCTTTGAAGAGCATGTTGGCAGTATTAAATGCGCACGTGGAAGATATATTTTCGCAAAGTACGATTCTTGTTAAATAGGAGGCTTGCATCGATTCAATTGAATTATATTTACAGATTCAAGAAAATATTTGATTGAACATTGTTTAAATCATAATTAAATTTTCAAAATTATAGCAAAAAAATAATTTGGACTTTCTGCTATTTTCTTATATATTTTTTGCCTGCAACGAATTCCTATGGTCAACAGTATCTGAAAACTATTAACAAAAGAATAAACACAATAAAAATCTAAGCTTTGCGTACTTAAATTCATTCACTTTATCTACATAAAACCTGGTAACATATTTTGAGACTCTATGCATACCATCAGCGAATAATGAACGGTCACGGTCGAGTTCATCGAAAACAAAGAAATGTTCACCTGTATGTTAAGCGCGACATGTAATATCTATATCTATATCATATCCATCAGTTCACATGAATAAGGGGCATTAACTGCCCCAAGCAGATTCGTTATGTTCGTACTAACGAGTGAACTCGATATAAAACTTTGATGCAGAAAAGAAAACCTTCACGTCATACGATACCATCACCACCTAAATAGCAGCGTAACAACCAAAGGACTCATTTGTTCTTGTAGAAATACGGTTTAGCCAAGCATGAAACAATACGTACAATACGAAAAATTTCTAGCCGCCGAAATCTTTTACGATCGGTTACAGTAATTTTCTAATTTGAAATTAAAAAAATTTCCTTTCCATCGACTGAATGTTAGTCTTTTATAGCATATTATGCATGGAAATTGAATCTGCTTCGTTCGAATTTTCGTGATATCTTTTGATTTTATTATGCGGGATAGATTGGACACGGTTGTTTTATGTGATTGTGCAGCCTTCTGTGGCGACGGGTTTGGCGTTAGCCGCCAAGCAACGTAGACACATATTTTATTTTACAATATTGTTCAATGACTTCAGACGACAATGGCTAGATCTACATAGGTGGGTTGACTGTCGCCACTTCAATAGTCAAATTATTTTTAATCAAAGACAATATTCGTTTATGGGTGACGAGCTCCTAAATCAAAAATACGCTCCACTGAAGGTACACACAGCATAATACCAAATGAATTCGACTCGGGTACACTCAGTTTGTCTTTCGATATTTCGACTCTCCATTCAACTCTGAAGATAATCTTCATTTAATCGACTACCAATAACACCATCATCGTTGTTGACATACAAACCCTATATCTTTCATTTGTCAATATATCTCTATCTCCGGATGTTACTAAACTCGATGAAAAATAAACAATACTTGTCCATACCTGTTTTGGAAATTTAATTTTAGTTTCTATAATTCGCACAAAAAAATTGTCATTTCCTTAGACCATCGTCAAAATTACGCTTGCGTTTGTTCTCATCATCTACATGGTCATCAACTTACAAAATCTTGTCTCGAAACTCCCAATTTTTCGTGAACAAATCTACACTTGACTGTAAAGAATACACAATAATAGCCATAGTAGACATTACGAGGGCATCTAAAAAAGGAGACATCATCCGGGCTTTGATTAAGAAAGAATTGAATGAAAAACTGCTGAAAAACCAAAACTCTGAGAAATTGAAAGACTTCGACAGGATGTATTAGAGCACGATATCACACGTAACAGTATCATAAGTCTATTGATCTTAAATTAGGAATTGTGACATAAATTGTGTCGTTAACGCGAGATTATGTAAATTGCTATGTAGGCTATGTATAGGTGAGGAATAAGGTAATTTTGTTGACTTACCACTTTGATGAATCGAATAATTATGAGCTTTATCACTAGAATACTCTTGAGCTAATTGACTCGAATTTAATCTTTGAATACCTAAGTAGTCAGTACACACAGCATCATATGAATTTGATGATGGGGCATCTTCGGTTGGTTTTTCGCATTCTGTAATGAAATTAGGAGAAAAGTTTGGATTAAGTTAATCATAGGGTGTTTATTAAAATTGGAAATTTAAGATACATAAAAAGTAAGCTTTTTGGAATGACTTATGTGAAACGAAATCCATATTTTTTATTATGTGATTGAAAAGTCATTTTTTTAAATGACGACCGTTTTAATATAGAAAGCAGAAAAACACAAAAAATTTCTTGAACGTAACTTATTGAATCTTTCAATGGTATCTAGGTTGGCTTTCTTTTTTTGTTTTTTTTCAGTGTTTCTGTTATTTAGCAATCAATGCTTTTATGAAATGTACATTGGCATGTTGAAGTAATTCGATGAGCAGTATAGAACTTATAGCAGAGCCAAGTATACCCTGTATAAGGAGGTTTTGTATTTTTTTCAAGTCTCTCTTGTATTATTATAAATTATTACATAAATTTGTATTAATTTTCAAGTTTCTCTTGGATTCATCCTGTTTTTAACCGTTATCGCTGTTTTAGCCCATCAAATAACTGCAGTTCTCTTGCTTAGATATAACCATTAGTGTTTTGTGATGCACATCTTTCTGTCTTTTTCACACTAAATTCTGCACACTAAATTTCAATCCTGCAGTAGCTTATTCTCTTATCAAAGGTTTTCTTAAATTTTGATTTATCGGCTTCTAAGTATCCAGTCACATCCATTACGTTTTTGCCGATTGGAAACTTAGTTCTTCTAAAACCCAAAGCAGTACTTGCTCATTAAAATTATCTCACAAACCGAGAGTAGCTGGTATAGCCTAGTGGATAGAGTAAAAGCTCCTAGTGTGTGCTGGTTCGAATCTAGTTACGAACAGGTGACTACACAACGAGGTTTGAGTTAATTTAGCTTAGAGCAGGTACCTGACGCAAATCAGTGGGTTAGCACAAACACATTTTACACTCTTGAATTTCGTTTGTAAAAATTTACTTTTTCCAGGATTCGAATATCGCTGAATATTAGTTCATAATTTTGCTTGAGGATCCAATGAGTTTTTTTGTTTATACATCAAATTTGGATTATTTTACTTATACTAAGCTTACTTAAGTCAGGGATTGAATAGGGTAATTTAAAATCTTCTTATTTCATCAGATTTCGTTTTTTTTCATATTTGTTTTAGCTTATTGGTTTTTAATTTTTTCAAAGAAAATTTCGGTTAATTATTTTTGCATAATTTTGTAAAGTTGTTAGATTTAGGATGCGTTACTACATTTTTTGTCAGTTTTCAAAGTTTTTATGCGAAAATTGGCTCTGAGAAGACGCATTGATGGTTTCATGTTAGGATTAATTTTTTATAAGAAGATGATATTATCTTTTTTTTTGAAAGCTAAGCAAATTTTGTAGCCTTTATGGGAAGACACAATATGCAGTTAACTTTGACGAAATATTTCTTTACAAAGCGAATGTAGCATAAGCTTTGCGAGAATGTAACGATTAGTTTAAAATAAGATTTATGTTTAGAAACGTTGTATACTTTGTTAACTTTGTAAAATAAAATAATACCGCTTCAAACCTTGTCGGGCTGAAGCTGGCAGAGAGCGTCAAACACACATTTCCAAGTGTGGGGTGATTAGTTCCATGACTAACTTAAACTAAACTATTCAAAAGTGGCTTCACTCAAAATTCGGTGCATAGTCAGCTGGGTCAGAACTCAGGGTCTGGTTCGTCCCCACGAATGTTGCGCATCCCTATCATTATCCCATACTTTTTTTAAGGTCGGTATATAGTAAAAAAAAAATAGTAAATAGTATATAAATAGTAAAAAAAAATTGTTGGTGATCATTTTTAAATGTGGATTTGTTCCATTGTCACTGACTGGCAGAGATTTATGGGAGACTCCTGGAAAGTAGCACTCGGCTAAACTAAGACACCGGTTTATCCGGATGATCACGGAGCTGAAATCCAAGAGTCAAAAAAGATGGTCCTTCCAACAAAATGCCAGCCTCAACTATCCATTAGCAATTGAAAAGTGAGCAAAGTTGGCTTTATTGGTAGCTCAGTATTTAAACTGGGTGAAAACCTGTCATACTTATCGAGTTACTAAATCTGATTTTTCCTGCAAACATCAATATTTTCTAAAGAAGTATATTTCAAATTATTTATATAGAAGACATTAGCCAGAATGATGTTGGTAAAGGATTTTTTCAACAAAGATAAGTAAACGATATATGAGTTTCTTTTGTGTAATAGGTACGGCATTACTTAAGTTTTTAGAATCTGGTAACAAAGCATTATCTACGACAACGGTTGGATCATGCGGATCGATCATGTCGATGTTCATTCCAAAGACAATCAATAAAGAAGAAAATGTCCGCAGCTAAAACTACCGAACCAGAATATTTAAAATATTATCTGAATTATTTTGTTCGGTTTCTAAGATATTGTTTTTTTTTTCAAAAGCTTTAGCAGTGTCGCTGTTGTGAAACAAAGCAATTTTTCGGAATCCTACGGACAAAAACAAGGATAAAACAAGAAAATAGGTTGAAAACTGAGCATATAATCATCAATCTTAAGGTCTACCTCAATTTAATATCAGCAGATTTTGCGTCATTTAAACTGAGTTCGCTCTCTGAGATTATTTTTATATTGGTATTGGCTTCGTTTCAAATCTGCATTTCTACTTTCACGCAAACTGAAATGTGGATTTGACTCAAAAATGAGTAGACACCATCAAGATAAACTTTTGTTGAATTATATCCAGAGCTTACTGAATGGAAAAATAAAATAAGAGACGAGTAACATAAATAAATTAGAGACGAGTAACAGGTATTTGCAGGAGTTTCGATAAATATTAACAAGCAGAATTATTTCAATTTTATGTGCCCTCACATGATATATTTTTGGAAAACCGGTTAGATTTTGATCTGGGCTAATTGAATTATTATGAATATTGCAAACTCAAATGCTGATGGTACTCCACTGCAGACTCAGCTTACAAAATACACGTATTCATTTCGACTTTTAAGTCCCCATTTTCATAAAAATGTGCCCCAAAAAAATCAGAGCTTTTCAAATACAAGCTAAGGAGATTCCATCATATTACCCTTAATACCAATACCACCTATTCAATTTACGATAGCTACTTTCAACTTTCTACAGGCAAAACATCAGAAAAATAACAACGAAATAAAACTCGTAGAGGTCAAATTCAATTTCATCCGTAGCATATTTGATTTGGAGGGTCGACACAGACGACGACGACGACGATGGACGAAGTGTCCTGCCGCACCAATCTAATTTTCAAGCAGTCAAACGGAAAAGCTGAAAGCCATTCAACAGGTTCGCTTTTCCGGTAAAATTATAGGGAAATTCAGTAGTATTGGCGAAAAATATTCTTTAAGTGGATTTAGTGTGTTTCTCCTTCGTGAGTGAACACAGTGGTAAGGATGAATTTAATGGATATATGATAGTGATAGAAAAATTCATGTAGTCATGAGAACCTTATGCTTTGAATCAACCAGTGAATAATAAATAACGATTTAAGTTATTCGAAATCCATCTTTTAAACCAAAGTTTCTGTTAATTTATCATACACAGATTTAAGGCAACCAAATACAGTCGGTGCTCTAAAATTATGCAAACTGCTAAGTCTTTCCGATATTGTGTATCATCTCATCAACCTTGGTCATATGTAACATTGATCACTATAGTAACTTTTTTAGATTCACACCAAAAACGGATATCAGACCGAAGTATCTATATTTCCAATCCAAAAAGCCGACACCCCAATATTACAAACTAACGACACTTCAGATGCAAACATAGTATCTTCAGTTTCATTCCAATCCCAGTTCCAATTTATCCCATGCGACATCATCATCATCATCATCAAACCATTATTGTTTTCAATTGAAGCCACTTATAGGTGATTTACTTGCACTCAATGAATAAGACTACCATAGTCAGTCGAGTCAGTTAGTGAGTGTGTGTTTCATTCTCGAATTGATGTATAATTCATTTTTGCTACCACACTCGAGTCCATACACAGATTTAGCTCAGATGCGGGTAGTTTTTAAGACGTGGTCGATTGCCGCCACAATTTACATCGTGGCCCAGCTTCAGGGTATTATTGTACATTCACTTGGAATATATACCCGCCCGGTCAACTTAAGTAAGTAAGCCGCATTGTCGTGGTGGACATCTACTAATCTTTTATGCATCAATTTACGTTTCGACTACTTAAAATGATTTTATGAAGTGATTTCGATTTATAGCTTAGCTTGTCGACAACTTGACGAGTACACATATTCGCCAACGCCCGCTCGAATATGATTTTTGATGATTTCGATATTCATCAAATTTTTGATTAGAATTATGTTTTTTTCAATGTCGAAGATGGGGTGAGATTGTTATTTTCATATGTGCATTCTATGGGAAATTAATTCAAGTAGAAATATTGATAATGAAAAACTTGATGAAGCTATTGGAAACTGTTCATGAGTCTAGCACTGTCCACATATTTATTTTAAATTCATGTACATTTTACTTAAACTAACTAGTACAGCAAACGATCATTTAAATTTAAATAGAAATCGTTGCCGGAGGTTCACAGTTCACCTCCCTGTTCATATAATGCCTTTAATTCTTAATACATATCTGCTTACCTTTTTGCAAAATTTCCAGATGCTCCCAAAGGATATCACCCGTAAACGGTGGCGCAATTGCCAAGAATTTTTCACGACCTAATGCCACCATATCACGGCCGCGCATTCTTAAGAACGGTTCGATATTCGTTGATTCCAACGAAAACTCTTTAATAGCCCATTTCAGCCAATAGCTAACGTGTTCTGCTGTCCATTGACGTGGATCTGTAAAAATAAAAATAGAATATTATATATTATAAATTGATTGTTTCGAAATTTACAACTACAAGTTACGTTTCTTACCAAAACCGTCCCTTAAGAAGGAAAGCAGGAAAAGAGATGAATATTTTGGTATCTTAATTTTTTTTTTTCATAATTTTATTAATTTTAATGTTATAGTCAAAAGCGAAGCTACTATCAACAGGGATTAATGTTCTTTTTGCTATTTTGTAAAGTTAAAAGATTTCGAATGCGTGGTATTGGTTCAATATTAACAAGGATTAGTTTCGAGCATGTGTTTATAGCTAGACTAATCTTTCAATTAAATTTGTTTTTCTTTTCTTTGCGCAGCTGGGTGACACCACAGGGTTTGATTCGTCCCCACGAATGATGCGAATTCCTTACATCCACTCTTGTATTTTTTTTTTTGAATGGGCGACGCATATCGAACAAATAATAAAACAAACTTATAATAAATAAATCACAAAAGGGAAAAAATGAAATCACAAATATAGTTTGCGACCCCCTATAAATGTGGATTTGTTCAATTGTCTCTGACTAGAAGAGATCTGTGTGGAACCTATCTTTGAAGCCAATATTCCGCTTAACTGAGGTACTGGTTTCAGCAACGGCGTGGTACGCATCATAGTGGGTGATCGAAGAGTTGGAATCCAACAGTCTAAAAAGACAACACTGAGCAACCGTCTTTTATTTTGCAGCCGGTTGTGGTCGTATTCCGCAACCATTTAAACCCCCTTTTGCTTTTTAACCACCTTTTAACACTTGAAACATGAACGAAATCGGCTCTTTTGATAGCTCATAATTGAGACTTGCAGACAATACGCTGGGGTACACCGAGCAACTAAGTTTCAGAGACAGGTTAAAAACTGACCATACGAGGAAATTATTCTAAACACTTTAAAGTGATCAGCAAACAGAAGGCGAAGAGAGCGAACATAGCAAGAAAAATCATTGATAATTACTAGGTATAATAAGTGACCAAGTGTCGAACCTTGTGCAACGCGGGAAAGAGGACAAAATGAGGAAGTGTTGCCGTTACCGCAACAGGTACAACCAGAAATAAAGGAGGGCTAGATAGCCTATAACTTTCGAGTCTTATATCTGAAACAGCTTACTGTAAATAGCTGTCTCGAGCACAGGGTTGTCCATTTAGTGGGTTTTTTTTTCAAAATATCTTGTTTTGACACTGATATTTCTCTCGAGCTTTAACTTCTGACAATAGTTCACTGTTATATCTCCAGCATACGAGCATAAAATTTACTTGCAGCATAAAATTTACTTGCAAAGTGAGTGTTGTCTAGCCCAAGCAGCTTGAAATTTAGCCAGGATAGAACTCACAATTTGACGTGAAAAAGGGTCTTTTGGTATGAAAATGCAGCTGGCATCGGCAGTATGGTAATTTTGAGTATGCAAACTATTTTTTCGAGCTAAAAAGTGCCATTTGATGTCATTAAGCGTTTGAATTCGAAAATTTAATTGTGCTAGTGTCTTCAACACAACATTTTATCGGTCAGTTATCAGAAGTCTCCACTTTACTTCATAGTCAAAATTTTCCTTACAAAGAATGACTAGATAATGGAGACTTTTCAAAATTTATCTTTACACTAAACAAGCAAAATTGTCGCATTTGAGCCTCGGCGAACCCCACATGCAGTGATAGGTTGATGGATCTGTCAGAAGAAGAGAAAGAAGTATCAGGTTGGTGCGATTCTTGGATATTGGCCCATTTTTCTTTAAAAATTGGGCTGGCAATGACAAGATTTTCGTGGCAAGAAATTGAAGACACGGATGACCTACGGTTTCAGCAGGATGGCACTTCATGTCGCACTAAACAGCACACAATCGTATTTTTGCGCACTAAGTTCGCAAATCACGTAGTCAACCATTTTGGCGATGCCAATTAGCTGCCACGGAGCTGCGATTTGGTAGCGTTGGACTTTTTTGCGATGTTAAACCGGCAATACAGCAACGATTCATGACCTTAAGTATCATATTGATCGAGATATTCTTAAGATGCAGCCCGGAACGATCATCACAGAACTGACAAATCGGGTTGACGGGATGAATTTTGATTTTTTGAATTTTGAATTGCGCTTTATTGATAATCGAAAAATTTTATATTTTCAATGAAGTAAGCATTTTCGAAAGACATTCTGCGATTTTCTTTTAAGAGCTATGTTGAAAAGAAACCAAAAAATGGCCCACCCTGTAATTCACCAAAACAAAGAAGGAAAGATAGTTGGAAATGAAGCGTATGTCAACGGATTTGTGGATGGACTAAATATGAACAGATTTTCATCTGGACGGAAAGGACCCCGAGTAGAAGCTGAGGTTAAAAATGATAGACTATGAATGTGATTTGGTCACCAGGTTCGGAATGCCATCACGACCGTAACCGACATTAACAGCAATACATCCGAGAAAGGACTCCATTTTTTTCAAGATTAGTGTAAATGTAAGTAAGCGACGACGACACAGCGTGGAGAAATCGATAAGATGTGATTATAGTGATCTGTGAAAAGAAAGAACTAAAGTATTAAGCAAAGAGGTTGCATGTTTTTTCAGAATTGGAAGCAGTGGCATCAGCGGGCAACAAGGAACCGGACTAAGAATGGGAAATTTCTAGGGAGCGAAGAGAACTCAGCACTTGCAAGATCATTACTTATTTATTTATAATTTCGACAACAGAACGTAGCTTGGAGATTTCAAGAACCTGAATTTCTAAATCTAACGCGAGCTGCATCTTTTGCCCTAGGGGCGGATGCCGCATATAGCAAATCTAAGGGAATCTTCGGTTTATTGAGAGACTACACTTTATTCATTTCATAATTCCATGTGAATGTTGAGTTCATCGGCCTTCAATGGTAATTGACATTTCTGATCATTTTCCGTGAAGCTAGGCCGAGTTGACGGTTATCAGACCAAAATGCTTATTAAATAGCATCTTAACATCTTTCAAATAAGTCATAGCGCCACTTAACGCAATTTATTGCTTTTTTGTACCATTGAAGTACCCATTGAAGAAAGTTTATCAAATGTTTTAAACAACGGAAAATAAAATAAAACAATCACCTACTCCGTCGAATTCCACTTGCAAAATATCAAAACAAAAATAAACTAGTAAAGATATATGGCAGCAATAAAAATTGTGCATCTACATGCAATACATACATCTCGTGACAGCGAAAGTTAATTTTTTTAGTCAGAGATGCAAGTTTTTCCCCTCAAAGAATTATTGTCTATTTTTCAAAAACCAATTAATTACAGTAAATTTTTACTGAAAGTAGGACTCTTGGACATTTTTAAATAGCAAGTTATTCCACTCAAAACAATGTGCAAATTAAAGCAAATCTGATGAAGGCTTTCCAATAAATATTGTACATAAGAAGCTCTTTGGAAGTTTTGTTGAAGATTTCGAGACATCGACCAGTTGTGTTACCTACTAGACAATTTATATGCACTCAGAGTCATAAGTCTACAAGCAACCAATAAAAAAATGTTATTTAGAATATTTTTTCAAAAGTCAACAAATTAGCAAACTCAGTTTTTATTTTTCTGATGAAATATACAATGCACAGTGTCGACGCCAAATTTCTTTGCAAGTGTTTGCAAAACAGCCGAGATAACAGTACTATTGTTCTTCAGCGTAACATAACAAACGATCAAAAGTCTACAAGCGGTAATTATTGTTGCGATCTTGCGAGCGTGAGATGGTAATTTGCTTAAAATTTTGATTGCATTTTATTGGTCTATTAATTGATCAGATAGCTAGAATAAAGTCTCTTGTTTTTTTTTCTAAAATAAGCTAAAATGTTTAGTATGGGGTCTAAAAGGAAAGAAATAATTGTCAGGGGGGAGGAAATCATCATTAAGCTCTGGAAGGAAGGGAAAACATACCGAGAAATTGGACAATTGGTTGGAAGATCGCACTGCTCAGTGTATACCGTAATAAAAAATTTTAAAACTACCGGAATTATCACGTCAAAGCCTCGTTCTGGTCGCCCACCGAAGCTGACGTCCCGTGAAAACCGCTCAATATTAAATGCAGTGAAGAATAATCCACGCTTGACTGCATTGCAAATTGCAAATGATGTTCAGCAAAGATTTGCCAAAAAGTATTTCTGTCGATACCGCATGACGAATTTTGAGACGGTCTGGTTTTCATGCTAGAGTAGCACGAAAGAAACCGCTTTTTTCTGTAATCAATCGAAAAAAGCGCATTGCTTTCGCAAAGAAATACTTAAATATGCCTGAAGGTTCTGGAACAACGTTCTTTTCTCTGATGAATCGAAGTTCTGTATTTTCGGTATAAAGGGATGCAAATTAATATGCCGTAAGCGAGGAGAAGCATACAATAAGAGCAATCTTTACCCAACGGTAAAACATGGAGGTGGTGGAGTTATGGTTTGGGGTTGTATCGCAGCTAATGGTACGGGCAACCTGGAGTTTGAAGAGACAACGATGGATAAACATACATATTTTAATATTTTAAAACGTAATATGCAATCCAGTGCTGACAAATTGGGACTACAAAGAATTTTTTATTTTCAACACGATAACGACCCCAAGCACACTGGGGAAATTGTGCGCACTTGGTTACTGTACAAGGCCCCCAAACAATTTCACACGCTTCCACAATCACCAGATTTAAACCCCATTGAGCATTTATGGGCGCTATTGGAAATACGCAAACATACTATTTCAACAAAACAACAGCTCAAAGACATAATATTAAAGGAATGGGCGAAAATAACAGTTTAGGAGACCAGTAAACTTGTAGTTTCGATGAAAAACCGTTTATTGGAAGTTCTTAAACGTCGCGGCTATCCGACTAGCTATTAAATTATATGAAAAATTTAATTTTAACATTCTAAAACTTCTTTATAATTATTGCTTGTAGACTTTTGATTCTTTGTTTTGCTAGAACTAGAACATTATTTGTTTTGCTAGAACAAAAATACCTTTATCTTGGCTGTTTTACTAACACTTTGAAAGAATTTTGGCGTCAACATGTTACTTTTATTATTGTTTAAGAAAAATAAAAATTGAATTGAATAAATTGATTGGTAATTCAAATACATTCTTACGAACCCTTTTTTATTGGTTGGTTGTATATTTATGACTCTGCGTGTATGTATTTTCTTTGTGGACGGTTTGAAAAAATTGCGAAATCGACTGTGACAGGCAATCAAACCCACAGTAGTTCAATAGAGACAAGAAGAATAGAAAGAAATCTAAAAAATATCACCCCTGAAAGTTTAAAAACTCACTAAAAGTATATGTAAGCTGCAACGACATTACGCTGTGCAAAAAAAAATGTCCAAATACCAGCACTTAATAACGGCACTAGAATCTATGACTAGCACATCAGTTACTAGCTACGGTAATCAGTCATCAAATCACCCAAGCGTGTCATTCTATTTTAAGACTTTCCATTACAGCTCATGCATCAACTTTACATTAAATCATATTCAAACACAATAACAGCATGTCCTTGAACATTGAAATTTTCATAATCACATCAAAAAATTAATCATACAATGCAAAAACAACCGCAACCACAAAAGTTTCCTTTGTTTTCGTATTCTACTCAACGTCGTCGTTTTCCTAAGTCGGCCACAGTCGGTCTCGTCGTCCAATAGCAAACTTTTAATTAAATGCAAAAAGTGTTTATCTTAAATCGTAACATTAACACAAAATCCGTAATGCTATGCTAAAACCTCAAGTCAACGTTAGCAAGACAACGAGCCGAATAAAACCAAACAACCATCATTTTTCTTCGTTCTAGCACCTACAACACTACGAATTCGGAACAAAGTGCTTAGCCATCCGTGTCAATGAAGAATACACACAAATGGCCAGTTTCTTTCGTATGGATGTACATTTATCGCCCATATATACTTTTTTATTCTACTTGTTTTCTCCGCCCGACACACTTAGCTCAGGGTCTCTGATTTTCCGTTTTCCACAAATAAATCTCACCTGGCTCTTCTTGAGACAACAACGAACAACAACGACAGCAACAGGTTAATACTACAGAACTATCTAAAAATGCATTAATAAAATACTGCCAGGAAAAAATGCGTGCAAGGAAAAACAATTCCAGCTACACCCAACACATAAAACAAAAACCAAAAAAAAATCGAAAGACAATCAGAAAAAGACCAACTAACCAACAAAACACAACAACGTCAAAATGTTAAGAATCAGCGAAGATTATGCAGAGACAGGGTGCATCGGTTTTTCTTCGACTGCCAAGCCCGTTTTATTTCACTGAGCCTTGACTTGAATTACAAAGTCCATATTTACAGGCCCTTCGAGTTATGTTTCATGTTTACGTTAATATATATATAACATACATATGTGGAGTATGAATGAATATAGTGGATACGAACCTTTGGTTATATTGCAAATTTGAACTTCTTTTTCCCATGATGCAAACGATGCCTTCAGGACTTCGGCGAGTTTTTTATTTGTTCCAGGTGTTAACGGTGGCATCTGTGTTGGTACATCTGTAATGATAGAAGAAGAAGATATACAAGTGATTTTAGGTTTTTTTAATGTGAAAAAATTTGTTGTTTAGTAAAACAAAGTTGTATTTTTAGAAAGGGAAGATAAGGACCAGAAATCGTGGTTTATTCTAGGTAACATTTGAAAATAATTTCAGAGCTATTATTCAGTATTTGCATTCGCAGCATTTACTTCTTACAAATCAGATTCCTATCATTCAGTTTTTCACAGCTTTATTTGCAGAAAGAAAATCCAAGAAGTTAAGTCCATAGTTTGTTCAACAGACGCTAGGGAAATATTTTAGAACCGCATTTTGGATCAGAGAAATCAAACGGAATTCGTTTGGCAGCAAATTTGATTTGCAATTTGAAAAGGTTTGTGACTAAGGATCTAGCGCCCAACGTGGGTGTGGCGAATTTAGTTTCCTAAAGAGGCAAACTGAAGCTCTTCTGAGCTAACAAAATAAGTAAAGCCAATTTAAACTGATGAAGCAAGTATGTGTAATAGGATCAATAGTTTATGAGTAGAGTCGGTAGCTTTAGCTTTAGCATGGTAGAGTTTTAAGGCAATTAGAAAGTTACTTTATTTCTAGCCGAGCCGCAAACGTGCGTCTATCAAGGATTTTGGCATGGAAACTTGTTTTTTGGTTGTATTCTAGTCATATGCAAAAAGTTTGTGTTTAGTACCATGTCTTACAGGATATTTAGACTTCTTATGAATCTTGCTATGTCCTCAGAAGGGACTTTTCTTATGTCCCAAGCGGAGAGGAGTGCCAAGGAGCTCTACTTTTGGTTTCGCTGGTGTTGGACTCGGGCTCTACAATCTCTGCCGCTTTACCACAGTATCTACAGCAATGGTTTTGCTCCTTTGCTGTAAATGTAAATTTCGCAGGGATAGTGGTGAGCAAATACCTGACAAGGACTATAATGCGACTTTTGCTTATTTCGATATCGAACCTGTGGTAGTATTTTTAAGCGCTCTAGATAAAACTAGTAGCTTCCGATCTTTTTTTTGGTACATGTTTCAATTTATCCGTCCAAGTCAGCCTACCCAGCAAGGAGCGGGACCAATTTAAAGCAATTTAATCGCTTTATTGGCCTGGGATTTCTGCTTCTTATTTAATTTAGCACCCGTAATAGCCGAAGATCTATAACAGCTTCAAGTTGCTCTGAGCACCTATTTCATTTAGGACCTCCTCCCGCATTTAAAAGCGTAGCTCAATTTATTTCATCGCGATTGATAACCTTGACGACCGCTTGGCTACCGAATGGGATTTTAATTCTGACCCTTTTAGTGTTTTTAGTGGATTTTAATTCTGACCCTTTTAGTGTTTTTTTAAATTCTTCGTTATATACGTGACCTTAATTCTGCTTGCTAGATGGTGGCCTCTTTAGAGACAGACAACTGCATTTTGCACCTGGGTCTTACGATCACTTCCCCTACTCGTCAATCCAGCTTTGAGGCATCCGGATACCACATTTGACCCTCTTTGTAACTCCATTTCCTTTGTTTTTTATAGAATTGCGCCTTAAAACCTTTTCTCGAAGGTTGTTTCAGTCGGTATTTGATTGCTTAAGTGATCGACGAAGTGAACTCTAAATTTTTTGACCACACCAAAAGGAGATCCAGAAATATGATAAGCGAACACAACGGGGAATTCCCTACAGGTATAAGACCTCTGATTACATTTCGAGACATTTAGAGCGAGAGAATTGGCAGTACACAGATACTGAATGCACTTCAATCAATTTGCAGGCGATCGCAATCTTGTAGCGAGTCAATTACTCTAAACATCTTGAAGTCATCAGCATATAAAACGCAAGATGAATTAATGGAGGAATGGAGGGCATTAATAAAAAGTAGAAAACAGAAGGGGGCCAAGATTGGAAACTTGCGGAAGTCCTGAATTTGAATGGACGAGAAATAAAGAGCAGAAATTGACAGTGATTACACAGACGCGATTATGTACGAAAGATGAAAATCAGGAAAGAAGAAAATCAGAGAATTCATAAGTTCAAAAGTAAGAGCTTATGGTGAACAGAATCGAAAGCTTTAGAAAAATCGGGGTATAAAACAACTACTTGCTTCTATTGATCCAAAGCAGATGCAACCGGATTAGTTAACGACAAAAGACTAGAAAAAGTAGACTTTTCTTTGACAAACTCATGATGCTCTTGAACTAGGAATGGTTGAATTTGGGGAAACAGCTTATCTTATACAATACGTTCGAGAAGTTTACTAAAGTATGAGAGAAAGGATAAAGGACCATAATTGAAATTACAAGGACGATCACCCGACATGTATACCGGGAAAACATTTCCATTTTTCTATTGCGCCGGAAAAACTACAGTGGCAAGGCTACAGTTAAAAATGATGAGTAATGGAAAACATAAGTAAGAGGAGAGAGAGGTTCCACCAATACATTGGGAATACCATCATAGTCACAGCCAGAGCTATTATCAAGGCCTAGTATTCAGGATTTAACGTCCAGTGGATTGGTGCGGAGTAAGGATGAAATATGAGGGATGGAAAACAGAGCGATATACGACATAGGTGCTGAAGACTGGGAATAAAAGGTTAAGAACTAGTAAGCAAGTAGCTCACATACTTCTTGAGTATGAGAAGATCAACGAACATATTATGAAGAATGTTAGTAGAGCTTTTGAGAGAGTAGATATATCGCCAGAAGGGTTTTCGATGATTTGATTGGATCGACGAATCCCCTTTATTAAAATAATCTGGCATAGCAAAATCGCAATCACTTGCATTCGAAACCCAAACGAACAAGGTCTAATTAACTGTTAGGTGAAGTGACATGTATGTGGAAATTGACGTTGGGTTGGTAAAGTCAATCATTAAACAAGCTCCGTCGCGAGCTCCAAGCATTAGACCTTCATTTCCACTCCTACACACTGGCCGTTGTGCAACAGTTGAAGCCCGAGGTTTACGCAAAGCGACTGAACTTTACATAAGAGATGTGAGCATTTTTGAATGAAGAGGATAGCTTCAAGGGTTAAGTGACGGTTTGTTGCGCTACGGGGAAAATGGCATCATCGGCCTTTACTTTTTCAAAGACGATACTGCGATTGCTACTGCCGTGAACTCGGAGAGCTACATCGGGATGATAATCTAATTGTTTATACCTAAATTACGGCGAAGACGTATGTTGTTTTAACGTCTTTAGAAAATCATCAATAGCAAAAAGAACACTTGCTTTTGACATATGCTATTACAATACGACTTCGAATTTGTCAATCAATATCTCTTTAAGCGACTTTTTGACGACCCTTACATAAGCTTTTAGGCACATTTTCAGCTGTTTAACAACATATTGACATATCCGTTGTTGCATTGTACTTTCGCAATTAAAAAATATTGTCATCTCATACGAAAACTAACAGCTCATCAATTTTCCATAAAACCGCTATTATCGGCATACTCAAAATCTGAACAATACCTATAATACACGCTAAAATTACAATGTGATTTTACCAAAAACGGTTTTACGATGTGCCTGAAATGATTATTTCTGCAAATAAATTTCTTACAATATTCATATTTGCTTTCAAAACATAAACCACAAACTTACACCTTCTTGAAGCAGTGGAGTCATTCTAAGTGTCGCGAAAGATTAATATCGATTTGGCGTCATGCACTGTACATACAGATACCTGCAAAATGTATCTAAGTACCTAATCATGTGCCATAAGGTCATTCACAACTTGTTAAAATCTACACATTTGCAGGCATGCAATCAAAATATAAACACGAACCGAGGCAAACGATCATGTGCGATTACAGAAGTGCTAGCTCCAAGTATAGTAATTATTTTATTCGATTTAAAGATCACATCAAATTGAGCAAAAATCTGAAGAAAAAATAATCAGCACACAAATGTATAACGATGTATGTATGAAACCTTGCGACGAACAACGAGTTGCGAAAACTGACGTCATTTTATTGTTGTCTTACTTTTTTGTCATTACAGTTTTTTCATCATATCTATTTATTTTTCTTCACGTTCGTGTCGTTCGCGTCATTGTCGGTGTTATTTTGCTTTTTCGGTTTTTTTTTGTGTCTCTCCAAAAGTTTCCCGTATAGACATTCAACAATTTTATAGGAATTTTCGTCTCCATTCGAATGGGTGCTACAAATTATATATCACTATTGGGCCGCTGATGTCGCTGTGTCGTTGTAAAAGAGGTCCCCTTTTTCAGGCCAAGCGAAGGGTATTCGTAGTGTGTCATAGTTATAGGTAGATAGATATGCTCAGTCAGTCAGATACTTGGTACCATTTTTATTTCACGGAGCATTCGTATAGAAGATATAGGTAGATATCAAACAGAGAGTTTTGTTGCGCAGCGAACAGCGAACAATTCGTTACGGTTGAAAAAGTTTTCGACTTTGTAATTAGGTTGACGACGACGACGACAGTGACAGCAGTCTCTGACCATCATTCTTCTCTCGTTCTCCGTTAATAATGGATATGGCTCTTTGATAGAAGGTTGCTGGTGAATTTTAAATATAGTTTTTTTTTCCTGAATCAAATGCCCAAATTGTATTACCTTTTGTGTATCGATTAGATTTATATCTTGGACAGTACAACAATTTGTGGTGACATAATTTAATAGTGGGACCTAAATTAGTATCTTTGGTTTCAGAAATTTCCAATCCAATTTCCAAAAAAAAAAAAAAAAAAAATATGGTACCACAGATTTTGTGGTGAAAATTTAAATTCAAAACCACATTTCTTGTCAGGAAAGTTAGCGGAGCTAATTTATAAGCCTAGACTTACCTTTTACCCGCAACTGCTGCGTTTTCATTTTGCTGTTCATATTCGTTGATTTACTACTGTATGAATTATTATTATTATTTAGGAATGTGTTACAGCCAGCTCTTAAAGGCAGTCGCAATCGACTGTCCGTCCAATCAATCCATTCGTTCGTCATTTTCATAGAATTTACGCACGACTTATGTACTTCCGAAGAAACTATTTCAACACTTTCGCCTATTTCACATTAAAATCACTTATATTGTTGGTCGAATGACATACTCATTGTTTATTTTCACTATCTTGCAATAAATGTACCACTTCAGACAAAACTTCGCCACACACTTTCGATACTATCCAATCTAAAGACATTGTCGAATACAGAACAATAAGAAAGATAAAACAATTGCAGTCTCTATTCAAACTTCTAAGCTTTTCACGAACAAAACTAACTTTATTTGATTGTGACTTTTTCATTACTAAATTGCGTTAGAAACAGGCCAATATCTTTCGTTTCATAATAAGTGGCCAACGATTATTGCTGAATATGTAATTCGAAACGTTTATTGAAAATGTTTTTTATTTATATGTTGTTAACAAGCGTGTTTTTATCAACATTCGCGCGACATGTAGACACTATCAAAATGCTCATGACATATAAAAGTAGTACTACGAGCATATCATCCAATATTAGCGTAAATGAAAGTTATGCATTTTTCCAAGAACTGTAAATAAATGCTCATGTGTGTACGTCCCGTCCCCCTGGTACAAGGTAATATAGGCATGGCTTTCAAAACAATATCAATCAGTAAATCACTTGACAATGCATTTTGTACTATAGGCTTGCATGTTCGATTCAAATATATAGTTAAGCAGAATATACGTGTTATTGGCTTGATTTTTAAATTTGCCATTTAGTTTGATTTGATGAGGTACAGTGGCTCACAGCTTATTTGATACAGTGACTATTTGAAAATGCAAATCACTGTAACTTTGAAATAAAGAACCCTATCCAGAAAATTTAAACGTATTTTACTAGATGCATGTTCAACGAATACAATGCAAACGAAAAAATGTTCCAGCAATATTCCTCGGCGTCCGGTATAAGAGAAATACCACTGGCGCAGAAAAATTGCAGCTCACAGCTTATTTGATACAGACACTTCAATGCGAATAAACTTCTATTTGTTGCGCCGTTATCTGTCTTGTTTTTGTTTTTTGAATTTTTGATTGTGTTTAGACATTGGCTTAAGTAATTTTTAGCAAGATCTTGTAAGCTGAAGTGCCAAAATGGGCCAAAATTGTAAAATGGGTCATTGCACCACAATTGGACAGCGCGAAATGGTGTTAAACCACTTTAAAAAAGGACAAAGTGTTCGAAAAATTGCTGAAAGTGTAAATTTGAGTGTCTCTACAGTGCAGCACATAATTGAGCGCATCGTACACAAAAATCGGGTAGAAAATAAGAGGAGAAATGCGTCAAACAATATTTTCTCCGTATCCGACGAACGATACATTGTAAAGAAAGTGAAAGCAAACACAAAGATTTCCTCTCCAAAATTGGTTACTGAGGTTCATCGTGAATTAAGGAAGTCATGTAGTGATGAAACCGTCCGACGAGTGCTTCGCGACCATGATTTCAACGGGCGAGTAGCTCGTAGGAAGCCATTCATTTCCAAAAAAAATACAATAAGCCGATTCGCCTTTGCCTCAAAGCTACTGTGAAGCATGGTGGGGGTAATGTGATAGTTTGGGCCTGCATGTCCGCAGCTGGAGTCAGAAATTTAAAGTTTATTGAGGAAACAATGGGCCAAATAAAGTACCTTGATGTACCCAAAAACAATTTGCTGCAAAGCACTGAAAAACTGGGTGTTAGCAACCAATTTCGGTTCCATGCACAATGATCCAGAGCACAAGTCGGGATGTGTGAAGTCCTGGCCAATTTCGGATTGCCCTCATTTGATTTCTCCGCCGGCAAAGGCACCAGATAAGAACGTTATTGAGAATCTGTGAACTTTGTTGGATAAACACATTAGAAAACACAAGATTTCTAATAAACAAGACCTGAAGAAAGCACTGCTAGATGAATGGCAAAAAATTACTCCTGACATCACAAAAAAACTCGTTGACGCAATGCCGAATAGGCTCCAGGCTCTGCTTAAGGGTGAGGGCTATCATACGAAGTACTGAAATCAACTGGAAACCGTATAATTCACAACAATTTTCATGTTTAATCAAACTGTATCAAATAATCTGTGATATAAAATCTGTTATTACTTTTAGTTTTTTGTTTTTTTAAGATAAAATACAGCAACTTTGTAACAAATATAAGAGTGATTAATAAAGAACAAACATTTTTCTTCAAAATGGCGTTCAAATTTTTTTGATATTGTTATTATGTTCTGAGTTATTGCAGCTTAATTTTTTAAAGAAGCACTGTATCAAATAAGCTGTGAGCCACTGTATGTATTCCTACAGAAAACTGTTGAAAAAAGTTTGTAGCGACATCAATTCCTAGAGAGATAATTAAATGTGTCTGAATCAACATCAATTGATTGCGAATGCGGCAAGTTTTTCAGTTTCAAAGAAATAATCTTAATTTACAATTTGTGGTGAACATTTTCAATTCTTTGTATAATTTTGATTAATGTCGAGTTAACCGAAATAATTTGCATCATACCATCACTTAACCTTATCGACTTTAATTTCAAAACGGATCGCAATTCAACACCCAGGCAAGACAGACCCAGAAGATCCAAATCAATCAAGCAGTAGTCAACATCATCATCTTGTTACCCGAATCGAATCAATTATTATTAACTTATGGATCAGAGTGTCAATAGTATGATGGCTAGCATAATAATTACCTACAACCAAGCGACCCACTTAACCTTTGCTCTGCCTTGCTGGTTCATTGCAGTCAGAAAACATTGGGGAGTCAAAGCTGCAATGTAATGTAACGGCACGGCTAGATGAGAACATAAGTTAATGGATAGGCTAACAAGTAAAATTTAGTTGATCCTCCTATTTGGTGCTGACTTAATATGTGGAAAGTGCAACAGGCTTCTCATGATTGGAAATTACTGTATAAAACGATTCTAATTCTTTCTGCATATTTCATTGATATACCTTTCGAAGGTTCGCGGATTCGGCCCCTGATATCCAAAGAATTTCTTAAATAAAATTGGACGAATTTGACAATAACGATGAATAATGATTGGTGTGGTTGTAAAAAAATATTAAGTTTTGTTAGGAAAGTTTAACAATTAACATTTAATACGTTTTAAATACCTTTTTGTTGGTTTTTTTCTTATTTATGTGTAAAACCAGCGAAAACTGTTCACTGGTGAAATTTGGGAGGATGGCACTTATTGGCGGCCACATCTCAATACTTTTAGTGCCTTAAAGGTCACACAAAAAATTAAACTCTCAAAGCAGTCTTGACCTTAGTTTAGAAAGAGACGCGTCCGATACGACTTTGCTTCTTGGTATTCAAGTAAAGTAATAAAATATTTATGTTTGCTGCAGACTTATTTTCATGTGGTCTTTTAACATCATCAGAATTTGAAAATGAACAAGCCGTTTCGTGTCCTTCCGAAATTGGAGTTTGAGCTTTGACAGCTTGTCTGGGAAGCTATAAACGTCCTATGGGCAGATACACCGATTTCTGGCTCGTAGTCTAAACAGCGATTAAATTCATATTCTCTTCATTTATAACGCTGTGGATGCCGGAATCGCATTTTTGAAACGATTTTGATAGTTTTTTTTTAAGCATTAGTGTTTCAGTTTACAGTTTTTAATGTTTTTTTTTTCATTTTAACAAAATATTTATGTTAATATTGATTTCAAAATTAGTACGATTTTTGACTGAGTTTGAATTGTGCCAATTTTTCTTCGGACCAAATTATTCAAATCAGTAAATCTATTACACCTTGATAGTACTGCACACGATCGCAGTAGTTGTTTCTTTAAAATGTCTCAATAAAAATTTAATTTAAAATTTAAAGGAAAGAAGCAACAATATATTTTTTATGAGCGTTGGTGTGTCGCATGGCTAGCGATTTTTTTTTGGTACAGAAAATCAGCGATAAATATGTTTCATTTATTTTTAGATCATTGCAGACTCTATATTGGTTTACTCAATTTTGTAGCTTCAAACAAATTCTAGTGCGATTTTTCGTATACACACAATCTCTTGTGATATGTCTGGATAATATGGCTGCGACATATTTTCAGGAATATTGCAGCTCAACTATTTTTGATGAAGTACATTCTATCGATGTTGGTCCCCTTCTAAGATTATTTGGTGCTCTTTAATGTAGTCAATATTGGCTTTCATGGAATGAGCAGTTTCTGATTTATCAGCTAACGAGAAGGATTTTATCTAGCTTTACAAGAAATAATACATTGTCGTCATATCATACCATCTCATCCACCAATTAACTGATCCATTTTACAATATAACGTTGTCGTTGGAACAAGTTCGGAATCGATGTCTTATAAGCAGTATGGCACGTCGCGCCGCATCGTAGCGTATCGAACGAATCAACGTATGTGTCGAGAGGTTTGAGCTTGTTTTTTTTTTTAAATAATGTCCAATGATGACACCAGTGTGAACGCCGCAAAAAAGTGGATTTTTGTGACTTTGGCTAAGTATCATGAGCCTTTTGTTGAATTAACTCATTTCGGAAAATGCAATTTTCCTTATTCATAGACCTATTGAATTAAAAGAAACACTTGTCACTCTTCGATCGTATCATCATTGATGCTACAACTGGAGTCCGGCCCCGGTCCCTCTCAACAAGTTTCTCCGCCGAAACCGATCGTTAATTGATGTCCAGTTCCACCCAGTTAGGAACGCTTAAGCTCTAGGCGTCCCGCTAAAACACATCCTTCCAGTGCAAACAAAGTCTCCCCTGATGTCGTTTGCCACAAAATCTTTCACAAAGGGCTTTCCGAGCAGGCTTAGATTCGCTCATACAATGTGCCCAGCTCACCAGATTTTCTCACGTTTAATCTTAAAGATTATATTTTCATCTAGGTAGATAACGAATAGCTCATGGTTGTGGCGTCTCCGCATATAGGGCCAACGACTCTCCGTAAGACTTTCTTCTCGCGCCCGGCTAAGACTTCATAGTGCCTTTTTCTGAGCACCCAAGCCTCGGATTTATATGCATGATTTTTGGCAAAATGATTACCATGCATTTTTAATGCAGTAGGTTTGAGGTAATTGTTAAATTTTCTAATCTAAAGTGCTTTGATAGACCGTAGTAGACTTTGTTGAGTTCGAGCAGCGATCGACTCTAAATTGAAAATTCCTCGGTTTCCACTTAACTAACATTTGTGTCATGTTGACAATGACTTATCGTATTCTAAGACTATTCTGATTTTTTTGAGTTCACTCCTGGCATATTAACCTTCAAAAAAGACATAAACATCTCATTTTGGCGTGTGGCATCACACTCTTCATAAACTCTTATCTAAGGGACTTCTGCGAACCTTAATGGTAGAGAATAGACTGGAAATCAAAGAGGACTCCGAAAATTCTGATGACAGAGTAGAAGTCGAAACTGGAACTAAAGCTCTGATAGAAAAATATTTCACTAGGCGGAGTTTCAACCCTTTTCCCCAAGGATAACCACCAAGACGTAACATTTTATGACATCAAGGTTAGCATGTAAGCTTAAGTCGTTTGTAAACTGCAAAGGGCAGTATTCAAGACAATTCTTTCAATTCTTTCAATTCACCAATGTGGGATGTCGTTCCACGTGAAACGAATTGGAAGGCTACCACAAATTGTAGAATAACTTGTGAAAATATTAGTAAAAACATCCGATTTACTTATTTGAATGATAAAGTTATAAAAAAGATGGTAATTCATCGAAAAATTAGGCCCAATTTTGTTCACAACTACCAGCATAAGAGTTCTTTTTTCCATTTCGGAGAAGCGTATGTATACAGTTAAATATCTTAAATGTTTTCTTGCGCTTTATACATCAGGTTTTGTTCAAGGAAAAATGTATATTTAATCTCTTTTTTTCTTAGGGTCGCTAATTTGCATTCAATTGAACCTAAAAATTCTAACAAAAGTGCCTCTCAGGAAAACTTTTTCCGGCAAAACGCTTGTGAAATGGATATGAAAGCATAATTGAAACTAAAGATTACTCATCGGCCACTTATTTTTTAAGAATACTTCATAGTATTTGTATATATGTACATAGTATAGTATTTGGTGAAATGACTTGTCCGAATTTGATTATGAGGTGATTTTCCGATCAAGGCGAAGTTTTTTCCTTTTCAAATTCAGAAATATATCTCTGCCATTTTATGAGCTCTTACAGGATTTAACCCAAATACAGTCACAGAAACTTAAAAGGAGCAAATGCAAAAGGCGCTCGAGTATATCAGGGTTAATTTGGGAAAAAATTTCAATCATGTACAGCAATCCTTTTTTCATATTCTGTGTAGGCCCTGGGTTCTCTAGGCATGTACTTTTTTGTTATGGGAACTATCTTGTTTACAAGCTGTACCCGCTATAACTGAAGTGAATTAGAGTTTGATTTTTTTCGCCGTAATTGCTAGAGAATATTTAATATGAAATGTAGAAATATCTGTGTGTTTATTTAAATTTTTGATCACTTGATCGATCAACTAAATTCTACTATGACTAATAAACTACACTGAACAGTAAAAAAAATAACAAATTTGATAACATTTTTTATTCTCTTATATTTTTTGCAGAATTTGTCGGGAGGCGGATTGTCTGTTTTATTCCGTGGAAAGAGCATTTGAATCTTGACAAGTACTTTCTTGACCTCAGATTGCTTGGACTGTTTGACTAGAATTGTTCTTGATCTGGCTTCTATTTCTGATCAGGCCAACTGGAATCTCGTGATCAGGCCAACTCGCTGTGTTGTTTTTGCATTATGACAATTTTCAGTATTAGATAAGTAATTATTGATTAAGATTATTAAGTCATCCAGTAAGTGCTTGTTTTACTTTTAATTTACTTTTTAATTTTTTCTCTCTACCTTCTTCCACAATTGTTCCCTTTTTCCTCAATATATATATTTTTTTGTTTATATCGTTTTCCATTTATTCAGGTTTTTTTACGATTCATTCATATTCAAATGTCAATAAATTAGGCATTTGTTACCTAACCGTTTGTCTGTTTTTATTTTGCTTCTATTTCATTGTGTGTTGTTTCCATATCACATTTTTAAGTTTCTAGCCTACTAAATTTTCAGTAAGGAAATGCTGCCGATACCTAATGACGCACACCAAAAGAATCATATCATAATTAACCAACCAAAAGCGCATTGATGTAGAATTTTTCGCTTCATCTTTTTGTTTTATTTCAGTCCAACTTACGCATTCTCAAATTTTCGCAAAGTAAGATGCGTCGATTATTATTCCAAGCATTCTATGCCTCAGATTGAAATTCGTAATGTTAAACCAGCTGCATTTTCCTAGTGTATAATATCATCATTTTAATTTAATTGCAAATAAACGTGAGCAGCGGCACATTTTGCTCGAGCAATGCGAAATGTAAGATAGATAAATTGATAGCCTAAGCTTTGATTTCTTTGATGCGTACATGCTTGCAGTTTTCGCTTAAAACAACCATTAAAACTCAACACTTGAACATTTAACGGGGGGAGTCCTCGCTGAGTCAGCGATAATATACACGCATACTTCCAAGTCCAGCACTCATAAATGCGACTATTATCTTTATCTATTCCTCGACACCTCTTGAATATTTCGCAGTTAATCATCTATTACGCCAAAAGCTGGAGAGCATTTCATTTGTGTCTCGTGACAATAAACAAATTTAGACATGATAGCGCTGTGAAATGGTAATCTAGAATTTATTGAAATGACATCACTTGCTTTATTTTCTGAATCTTATTGACAAACATACACCAATGTAGTCATTCCTATATTCTCTAAGCTCACATGCATGATTAGATACACTATCTGTACGCACTGGCTGCGTTCACATGACACTCATGTCAATCCACAGTACGTACAGGGCAACTTTCAAACAATATTCTAGATTCAACTGGACTATGTTTATGAAAATTTGATGAATTGTACCTGTTGTATCTGATTACAATGCTACGCTTTGTGCTTTCTGTCAATTTTTTGCGCGGAAGTTGTTAATTACTGATAACGCAACGCGAATTTCATAGAAACTTCGGTCGAGTTATGAATGAAATTGTAGAATTTCGAGACGAGAGATAAGATTGTGAAATCTTCAATGAATTTCAAACTAAGCGCGCCAACTGAAACTTATCAATGGCAGGCTTGAATTCGTGGAATTTTCCTCTCGGGGGAAAAACAAGTTGACTGGACAATGGGGGGATGCGGTTTAAAACTTTGTTTATTTATGAATACGATTTTATTGTGCATGCTAAGAATTTTATCATTTTCATAGTTGTTTGCATAATCATCAAAGATAAGTTTCAGAAGATGTCAAAATGCTCAATGAACGTGCATTTGTACCATTTTCGCACGAATTCATTCAAAATATTCATTTTTCGGGATTTGGTCTTGCTGGTTAGTGGACAAATGTACATGCGTACAAGATTACATACGCAGCTGCTACGCAACGAATACCAAAAAGACTACTTTCATAACTAATTGGCTCAGGTATTTATTGCTTTTCGAAATGCACTTCATTTTTTGCTTGGTTACTATATTCGACATATTTAGCCACTTAGTGCCTTCAATTTGACAAGCATTTACACAGGCTTGCATTCAAGTGCAACTTAAATGCATTTAGTGCCTTTTTCAGTCTCTTTCTCTTCGCATTAGTCCTCGGTCAGACCTTTCAACCCTGTCCCAACAATGCCACCTCAGAAATTGCTAAGTTTTTTTTTGCAGGTAAAGAGATTATTGTGTGAAAAGTCAATGGCATGATGGATTGGATTGTCGTATCGTACTTCGCTTTGAGTCCTTGAGCAGCTTGAACGATTGTGAATCATGAATGAAATTGTAGCTACGTTGAAATATTTATGAATGAATTTTCCGGACAGCAAAAATGTATGTGCTCGTATACATGCAGGAAATGCACGCACTCAATTTTCTTGGTGTGTGAATGACGGGTGTCAGTCACTAGGTGAAGGCAGCTGATTGTGCCACACTTGCGTTGTCTAATCAATGTCTACTGGCAATTCTTGGAAAATATTGTTTAATTTTGATTAGTGTTTAAGATATTGAGTACACGTTTTCAGAGAATCATGTACGAATAATATGCATAAAATGGGACGGAAGTTGGAAAGATAATAATAATTCGATGAGGGAGCTCAAAAAACAGTTATCTACATACTTTTCGATGCTCCGCATTTGTTTTCGATTTTTGCATTTGTGTCCCAAACTACCACCATACTAATAGACTTCATTTGAATCTGGTGTTGAGAGAGCAAAATCTTAATTAAAATTATGTCTGCTAAATATTTCGTACATAGAAATATAACCTCGTTTTTTGGGAAAATCGAGCTTAATTTACGACTTTTAGGACAGAAATCATTTGACAGGAAATATCAAATATGATATCAATGCAATATATACATTCATAGGTACTTTCGTGTACACGCAAATAATAATCACTTTATCGGTGGGCATTTAAGCACATCCGCTGTTCGTGGAAAATAATTTATTAGGCATATATATCTCATGGTTAGTAAGTCGAAATGGTAGGGGCATGTTTCGCATCGGTTTTTTAATTTAGTAATTTACTTTTCTAAGAATATCGTCAGATTATTGATTGCAATCTGTCACCGTTGATAATGTTCACAAATCCAATAAACTTTGATTTTAATCCAGATACTTCAGAAAAAATTAATTACTGATAAAAAGATTTGAAAACAGTGGCGGCACAGTGTCTAGAATAGTATTTTATAGGATAACATGAATTGTTAATTTCTATTCACCTTGGGGTTTTTAAACTGTGGCTGAGAAATCGGACAAACTTGAACCGATGGTCCCCGACAGAAAAAGCCATTTATAATTTTCACCATGAAGTATTTTTAGTATACTTTTGACTGAATGCGGAATGAATTGAAATATTTAAGCATTAAAGAAACAGATTGCATATGCCTTTGTTACAATGGCTAATATAGATGAAATCGACTACGCAGATTCAGATGCAGATATACGATCAGCGTTGATGCTAGTGTTTACAGTACATGCAAATCAAATGGGAAAAGCTTAAGGGGCTATGTACACTTGGGACGTCCAAAAAGAGCTCCTTTTAAGGATTTTTTTAGACACACATTAAAATAATTAATAATAAATGTTTTTTTACTTGAAAGAAATATATTTGTGGACACTATTGTAATTTTTTTAAGGCAATAGGTTGAAAATTAATCGAAATAGAGTAAAATCGAAAAATCCTTCGTTCATCCGGAGGATAATTATACATATAAAATAAGTGTACATATAAAATTTCGTGCTGATCGATAAAGCCGTTTTCAAGTTACAGTGATCACCGACTTGGAAAACATAGTTTCGAGAAGAATGCTTTTAAAGCATGCAAAAAAAAGCTTTATGCATTAAAGACGACTTCATTCAAATCTATTTATCTCCATAAACCATTGTCTGATTCACCTGAAATTCGCAGAGAATGCTTTTGAAATATGCTACTTTTAGAAAATGCAAAGAAAATAAAATCGATTTTCTCAAAATTCTAAGTGTACCTGCCCCCTTAATTTTTCATAAAGTTCGTCCCTTCGCAGGAGTTCTCCGCTGGAAACCGGTTTCAACTGCATATTGTTACGAAGTGAAATTGACTTTGACTAGTCTAAACTAATTCGACCAGATGATCGTCACAGCTAGAGCATTTTCACGTGAGTTGATTTTCAGCTGCTGTTAGAAATGGTCGATTGTCCGAGTTGCCTGGCTGCACATGTATCCAAAAAAATGGATACCAGTCCTAGGAAAAATACTAGAATTGTTGCTTTCGGTCAGCATAGTTCTATGTCTGTGAAGGGTATTGCTGTCGTAGTTGGAGTTGAAAAATCCAGTGTCTCTAAGATTATGAGTCGCTTAAATAAGCTCGGAACAATATGCCAAAAACGGAAGATTTAATGCGGACGCAGGTCTAAGTCAACACCTCGGACAGACCAATTTCTGGTACAAAATACTAAAATGTATGCTCCCACAGATCATCAGAGATTGATTATATTGACTACTGGTGTAAGGATCACTTCATCGACAACACGGCGGATGTTTACTGAATCAGTGAAATGAGTAGGAACACTAATCAAAATATAATTGATAGCACCTGCAATACATACGAAATATTTGTAGGTGTACCAGGCAATATGAAACTTCAACTGCACAAAACTGGAATAAGATTACAAAACAGAGACGAAACGCATTTTTAGTGCATAGGGGTTTCGAACAATATCTATCAGGCGAAGTAATGGAAAGCCCATCAGAGAAAAAAATCTAAATCAAATATTTAGGCACCTTCAATAGAAGAACAATTTGACATCTGGAGTACCTGGCAGCTTAGTAATAGTTGAGAGAATGATGAATTCCTAAAAATTTATTATGATACCAGAAGACAAAATTATACCTTTTATATCAACGCTCACTGAAGGTGTTAGTTTGTTTCAACATGATCTTGCTCAATGCCATAATTCTAATATGGCAAAAAAATATCCAGAAAAGAAATCATCAAGTTTTGTTTAGGCTGGCGATTCTCGAGATTCAAATGCCATATAAAATATAGGAAGCATAATGCAGAGACGGGTGAATTAGATGGACTGTTCAAAAAGGAGAGAAATGTTTGAGAATGTCATAAAAGTTTGGTTTAGTGATAACGAAGTCAAAAACGTACGCTCTAAATTAATGGAATTTAAATCTAGAGAAGGACATATTAACTACAAAATGGCTATGCTAAACACGTAAGTAAATTTGTACTAATAAAACTATATTTCTGAAAATTTGTATCTTTGTCTCAATTAATTTGGACAGTACTGTAGGCTATTGATTGCTTTGTTCAATTCAGGTTTAGTTACGGTTTGGATTGGTTGAAACATATAAAGAAACATTAAATAAGTAAATAATAAACAATATTAAAATAATTTTATTTACTTCCATTTATACGGGCTAGATCCTAATTACAAAAAAAATAATAAGGAAAAGGATACGCAAATGTTCATAGAATTAAGGAAATTAAATAAAAGTATAGCAAGTAATACAGTAATAATAAAGTAAACAATAATTGAAAACAAAGACAAAAAAGACAATGATGAATTAGCAGGAGATGAAGTGACAAACAATATAGTTTACAAGGTTAATGACAAGTAATCAAAAATGATGTGGAACTAATGAACTTTGATGTGGAGTCTAGATTCCAAGAAAGTTAGTGGAAAAAAGCCAAGCTGAAATTCAATTCGAACGATTAGCCATATAGCTTGAAATCAAGGACAGGTAACATATTTCAGTGGATGAAGAACAACGGACCAAGTATCGAACCTTGAGGAACTCCAGAAAAATGACAGAATGCGGAAGAAACATAGGATGAGAATCAGTAAGGAGAAATTCATAAGATGTGCTTTATTTTGCTGCGAAAAGAAAGCAGAATAGTTTGCAAAAAGCCCATAAATTTCTTGCGGATTCTCAGTGACAATTAACTGGAGCGAAGCAGGAGGTGTGAAAATTAAAATACCAAAGATATAATGCTTATTTTGCTAACGGAATCGCCGAATTCGGAACCTTAATTTGAACCAGATGCGATGATGTCATTAGGCTTGCAACAAGGCAGTCAAAGGTGAAAGTACTAACTTCGCTTTAAATTAACTGTTAAATAGTTTTGCTACGATAGTTTTGCAGAGCTCAAATGGGAAAAACGTTATGTGTTCAGTATACACTTAAGTAGGTATCCAATGTCAATATAGGATTCTACGTACCGAAAAAAAACTCAATGCTCACCGTAACTGCTTTGGCTTCTAGCATAGTGTAAACTCAGAAGAAGGGAAGGAGTGTGGAATGAGTGGAATGTGTCCATCAGCTGTCATTCTAAGAAAAGTTTCTGGCAAAAGCTACTGCACCTAACTGCGGTGGTTAATCAATTTTTATTTAGAGATATGGAGGGAAATTATCAAAATATTTTATAAATTATTCACGCAATAGCACTTTAAGAAAACATTGAGGTGTCCGCCTATGTTAAACTAGCAACCCTTCTCACATTCTATGATTTATCGATTGCTCAACGATACTGAAATCTATATCTTATCAATTCACTAAGCAATGCTTCTATTTTCACAATATTCTTCTCTGCAGTGAGTCGAAGAAGAACATACCGTAACTGAAATTGCAAGCTCGACAACATCTCCATCAACCAAAAGCAAGCGATCAAGAAAGCAAGCATGCAACATTAACGGAAATTCTCTTAAAAACGAATTTATCTCGAATTCGATAATTGCATAAACCACTACGACACCACCATCATCGGTACCGCAACATAAACATCGGACTACGATAAGAAAGAGTACTTTCTTGTATACAACAACATCAAGTATATTTTGTGCTATGTTGGAAGCGGGACGACAATTTATAAGAAATATGCCGTGGTGGAAAATGTTGTAAATTGACTTTTCGTTCCCTTCCACGAAACCGTCGATAGCCCTTGATAGCAGCCCAGAGAATGAGCGAAAGAAAACTGTTGAATCGTCGAAAATATGCAATTTCCGATTGTATTTATCGAACTGGTTTGTTTTTATGCATAGGAGGTCTATTACAATATCTTTTGGGAAATTAAAGTGTTTTTTCTTGTTTTGCATTTCTTGGAAGGGATCAGGCTCAAGATTATATTTTCCTTGCTATCAGTGGTTTTTAGAGGACAGACGTGCTGTTTGTCGTTGGTCTAGAAGTGTTAGACAGTGGCGCATATGTAATTTCTGCCCAGTTGAGGTAAAGAATGGAACATTGCGATACTGCCTTATCGCAGCGAAAACCCACTTGCGATAAAGCTGTTCTTGGAAAAACTGCTTGCCTGCATTCCAAGTTATATTCTTGCAAGAAACAAGCTCGTGGTCACATTCGTCTGCATTTTTTTTTATCGCGCATTCCAAATGCAATCTATAGCAAGCGAAGCAAGCCCACTCTACAACCGAAAAACCCCATATTCAATTAAAATGTCATTTGTCACATTGTTGTTCAGCCCACAATTCGAGCACGGCCTCGAACTAAACGACAACGATTAACCGCATACCGCCTTCGACCCTCTAGTCTGCCACCCTCGCTGCCATTTTCAAGCTTAGAGCTGTCCCAGAATGATGTGCCTTAATGATTTAAATCACTGGCCAACAACAAATCCAATCTATCACTTGATCCCGACCCGACTACGAAGATCGCGTCCATCGTTAACTGGCTGACTGCTTCATCATCTATATCCATCCATATATTGTGGCATGGATCTCTCCGAGTCGATTCGCCTCAGCAACAGCTGTTTGACCCAGAATGTCATCAAGTCGTGACCCTTTCAGTGCGTGCCGATTGTTTGTTGCCTCAAGTTTTCCATTTAGTATATCGAAATTGATTTCGATGATTTGATTTGGTGGATTGCCCCCGACAATCAACGATATTTTTTTTTAGATTTATTGATTGTTTTGTTGATGCAGAAACGGGTGTCGTGGCGATCAAAGAACATCCCCATTTTGTTAATTTCGAATCCGTAATGGGCATTGAGATGACTTGAAGGCAACCGGCAATGAGAGCGCGCATCACTACTTGTCATCAACTCGATCATAAATGGTTTTAATTGGCTCAATTCGATGTTTTAAATGAATTTCAGTTCAAAGTTTAGCAGATATACTTAGTTTTAGTAACGGTCTTATTTAGATACTTTGCAACTACTCTCTCTATCCATCCGTCCAATAACCAACATAATTGCACGTTGAGTTGGATGCTGTTTGTAATAATTAAACACATTGAATGAAGCGTGTGTCGCGATTATTGCGTTTTGTTGAATTGTATTAACGATTTTTAAACAGAAAGGGGAATTTCCTTGACTGGATTACTTGTATGGGGGCACTAGTAGTAGTAATGATTAAGTTATTTTGAATCTTATTTTAGCTTTTTTTTTTCTTTCGTAAAATTGTTTAGTCCGTGAATGAAATCGGTCGAAAGGAGCTAAAAAATTTTAGTGGTTTCATATCAAAAGATTTTTTTTCGGAGCAAATCATTTTTTCAGCGTTACCTACAGAACATTCTGAAGCTGGGCCGTAGTAGGTAGTTAGTAGTTTTCGATCGGTTAATAGTTTCAAGTCTATTCCCCTTGCCGGGTAAAATGTAACTGCTGTGGTGGGAGAGAGCTTTCGGAAAGCCAGGAAAGTGAGGGCTCTGATTTCGGGTATAACTTCGCAAAATAAGTATAAGAGACAAAAAGGACGTTCATCTGTTCAAACACTAGGCCTAAACTGTGCTCTTATGACAAACTTATTTACGCTTCACAAAAAGAAAAAAAATCTTTCGTTCTTTAGCTCTTTACCAACTCCCCAGTTCATACACTATTGAAAACAAAACATGAATTTCCTTTCCTTTCCAGCATGATCTTTTGCCCGCACCTGGATTCGAACCAGAAACCTCACACGCTAGAACCCAATGGTCTTCACACTAGGCTATACACAAAGCAGAACAAAATCAGGTAAATACTCATAGGAGCGGAAGCGATGATATAAAAAAAAATAACATTTTACCAACCCGAAATAATTAAGGAATGAATTTCGCTACGTAAGCTGATTTATGGAGTTCTCAAATGTCTTTATTAGTTCAAGAAATTTCATCACTGGCCTCGGAACTCTTGGGAAAACTCGAATTTATTCTGGTTTGTGTGATCAGCTCAGTGCAATTTTCGTAGCAGAATAAAGTTTCCTACATTAATAGAAAATATTGTTGTTGTCATCAGTAGTAATCATTTAAAGGCGATGTCAAATGACAATTGACCAAACCACTGGTATTATTTGGGAGGACTCTTAAGATTTGAAACTTCAGGGTGCGGGATGAGTTTTGGGAAGGGCTAAATTGCTATTTTGAAATAGCAACTGCTATTGCTATTTTGAAATAGCAACTACTATTGCTATTTTTATATGGCAGTTTCAAGTAGCAGCTAAAAAATAGCAACTGAAAAGTATAGCCTGAATTTCGAAAGACAATATGATTGTGGCATAGCGACGTGTTTAATTTTCATACGCCATAGATAAGCTAGGTTCTCACTCGCTATGATTCCTATGCTATTTAGCAGCCAGTTCGTTGGTTTCGCTATTTTGCTTGAACGTCGATCTCAACTTTAAAACGGCGCAAAGGTAAGTATTTGTGGTGTGAAGCTTTATCGCCCAGTCAGCTGCACAATATTACATGGGCTATGAACAGGAGACGGCATACAAACCGGGGAAATTTTCACACAAACGAATGATAAAACTAGTACGAATGATCCCACAAAGATCAAATAGTAGTATGTACTCTGTGATGTATTTCTTTATGGAAGCTGCTATTGTTATTTGCTGCTATTTTGCTACTATGCTACCCAAATAGCATTTGAGAAAAATTGCAGATAAGCAGGCTGCTACAGCTATTTGTAAACAGCATTTAGAAAATAGCAGATAGCAAACCATCGCTAGATTAGTTCAAGAATATGTGAATCTCCAATATGAATAATGTGTAAAAAGCCATATGTAATTTAAAAATCCGTTGAAGATATTGCTAAATAGTGTTTGTACAGCAGGTAATTATAGGTGGTGTTTATGATTTAATTTCTTATAGGCTCTTTACACAATCAAACATGTTCTACAACTCGGCTTGCGAGCCAGTGCATTTGTGTTGTTAAAGGGCAGGTGTTTCCCTGATAGCAACAACAAATGCACTGGTCTGCAGGCCAAGTTGTAGAACATGTTTGATAGTGTAAAGAGCCTATTAGACTATTGTGAATTTACTCTATTTCTAGGGTCCCACAAGTATTAATTTTAGCCTATAATGCAAAAATATGATAAAATAATGGCACGTTTATGATAATATGATGGATCTATAGTCTGAAGTTACATTATCTAGACTATGTACTTCATGGGCATCTTTAGGGAACTAACATTAGGTACAAGTGTTTACAGTCTACATTACGTTAGGTTCAAATGTCCATTTTGGTGGCATCAATGAAGAGAGTAAGCTCTAGTAATGCTACATATTTATGTTCTTGAAGGATTTTTTTGCATGTTTTATGCTAATTTAAAAAAAAACCGGAAGATGTGAAAATTTTCCAATGCTTGGAAAAAAAAATTAATAAATAAAAATAGTTTAAACAAAAAATATATCAGGTGGGATAAAATCGGCTGAACTTTGAGGATGTAACATAAATACGTGATAGAATGTTGAACCAACCAAAAGGTGACAAGAAAGCATTTAAATCTTGATAGTCTGCTGTGACAAAATTGTATCTGGCGTTTTCAGAGGTTTAGTTATGGTTTGGGAGGAATACTCTAGTTATCGCCTGTGGAGGAGAATGATTACTATTAACTTTAAGATAGGAATCACTCTCGGATGACGATTTGCTATCGAAGTGATTTCGTATGTTGTTTAATTGCAAAAAGTATCAGCTATTCATAAAAGAACTAACATTTGATACGAAAGAAATGGTATAAGAATATCCTTGACGGATACTAGAGATTGATGGTCGGTTGAGGTTTGGGAGATTGTAGTCTCCACAGAATATAAATTTCGAGTTTCGGTAAGATGAATTTGTAACACCACTAAACAATTCGAAAGAAGCATACCTAAAACGGTTTAAGTTCCTAGCACAAGGGGTGTATGCGCAGAACACAATGAATGAGCGGGCTCCAGAAACAACACGGAAAGAGAAATAGTTTTTCAACAAGAGATGAGAGAACTATATTTAAAATATATTTCAAGTTTATAAAAAAATATGTTTTCTGTTTTACATTCAAGAAAATCGTACCATTGTGTCTGGGCTAGGGAGACTGAAAAATTCTCGTCGGTGATAGACTGGAGATTATTGGTGGGATTTGACGTGGTCACCAGTAATACACTGGGAGCACAATTAACAGTACCTGGTCTTTAATAAATGATTTTTATATGATCAAGCTACAGTTAAGGCATAAAAGATACTGGCATTTTAGTTGAAACCACATGTCGTAAAATATGTATTTGACTAGGGGGGAAATCAATGGGGAAATTTCCAGAGGACATAGTCAATGGGAATTTATAATTGAGTTTCATCAGGACATTGACATTTAGATTTACTTACTGAACTCCCATAGATTTTGCAGTCGTTTATGTTGGCCTACTGTCAGTAGATTCGAATTTTACGTGGTCAAATGTGTATGAAATGAATATGGACCGTGATTCGAATCCGATCATGACCACGGACCGAGGTTCGAGTCCGATCATGATCACATACCGAGCTTTGAGTTGGCCTAGCCTGATACCTGAGTTAAATCAGGGGCAAAGTATATTGTAGAACTTATCACTTTACCCTCATTTACATTGATTGTCTCTATCAACTCCAGCATCCAGACCCAAAGAGGATTATAATGGAACGGTTTTATTTTACTTTTTTGTTGTCAGATACACAGAATCAAAAATGTCAAAACCCAATTCATGTAATAATGTTAGACATTATAGCAACTAATATATTACGCTTAAATACAACCTAGAATTGTTTTTATAATGTTATAATTCGAAACTCTAAACAATGGCTGAGCTACATATCAAAAACTAAAATGACTAAATAGCACCGCCATTCGACTGATTTTAATATTTTAGAGAAGTTTATGAGTTTCAGAATTACATACATAAAAATTTGGAGGATTCTATGATATTATTTTATCAAAATTTCATTCTTGAATTGTGTAATACAATCACAACAATTTTTCCAAATAGCTTTTAAATTCGCATACCATCAAATATAGACATTAACTTTTTGGATTTGATTGGATTGAATATACTAGCCAATCATAATTTGAGAAATGGGAAGAGGCATACCCACAGGTTATTTTGTCTAACATTAAAATAAACAGGTTGATTTTAATGCCTTTGAGGATATTTAATTTCTTTATTGATTTATTTTTTTGCATTGTTAATATCAGCCTTGAACTGAAACTGGTTTTTTTTGGTGAAAATACAGCAAACATTTAGTGCTTCATTTGGAGAATTTTCGATAACATCGAAATGTTGTGGATAACATCTGTATTTTGATCGAAAGTTATCAAGAATATATTACTTTCGTTAATGATAAAATGTTTGATATTTGATGACAACTGCCGGCAATCAAATTTTTAAAGGCATTATAAACTAGTTAGCATGAAAGTGGAAGTATTGTGCATGAATAGTTTTTGTTGAAACAGTATTTAGGGATATTTCAAGGACACTCACTGGGGAAAACTTGCTTTTAATATATCGAAGGAGCCCTACTGGCATGAATTGGTGTAACGTAAATCTTATTAAATATATTGCTATTCAAATATAATTAATTTATAAGTATTGCTATTTAAATATCAATCAAGTGTTTTATGGTCCGAGGTTTAAGTTTGACTAGTCGTTCGAGATATATCCTCAACTTATGGATTTTGATGAAAATAAGGTTCCTAATCTGACACTTTTATCGGCTTGTAACTATCTGGCTTTATAGATAACTTGGTCCTTTTCATTTGTTTTATCTAAACATAAAATCTAATAAGGAAGTTAGTGCAGAATAGACTATGATAATATTTGAATCCTTTAAAACTTTTTACTTTTCATTTTGAGAATTTGAATGTTGTATTAAAACTAATTTTTGTATTCAAACTGACTATATCTAGTTTATTTGAAATTAAGCCAAAAAGGACTGGATATTTAGGTGCGACTGAGAAAGATTACATACATTTTAGAAACACAATGTCCTGCACGTGAATATTCTGAATGCGCCTGAAAGTAGCAAATATCAAATTTCTGCCGAATTGTAGAACACATATTAAATAAACAGCATAATAGTTATGCGGACCAATTGTGTCAATAGCTTCGAAAACTTCAGTGAAACCAGCGTAAACCAAAACTACAAGAATGTAGGCAGATAATAGTAGATTGAAAAATATGTGCCGATTTTCTGCCAATCAAGCATTCCTTTCTGTCAGTGAATTTACAATTTTTATTTGTTTAATTATAATTGAGTAAAAATTGTCTGGAATATAGCAAATAACCAACATAGACTGCATTGTCGAATGAAGTGGGTGTGGGTTGTGACTAGAAAGAACAAAGGAAGAAATATCACGGAACGACTGAATTATAGGGGAAGAGAAATGAGTTATAAATTAGTAAGTATACCAACAGTACAAACCGGTCCTTATTTCACTTTTTATGTTACTGATTTTAAAATTTCATTTATTTTTCCTACATTACCTATGCCAATATAAGTGACACTACGTTTATCACGGTAAAGCAACAATGCAAGTTACCTTCACGGCCCTGCTTTCTGTATCATTAACTTTTGGACTAATTATCATAAAATTTACAAAAATGAAAACGCTATGCACAACCAAACGTGAACAGTACAACGAATCGCTTGTTGATATCAAAATTCAAAATCACAATCAAATAAAGGGTTCGTGAGACTATGCTGCATTGAGTAGAGGTTCCTGGACGGTTTTCCGACCGCCAGGCAAAACAAAAACAAAAAAATACTACAGCCTGTCTTGTACAGGAAAACAATAAACACCTGTGCATCGAGAAAAGATACTTTTGACCACATCCGGATTAAATGCTCGACCAGACACTCATGAATGACGACGGCAACCAGTCCACGGACCGTCTCCTTCGATCGTCTCGCCCACAAATCCTTTCGTCTACCGAACTCACACTTTTCAATCCATTCAGGACTATTCCAGCCTGTTGTCATACGTCTTCTTACTGGGATTTCCCACAGTCGGAGCTTGCGGGTTTTTTGAAGATCAGTTATGGGCAATTCGTCAGTTACACACTGCAACGGCACTTAGTTCGGGACTATTTTCTTGATTGATTTCCGAAAATCTGAAGTAATTTCTAAATAGCTACACTGATTCGAAGAATAGAATGATTTTTGTCAAGCTACAACCATTATGCGAATTCGATTATTATCACCGAAAAACACGCACAGCACAAAAAACCACACAAAACAAAACACGACTTCCACCCGCCGTACAATTCAATACTCGCGAACCACGAAACGAACTCAATGCAAGATGTTGCGAACGGAACGGAAGACGTTATCGTCGTCCTCGTCGTAGTTGGCCACAATACACACGCAGCCGTACTTTTACATCCGATCCTCACACAATCAAATAATCCAAAGTAACAGGCTGACGGGGAAATTCTGGGATACACCGGCACACGGAACGATTTACTCTACTCGGTTTACTTTGCAAACCAGTGTCCGCTGCTGTCCGTTCAAATATCGCCAACGATCAAACACATGTAAAGGGATACGAAAATTGCGCGATCTATAATCAAACCGCCATACATGCTAGCACGAATCGAGCAACTGCGTTCACACACGCCGCGACCAAAACACCACTACGCGCGCCGCTGATCTTCAGAATGAACAGAAAATGAATGAAATTGTTTTTTCTAGCCCGGCGGCTACGTCAACGAGGGCTGCCAGCATTGCAAGCCATTTGAGGTGACGACGATCGAGAGCTATCAAGTGTACAGCACACCACCGCGTATACACATGTTCACTAAAATGTCCATCCGCACACATGCTTGATATGGGGCGCAGAGAATGAGAGTGTGGGTGAGCGGAAGCGCGGCCATAATTCCATACACGCGATAAATAAACCGAAGATTGTCGAATGCAGAGAATAGATTGATCGAAGCCGTGCGAAAATGTTGCAATTTCAGATGGTGTGGTACGGTGCGACTGCATTCGCGAATTGCTGCTTGACCAATTGAAATAGTTACTACACAAATGCAGTACGTTTGGTGGTGACTTACTGGTGGATTGATTCAGATGCAGAAAGTATATTTTTCAATTCTAGAGATTATTTCATTGCATTTGGCAGGTGTAATTAAAGCGACAATTTTTTTGACGAATATGATTGATTACTATGAAACAGGTGCATATGAATTTGTACTAGGCGGTTAAAATGCTTGACAGATGGTGGGTTCATAATGTCAAACATACAGCCGCTCACTCACGTATTCGTAATTGCATAATATTTGAGGAGCATCGTTGAAATCTTATCTTTGAAATAAAAATTACAATTTTGTACTACAGCAACATAATTCTGTTCTTTATAGTGTTAAAAACGCCAGAAAAATGCAGTTAAATTCATAAAATTCCACGCTCATATTCGTTCAATTCCATGGAACTGAAAATACTCCCCGTTAACAATGCACGATTTGCAGTTTAATTTGACAAATTAGATCACTGAAGCTGTACGCGTGGTATTGTGAAAGCATCTAGTTGAGTTTTAGTAGGTTTATTTTTTATTAATTCACTATGGGTGGAAAACGTTTGTGGGACGTAGACAAATTATTATAAATGAACGAGCAAATAGAAAAACTTTAAAAGAAATAAGTGAAAAGATTAAGAGACGTATTTCGACCGAGCAATATATTATTTAAAGAAATGAAAGAGAAAAAAAGAGTTGAAAATAAGCCAAGAAATGTTAAATGAAAGCTGTTAAATGAATCGGACGAAAGAATGACTTTGAGTGAAGTTTAAAAAAATTCAAAAACCACTACTCCAGAATTATTCAAATTTGTGGTGAATGATTAATTGGGGAAATCTGTGGATACTACAACAGTTCGCCGCATTTAAAAAAATAAAAAATTCAAAAAAACGAATAGACAAAAACTTCATCAGTAAAACAAAAAGATTGCCCATTTGCCCATTTACTGATGAAAGCAAATTTACTATATTTCAGTCAGATGGAAAAAGCTGAGTGCAGAGAACAGTAAATACTTCGTCAGAAAAACAGAATCTTCAACCTACAGTTAAACACGTTGATTTCTTATATGGAATGTGGGTGCTTCTCTGCTGTTGGTTTGGGGCAGACTACATTTTATTGACGGTACTTTAGATAAAATGAAATATATATATATTCTTCAAGTGAATTTAAAAACTAATACCGAAAAATTAAGGCTAAAAGTGATTTTATATTTTATTAGGATAACGCCCCGAAACTGGAGGCTTTTTTAACCAGAGTGGCTGCTCTACAACTGTCTAAAAGTGCTTGGTTCACCTCGGATATCAATCCATTTGAGTACCTGTGGGGCATTCTCAAGCAAAAACTGTGATCCGACGAATTTCCTAACATTCGACAGCTAATAAAAGTTGGAGTATGAATGTCAAAATATTGGGGTGGATGTCATCGAAAAATTGTTCTGGTTACCTGACAAAATATTAGTCGTGCCTTAAAAACTAACTTTAAAAACAACTTCTTTAAACATGATTAATTTTACGAATATGACTGTGAAACATAATTTTGAATCACTGCTGTGGTTTTTTGTGTTACACTTTAATCTAATCAAACTATATTATATTCTATCTTAATACTACTATATATATTCTATCTTAAGGCCGGCGATACATGTAAACGCCTGAATTTAGACCGTTTTTCAGAGGCTTTTTTAAAATAGAAGGAATAAATGAATCGTTTTGAAAGTGATCATGCTTATTCATTACATATTAAAATACAGGAATCTGATTTTATTTCATTTTTTTTCAAAATGGCCGCCATAGTAACCATTCTCCTGAGAACCTCGCGGTGAAAGGCGTCAATCGGCAGGATTTTTAGCATCAGTTACAGCAATCTTAAATAAAAAAAAATGGGCTGGAGTGTGTTTATTAAACATGTATCTTCTAGTTGAACCAAGAAAAAAAAGTCAAAAAATCGTGAATTAGCACGCCTCATAAAAAAAATACGATTTTTGATCTTTTTTTCGACAGTTTTTGGGTCAAAAATGCTAAATTTTGAAATTTTTTTACCAACTAATCAGCGATTCCAGGCCCATAAAGAAGTCCTTCAATACGTTTATTTTTTAGATGGTAATTTAACTATTTATGCAAAACAAAAGAAACTCGAATTTTTGAAAATTTTACATGTATCGCCGGCCTAAATATTAATGTTTAGAGCTTAATGAAGATAATAATGTGAAATATTAAAGTAAAAATATAGAAAGTAAGGTAAAAATATAAGAATTTTCAAATATTTATACTACTTCTCTTTAAATTTGTTATTTACATATACGAGTTTGACTACTGTAAGTAACAATATGCCACTATTTATAGGCATGTTTTAAATATTTTAAGGAGCAAGGATATGCAAATGGAGTCAAATTCTGCTTTAAAGAAATATTTAATTCAAAAAATGTATGTATTTGAAGCAAGTTCGGAATCAGAGATGTGCTTAGGGAGAAGGGAGAACAAAGTTTCAGGTGTGTTAAATAAATTAACAAGAAACTAATCATGTAAAACTTTCTAAATTTTAACATATAGTAGTTTATTGCTTAGCGAAGCTCACCATCGAGTCAACACAATAAATTCTTAGCTTAGCGGAATTTCTAGTTGAAACTTTTTTCAATTTAACGGTTCATTCTCCATTAGCGAATATTTCCAAACTTCAAGTTGTTGGGACTTTCTTGTCTACGTATTTTAAAAAAGCAGCTAAAGGCTACGTATATTAACTATGACCGTCATCTATATATATCTAATAAACTGTTGTTTTTATTAATGTTATTCCCGAAAGTTAAAAGCTTTTCAAAAATTCTTCGGACGACGTGATGCTTTGAGAAACAACTTCTAACTTGATGTCTAAAGATGTCATTTTTTTATAATTATATTTATGTAGTGCAAATAGTGAAAATAGTGACAAAAATTGATATTTAAGATTTGAAACTTGCATGATGGAGGCCATAGGTCTGACTATAGATGTCAAAGGTATATTTCCAGGTTCATAGAATGCTATCAAAAATGAAAGTCCACAGAGGCCAAACACTAAAGTTCAGCCTCAGATTAACGATACATCGACTGGAATCGTAAAAATGTTGCAACATATAGCCAGAAATCATATATTCATTAGCCCATGCATTCTCATATTCTGGCTACAAACACAAAAACAGTATTTTTCTTTAGTTCTCCGTCATTCAAGCCAAAACGAAGATTATAAATCAATCTGCATAAAACCAGATATTACCTCAATTAGTGATGATCAGCTTATGAATAATCACAATCTTCGATGACCTGCACCTGAACCTAGTCAAAAACATAGATTCCTCTGAAACTCAATTTTTTGTCTGCGTTCACACGTCCATTTGTACGTGTATTTGCATAATCTTTTTTCTAAACAACTTGCCCGACAAAAAAGAATTAAACTCAGGTTCATGAGCCGAGCAGGTATCATCAAACCGATGTTACTTTGAAAAAATGCCGCCACACTGTGGTTTGTTAATTTTTCTTTACGAAATCGGTGTCATAAAAAAATGGTCCACCAGCTCAGGCATACACCCTTGTCTGGTGCTGTATGCATATATTTCGATTGGCGCCAATTATTTGATTTCATCAATCGCGGTGACCATTGTGATCTAGTCAGCTACCGAAGCTAATCTCAATGATGTTTTTTTTTCTTCGATTTCGATCTGAATCTTGAAACTTCAATATCTTTTTGGTCACGTTAAGTTTGGGATTTTTACTGTCGTGCCGGTGTCGGAGTCGTGTTCGTTATCATCATGATGAGGAGAGTAATTTCATTCAGATATTTGAAATGAATGAGATGGGTGTTTGCAAGTCGATTTGCTAAGGTGAATCGTATGTTGATACTATTTAAGTAATTTACAGTAGATTATTGTAAGATTGGTATAATATCCAAGCGGTTATGATGTAAGATGGTTCTAATTGTAGAGCTAAATAAGCATGAAACGCCACTCTAGTCTAATATTGACATTGATTTAGTCGGGGATTTGTAATAGATAAAGGTGGAAATCCAACCCATACAAACCCAAAGTATTGTGAGTAATAATATATAAATAGAAACGATGTTTCCTTACAATGCAGCAATTACTTAACTGGACCAAACAGTGTTTATTTACAAAATATCTCTTTTCAAACTGTCATCGTCTCTAAGCTCTTGTGTACAGATGTATATTGTATTTTTTTTGTCTGCCAACTTTTGTTCTATAGATCATGCCTAGTTCATACTACTGCTGGCCTCTAGTATAGCTACTTGATCAGCTGATGGCTATGCATGAAATTGACGCAGTAATCGAAGGAGGTGGTCAGTAATTCAATGTTGTCACTGATGGTATTTAGGACATTTTCTGTCTGTTCGTTTCGAGAAAAATTGACTTTTCCAGCGACAGTCTCTGTGCGAAATTGGCATGGATAGTTAAAGAATTTGACACTACACTCTCCAGAAGTAGAAGCCAAAGCGTGATCCTCTTTACTGACGCGAATGATTTTTATATGTTAAGAGATATGAAATGCTTTTGCATAAACGGATCGCTCCTCACATATTTTTAACCCTAGAATGGTACCGATGAGTAAATTTTACTAACATAGGGTATATGTTTCGTCGCGCACCAGCCAGTTGGCCACTCTGACTGCCATGAGGCTAGAAGCTATATAATCTTTTTATGTCTAATGATAAAATAAAAAATGTACATAATACTATTGTTGCCATCTTTTTAGTAAAAACATGTACCTAAAATCATCCAAAAATTTACCGTACCATTTCAGGGTTAAGAAATTTCAGGATGGATTGAAATCGGCCAGAAATTCAAAACAGATCAATTATGCAACGAGGATACGCCACAGCAGAGTATATCAAAACAACCAGGCCCATTTGTCAGTGATCTCAGAGTTTACAAGACAGCAAAGCAGCAAAATTATGTGTTTTTCAATTAACCGATAGACACTGAAGAAGAGGGCAGATTACCTTCGAAGTATCGATATTTGTCACAAAATTAAATATATCTAGCTTCAAAAGGAAAAAAATCAGTTTTTTTATTAAAACATTTTTTACAAGCTGGAAACAATTGGTACACATTGAAAAAAATCAATTGTGTTTGTTCATTACATACTGCAGCAGTAGGAAATCTCTGGAATTTCTCTGGGGATTCGATTTCGCAAGGTTTTCAACCATTCTCGAAGGGCAAGAAGGTCATTTTGGTGGCAATCTCTTTTGAGGAGAATAGTGAGGACACTACATTCAGAGTAGATGATATTGCAAACGATCAACAGAATATAATGGAGAAGTATCGTGGCTTTGCTTGAAGGAAGAGAAGACGTGAGGGAGAATTTTGTCCGAGAAATTCGCGCAGCATAAAACATGTACTACGTCACCATCGATAAGAAAATGGATTGAATAAAATGAAATATAAGGGAAAGACCGATGAGGATAACGACAGGACAGAAAAAATGTGCACGCCCAAATGGATGTTCTGCTGGAATCGAAAATGATGTTTTTAGTTTTAAAAGTAATGACAAGTGTTTGGATAAAACAAAAAATACTTTGGAGGCACTGTTAGTAGATGCATTGAGTAGTTGCTTCTAGAAGTAGATTTCTCCCAGCATGGTTCAATTTATCAGCTGCTTCAAAATATTGGAATTTTTGACGTCGTTCGCCGAGCTTGTGATTCAAACCGTACCTCAATGGAAAAACGCGGTTATGCGCATCACAGGGTTAAGAATTTCCGTAAACAAAATTTAACGTCTCAATTCGATTCTAATTGTGCAGGCCCTTCCTCAGTCTCACCAACATCTTCTTTAAAAGCTCCACCGCCTCAGTAGAGAAAGGACCCAGAGCAGTGATATTGTCTTGCTACATATGGAATAAATGTACTACATTTGTTGACACAAGAATATTTGCTACGTAGTATACATTCAGAAAGTTTGTAGCATCTTTCGTCTTTTCTATGAACTTTGCACACGCTCAAGCTAATATAATAATTTTGATTGAAAATGATTTTGAAATTTGTTTCAATTCGTTGACTCATGAGTTGAATACGAAAAAAATCTTGTGGATTCTCTCTCAAAGCAGCATGGTCAATAATTTGACAAAAAAATATCTGCTTCTAAAAAGCATGGAAAACAATGGCCTTCATTTCGACAACCTTAAAGCTGTTTCTGTTGTCTGCTTTACTTTCATTTCACCACCCTTCAAAAAATTAACTTTTCTACTCAAAGAAATTCATACCTTCCATGATGAGCAAGACGTACTATGTGAACTCAAACAGGTCGTTGGAAACTCAGCTGTATCTGTCAAGCGCTTCTCAACCCAAGTATCGAGGAAAATATAAAATGCTGGGCAGCAAAGTACAGAATAGACCACAGTTATGTGCATCCAGTTCCTACTCCACCATAGAATCCAGAATGTGACCCAGTACTAGAGCTGCCAACGTTTTGGGTAAGTAGCGGCAAACTAGGATTTTGGAGTGCCATGGCAAAGTTGCCTTTCTCCATTTGGCATCCTGGAAGCTTTTTGCAAAAATTGCTAATCTTCTGGTCATCCAGCTAGTAAACGCGGTTATGCTTCAGCCAAAGAGGTAGAAAAACAACGTAAAATTCTTTTGACTGCTAGGAAAGAGAAGCGAACCTTGGTAACGGCCACAATCGAAAACAATGTTTAAAAGGGTGTCCCCTTTGCGATCGTTTTTAAACCTTCATCAGCTACTAACCCACCAGATTATCAAAAAGTGACACAGCCATTTAACTTCCAATGAATAAAATCTTCGGATCACTCATAAGTGAGCTTAGCACTTGAACTACATATATGATATCAATGGGGTCGACTAAACTCAACTTTTTGAGCAGTTGTTCTCTCGTTCTTGTTTTCAAAAGGAATTTTGTTCGAAAATACTTAAATACTGAAGGACTTGAAATATTCGTGTGTGAGAAAGAGCTCAAACTCTGACATGTTATAGTCTTTAACAAGTACTCTGTTAAGCGTCAATACATGGTGGATGAAGATGGAGACAGAAGACACGGAATCCTGCTTATCACATAAAATTGGCAAAGAGGCTTTACATAAGCAATATTAAGTGCCTTGAGGCAATTCAAATATGTATCAACCTAAACGGACACACAATTGCTTTTTTAGGATCCATGCTGCCAATCGAAATTCCTCCCCTTCAGTATTTATTGATGGCCTCAGCCAAATATGGTTTGAAACTTAAAATTTTGACCATATCGTCATTGGTGGAGATTTCACACGTCGGCACCAGGGCTGGGGAAATTATGTAAACAGCGCTTCACTTCTCAAAACATTATCTAAATTCGGCTCGTTTGGTTGTTTAGAGTTTGAGGCGAAATTGTGATCACCATTTTCTAGCCTTCAAATCTAATTGTTTCATCCCCTATAAAAAAGTCAATTGGGAAACTTTTAAATTAAAAGTCTCAGAAATACTACCAGACGTAGTCATTAAGCAAGGCAAAAATTTCTCTGTTTCTGAAGCTGACTAGGCCATGTACAAGAAAGTGTTGCGCTCTTCCATTGATGATATCGTCCTATCTTGAGTAGCCACAAACTTTGCATACTAAATGATATTCTTGGCTTGGAGACTACACACATGTCCTTGAAAAACCACATTGCACGTACTTATCTACCATCGAAGACTTAACGTTTTTAATGCTAAATATCATTGAGTAGAATATATTCTCAAGGCTACCAGCTACCTCCTCAGACCTACATAAACAAATCGTTAGAGCAGAGACTCAGAAATATTGAACCGGGTGCAGATATATACCCGGGAATGAATAGGATAACCTAGAGAAAAGAGTGTGCTCTAAACTTTATGGTTGATTGTACTTAATTCCTTGACAAAAACGCTACTGCTACCTGTTTTTTTAGAACATGAGAAAACCAGTGATCCCAACTCCTCAAGTCAAGTATAGCGTAGACTGGTCCAGTTTGACCAGCGTACAAAAGCTGTTGCTTGACTGAATTTCCCTCGTTTGAATTCTCCGATTGTCTTAAGGATAGCGATATTTTCATGAAAATGGTGAGTTTTCAGGAACTGCAGGCGTCTGATTTTAGACGTAAAAAATCAGCGAACTATAACAATGTACCCAACTATATTATGGAGAAACTTCTTGTTTCCTTCTTAGTTACGCTGAACTGCTTAAATATTACGGTCTATCCTGGTATTCCTATTCTCAAGTTGCCAGACAATATAGACATTGCCAACACGAAACCCATCTTATTTGTCTGATGGAAATAGTAATCTACTCAAGTTTTCCTGAAGTAGTTGCTCTGAAAAACATCATTCCTAACCGTCAGTTTGGCTTCAAAACAAGCCACGACACCATAGACGACTTAAAGGACATAAAAAGGTCAAAAGCTGACATCAAATTCATCATGGTTATTTTAATGGATGTGGAAATGGCTTCAGATACAGTTAGGATCAATAGCCTGGTCAACGGAATTATAGCTCTAGATTAATTTTAAAAGATACTTTTAAAATAAATTCCACAAGCTTTTCTCCTTTCCATTGGAATCTGGACTCTCTCGATGTTCCAGCTTTTGATCCATTCTTTTCAATATCTTTACTTCAGATACCTCCAGCATGCACGCTGATGACTTCCTGACTTAGTGTGATGGATGACAACAATGAGCCTCCAGCCATGCGTGGATGATCTCTGGAAGTACTATGTCAAATGGGGTATTAAAACTAACGCGAAGAAAAATGAGTTTATTGTATTCAGTTGCTCATGTCAACCGTCTTCCAAAATGACAAGGTTCATCAAGAAATTGAAACTTTGCAGTTAGTTTGCCATACTTCGAAGCGGATGACAACGTTTATCTATGCTACTCTTCGTTACGGCGCATTTTGGAAACGATTTGGCGCTCAGCTCCCGTAACAAGGCGAAATTTCGTCAAAATATTCGACCAACAAGTCCTGTGCCAACGAATGGGCGATCAGAAGAAGAAGCGATCACCTGAAATACTTTTCAAAAAAAGTACTGTATCCAACAGCTGCTGTAGACAAAATTCTAAACTGTCTTAGTTCGTTTTGATCAAAGAGCTCGTGAAAGAGGTCTCAACTACGAATCCAGAAACATTCGCAATGCTTATGAATAGCGATCATCTCTTCATTTGTGAATGAAATCTTCACAACATAGCATGATAAGCCCCAAAAAGCTAGACCGTGAAGGCAATTTTATGATTCCATATCATAAGAAAGCTCTTATGATACTGCTTCCAATCATGGAGTCTTTATTAAATAAAATAAATTATTAATGAATTGTGGATGTAAGCATTTCTGCATAATCTGTAGGCTTAAAATTATCTCTTGTAATACCTTGTAGGTTAGCTGCAGAGCCTTATTCATTAGCATTGTAAGTTGATTTGCGAAAGTCAACCTACTTAACAACAGGTAAGTAACTTTTACTGTCTCCTGAAAAGTAACCGATTGCATACTATCCAGGCTAGCTACTTCCAAATTATCAAAGAACACAAAATTTTTTTATAGAATTTGAATGATCGTTTAAATTCAAGCTGCCATTTAACCGCATGCATCGGTATTTGAGCCAAGTTATATCAAAATCAATTTTCTCGTCTATACCATTTTTTCACAAATCTCTATACAGTTACAAGGCACAGAAATTTCTGATTCCCCCTCACAAATGATTAAATTGTGAAAAATATTTTTTTCCTATGTTCGGACGAAAATAAAACTAACAACTTCTACTCAACTACTTCCCATTTGGGCTTTGCAGCCAACATCAAATACAAGTTCCATGTCCGCAAAGGAATTCACAGCTTTTATCATTCCTCAAATACAAAACGGTGGCCGGAAATACATCTCATCATATTTTTATTGAAACATAACAACAAGATACTTGTTAGGTAGTTAGTAGTTCTCAACACCTTTGAACACCTTTGTTCCCGCGCGCCATTCCCAGTGCTCTACTTACATCCATTCATCTCGTCCGCTGACGCCCGGAGATCCCCTGGCCGTCGACATCGTCCTCATCTTCGGCGAGTACAGAGCGCGCATTAAGCCTTTTGATGTCAATTAACTAATAACTAAATAGCACTTTGGAATTTATTCGTCCGAACCTAAGTCCAGCAGCATCCAACGTGTCTTCCGTACAATTCCATTTCCATTTAATCGCATGGCGAAGAATTTCGGTTCAATTTGTAGCGAAATTCCAACGACAACAAGAATACTCATACTTCAGGTCTGGTTATCGGAACATCGATCGATCAACATCATCATCTGTGAATTGAACGGGGTATTGCGTGTACTCTGCACGTATCGACGTATGTACGTACACATGTTCATCAATATCTTGCTATCTTCATTCGGAGAAGAAGAGAATCAAGCGATCTGGCAAAAACGCAATGCACACGAAAATAAAAGAACAAAAGTCACAGAATCGGAACAAGCCGTTTCCGGTGCATCTTCTTCTATGGATGACATTTTAATCACGCACACATCAGGCGACGCATCGAGTCCTTGGTAACGCACGTAAAAATAGATGCAACGCCGGGGACTGATGTGCTGTGCATATCGCTCTGCATTCAGCTCCATTCGAATCGAACGACGTATGCATGTGCAAGTATTTCGAATGCACCGTACAAGTGTAGAGGATCCTGCGGATTCATATTCGGTGTGATGGAGCGTAGTGTTTAATGTTTATATTCGTGGATCGGGGTTGCCCAATGCGCGATGCAATCTGATGCATTCATCATTTTCGATTCTGTGCACTCGCACATCGCATGCTGGTGCATTGTGAATACAAACAAAATGTCTCGTAGTATCGTAAAGGAAATCCATTCATTCATAAACCGGCGACGATGACTACGGCCAGAGTGCTGCGACTACGAACAACGGCGGCGGCGGGGACCATCCGGCCTTTCATTCATAACTTTTCGAGCACAGAACACATCATTTTTTTTATTTTGCTTGGAATGTGTTCGTTCTCTGTTGCACGCAGGGCAGTGAATCAAAGTTGTATGTTTTTCGCTGAGTTGTTGCTGGCTTGCCTTGCCATCAGATGCCGATACAGCACATTCCGATTTTTTTGCTTTTGGGGTTTTTGGATGATGTAGTATTTGGAGAGGAGAGGTAGCTGATTTGTACAATTTGTGCCGAAGTTGAATTTTCGAGACAGGGTTGTTGCTCTAAAAGGTAATGAGTACATTTTTGAACAACGTAAGTATATTTTTCTTGAATCCGAGGCTTCTTTTATTATTACACTATTCCTTAGACATACATTTAATTGAAATGGAAACATGAAAAAATTTGAGACAACCTACATTTGGTAATTACGTACGACTAGATATTTTGATTGAATTGAGCGTAAAAATTAATCTTCGAAAAATAAGCATCAACTGCAAAAATGCGACTAGTGATATAGTTACGCAAGTTGCTCCTTTGCCACCGGCTAAAATTGTTTTTTTTTTTCAAATCCTAACAAACAATCGCAAAATTGGACATCTCAAAATTCTCAAAAACTCAAGTTTGGATCAGTTAACATTATCGACGCTGCTGTTAAACTATATATATAAATTTACATTTATGAGAACCTAGATGATAGGACATAGACTATTCCGATAAAATCTGAAAATAATTTTTGAGAGGGGTTGCTTTTTTTGACGCCAGCAAGTATTGTAATTGTATTTTTTTTTCTCAAAAATTTAGAGGTTAATGTTTTAAGGGTCCTATTTAAACTTGCAAACTTAGCAGCCATTGGTAATATGATCCGCTGAGTGATGTGAATGAGCTAGTTTTGTATTAAGGCGTGCATAGGACTGATTGAAATAGAGGAGGCAAGCATCTGAACTTGTTACGGACTTTCCTAAGTTTTTTAGTGAAATATTTCGGAGACTCAGGAAAGATGTAGAATGTAACAAAATGACTAGTAGTGCAATAGAGGGAATAATTTTCACTCTAGCCGTTCCACAGAAGCCACTGGTCTCTGGTGAGAACAGAGCATCACCTTTATAAGATCGGTGGACGAAGATGTAGTTTTTAGTTGTGAAATTCAAAAGTTTGAAAAACTGGAAGATCTAAGAAGATAGGAAAAGAGTTTTAAGGGAAGCAACATTTTAATTTCCATTTTTAATAAATTCTAAATGATCGTGTTTTTAAACTTGAATGATCTGTTTATATAAATAAATTGTTTTCTTTTGTTTTTGTGTCGCCGACATAGTTTTTCGCCGTAAAAGCTGCAAATCGGGACACTACGAGTCAAGATTTACTTCAGTCACAGCCGTATTGAGTTCTTGGTTGTAGCAGCATTGAGTTCTTCACTGACTTTTTGGTCCCCACTCTTTGCTTCCAGCGAAGATATCAAGCGACCGTAGGAATTTTGCCATGATTGGAAACAGCAAATGTGCACAGCAGCCGCTAGCGTCTACACTTAGGGCTCTAAAACAGCTGCAGGAGAAGGCGCCGTAACATATTCTGCAGGCCGCGATAAAGAAGCAGTTTTCAGGCTTCCTAATCACTGTAGTATTTTCCAGGCGGAGGTTTTTCCGATACGTAAAGCCGCAGGTCTAGTAGATGCCAGAGATTCTACAAGTAAGGAAATTAACATTTTTACAGACAGTCAAGCGGTGGTAAAAGCTCTGCTGTCTTACACATACAAATCCAAATGTGAGCTCGACTGCATTCAGACCCTGAATAGACTGGGCAACAACAAAAGAGTCAGAAATTTCTGGGTTCCCAGTCACATAGACATTGCTGGAAATGAGAGGTCCGATGCTTTAGCCAATCATGGGGCCCGTCTTTCCCTGTTTGGATCGGCGAAATTCCCAAATCCTAATCAAACGATCAAGTACATTATTGACTCCAATATGATGCAAGGTGCGAAATGCTAATGGCGAGCATCTCAGAACAATGTTGCAACTGCTAAATACCAGCTCGGATTAACGCGGACTGACTGCAAACGGCTGATGGGCATCATTACTGGCTACTGTCTTGCAGTAGCATATGGCATGAAAATGAGACTTTTAGCCAGCAACACCTGTGAAAAGTGTCAAGAGCCGAGAGTCTCAGAAACAATTCAGCATCTCCTGTGTCACTGACCGGCATTGGGCAAAACTAGACAGCGCTACTTCAACGAGCCCTGGCTGATGAATCTCTTCCACGTGGCGGAGGAGAGACTGAAGGACGTCCTTCAATTCACAGAAAGGTCTGGGACTTTCGATGGCCGCTTAAACTGAACCTTTTTATTTCCAGGTCCTCTTATTTGGTATAACTAGGGACCAAGAGGTCTTTGTGTGACCTTATGTCAGCCAGTGAAACCTAACCAAACCTGGCTGAGTCGTCTTCATCTCATACTATCTTCCTATCTAGCATGGAAAGAACATTTTATCAAGCATAGATTCGAATACGACAATTTTAAATATGTAAGCCACCAGTCGTGTGAGATGAATGCAAAATTGCAGTGAAGGGTCTATTTTATACCAAGTTTCTTTGCGGATATTTTAGTTTGCAATACCTCGCTGTAATCAAAGACTCCTATACTATTGTAAAGATCTTTGTATTAACTTTCTCAATTGAATTATGATGACTACATGAAAAAACTAGCAATATTGTTTAGCCGAATGAGACTTTAGGGATCAAGAATATATTTTCCAATCATTTCAAATTTTTTTTAGAGATAATTACTAATGAAATTTACTACAGAACTGCAGAAGGAGAATTGAGTATTACCCACTTTACAAGAGAAACAACCAGTTTATAGATGAAAATCTTCAAAAAAAAGAACAATTTTTTAGGACACAAAGAGATGCAGGACATGCTGCATCCTAGTATTTCACAGTTTTTCAAGAGTTCATCTTTGATGTTTTTACAGTTTTAATCTTTCTTTTTTGCTAGAAATCCGTTCACTACACTTACCAGTTCCTTTTCATTCATTTTTTTTTAAACGGTAATTATCTAGAAGCTTCTTTTTATATTAGGTCTATCATTTAATTCAGAAAATATTTTTTTTTTGTTACTTGAAGCCATTCCCAACTATGTTCGTGACTTTGACAAAGTTTTTCATAAGTTCAAGAAGCACATTTTTGGGTTCATAAAAGGACATATTTTATATTTGAGGCGCCAGCTTCTACAGGAGCTCTACGCGAACAATCTTGTCTTACTCTAATGTTTTTTTATTGCCCTACTATCAAATAGACACAAAAAACAGCAATATGCACTTGTTAAAATATGCAATATGTACTTGAAGTCTTACAAATATGCCTGTTACTTTTATTGAAAGCGATTTAAAATACTAAGTTACCAAGATTTCTTTCGTTGTCAATGAATGGGCTAAAGGAATGGATGGTTTTTTTTGTTTTCGTTTTGAAACAAGACTGTTTTTAGGCTTTATTTTGACAATTTTATGAAAATACGCCACTCGTAAGGTACGTTTTCCTTATTTAACTAATTTATTAACCATCAATGTTACAAGAGTCACGTAGTAATTTTCCCATTTTATAAAAATTTGAAAATGGTACATTTCACTTTTGGAATTTCTGTCAAAATCTGGAACTAACGAAGTTATGATTTTGGCTATGACAATCCTAGGCCATGTCCCAAAGCGTTTAATTAATACTGAGTTATTTAGTGAGGTTCACCAGCAATTGGTATAAATGTTGGGTCATAGTTTTCAGGAAGTTGATAAAGAATTATAGCCTCGGGGAAACACGTTGTACAGGTTTAAGACGCAAGCGACGTATTTCGGTTATGAAGAACTTAGCTCAGCAGAAAATGAATGAACACATAATTTTTTTAAAAACAGCGCTTATTTTTTAATAAAAGCAGCAATCATGTTAGTAAAAACTGACAGCGCAAACATGAGGAGTCCAACTTTTATAATGATCTCCGATTCGGCATATAAAATGCAAGTTTTTTTTAGTTCCTCTAATATAGATCTAGCTTGTGTCTTTAAAATAAATCGTCCGAATTCATAACAAAACTTTTCTGCTAGTTTTTTGCAACATCGACAAGTAGAACTTGCCGTTTTCTATAAAATCGACTGTACTGTAAATTACACAGAAACAAACTAAATTATAGAAAATTATAAAATCGTCCTTAAATGTTCCTAAAATGCTGAGAAAATCCGCCTCTACGGCCTTGTGATAATTTCTACATAGCATAGTCTAATAATTTCAATGACTTCATGATATAAGGGAGAGGTAGGTGTTTCAAAATCGGATGTGTTCGGCCATTTTCGTGAAAAGGTGGTTTAATAACTACCTAAAGGCATCTCTCTACGCCTAGAGCGATTTAATGTTTTGATGAGTTCTCAGTCAATTTTTCCATCTTAAATCGTTTATATGATGTCATAGCAAATAACTTAGTAAATATTTACAAAATAATGGAAAACTGCAGCATCATTTATTAAATTTCGCTCGAAATTCTATTATATTATGCTACTATATTTTATCAATAGTCAAATTGTGGTTTTGAGAGCCTGATTGTTTTTTGAAAGTTTTGAAAGCCAGCTGGGTTTGAAAATAAAATTTTGTAATAAACGTTTTAAATGCGAGCGTTCTAAAGAAATTCACCTATTCTACATATTTATTAATATACTAAATCGCATTTTTGGGGATTTCTTGCAAAATCTTAACTATGAACAACAATTAACTTAGTATTGAACTATAAAATGATGCGACAAAATACAAAGTGATACCTAATGTTAAACGAATTGAATACTGGATAAGACAGTAGTTGCTTTTAAATTTAAAAACAAGAATTTAAAAATTAATTTTATAATTTAAGTAAATCGAAGGCAGAAAACGTGTTTATAATAAAAATTTGATGTTAACATCGTGCAATCTGGATTTTTGATTGCTTATCGTATATCGTAAATGCATGCCCTTTCATTTTAAATGTGAACTTTCTGTAAACAGCAGGCAGTTTAAGTATGAGCTGCATAAGTGGAGAAATCTAAAATAAATTTAAATAAAAGTAAATGTATCTTTGAATATAAACAGCCTCTAATGAATTATAGTCAACTTGCATAATATTTCATCCATTTGCTGCAGGAGTGCCTGGCAATGTTTGCTATCTAAAGTGAATCTAAATGTCGATGAAATATGCATTGGTATTCATCGAAATCTAAGTATATTTCCATCCCTACAACAAAATTCGGCATGAACGGAAACCCTCTCATTCAATTTTCGAACACCTGTGCCCTATCACTGTCTCGAATACAACAGAGTTGTCTGTTGCGTGACTGTTGCACTTGCACCTTACCAACGTGTCGAAGGTTGTCTGGCTGGGGTGCAGTGCGATTCAGTACAAGCAAAACGACCTGCACTCTGCACTGGGAAGATATCCGACACTGAAATGGGTCGGCCATTCTGTCCTTTCTTTATGACATTTACGATGGGAATTTCCCAGGCAGTAGTTCTTGATGCAGGCAAAGCAATTTCTTAGCAATGCACTGAGTTGAGTTACAATTTGCTGACTTTCTTTATTATCGTCATTATGGGCCTACAATAACAGCGTTGATTAAAAAGAAATAAGAATTCGGTAACATCTTTAAATTAGAAAACTGTTGTCTGGATACAGAGGACCCTGACGTTAAAATAAAATGATAGTTACGTTTAGAAATTAAGTTATTTGGTGCATACATTCATTTTAAGCAAAAGTGATTTACCAGAGATCAAAGCAAATGGTTATATATTTAGAGTAGATTCAGTTTTTTTAAAAATAGATAGTTTTGTTTCCAGGTGAGACAAATTTTTATCAAATTTATATATAGTGCAAAATATATATAGTGCATAGAAAAATGAAACAATCGGTTATTAACATTTTAATCAAGCTCACTGAGCCAGAACTTGTGATTTTTATAAATGGAGACAAGTTTGATTTCAATCCATCACTTCACATAATTCAAAATTTGAATTTCTAACTAGAAGATGCTTTATAGCAAAGCAATCAGATCGACCCATTTCTGAAACTGCTGGTAACTAGAGATGAAAAATGGTTCACGTTTGACAATATTGTGTCAAAACGGTTGTGGCCGAAACGCGGTAAAACGGCTCAAATGATTGCCAGACCAGGATTAACTGCCAGGAAGGTTTTGTTCTGTGTTTAGTGCGACTAGGAGAGGAGCTGCTTGTACATGATCAAACACTAAGTTTGAACCTTTATTGTCAAAACTTGAACCGTTTGAAGCTAGCCATCAATCATAAGTGACACTGTGTTTCATCAAGACAACGCCAGGCTATAAATATTTATAGCGACGGAGTTTATTTGGGAAGTGTTGATGCACCCATCATATTTTTCGGAATGTTCTATTCGGCTCGTCAAAACAATATTAATAACAAATTTTAATATTATATATAAAAACAATATTAATAACAAATTTAAATATTAATAACAAATTTTCAACCATATTTTCGGCCCCCAATATTTCTGGACAGTATTCAAATTTTGCTTTAAACATACTTTGTGCAGATTTAGAAGCGTTGTACTTTGTAGAACACCTACTATTCATAATGAAGAAGTTACTGAATCAAGATATCGAATGATCTGAGCCAATTAAACAAGCCAGCTCATTTTTCAGTCGATATTCATAGCCCCGTCATTCTTTCTCCAAGAAGATCTACCATCCACATCAAAGCAACAAGAAAATAGGAACCTAATTATTGCCCTTTGTGCTTACGCATATCTATCGTACACGCGTGTATATTGTATAAATTTGACAAAAAAATCAGCTTTCGATTTGAAATTTACTCTTTGAGACTAATTAACAAATGATTCGGCAAAAGAAAACTGAAAATTTCAAAAATATTCCACCCCTTGAACTCAGTATGGAAAAAAATCACAAACGTCAAAAATAATACATTATTGTTTGTCCAGACCTTAATTAAAATTGTGCACACACAAACACGTAAGATCGATTGGTAGAAAAAAAACTTTTCGCCAAATGTTGAATAAACTACTTACGCACTTCGCAGTTTTTTTTACTTTTTGCTTAAGTCGCCAGACAATCATAAATCTATTTGTCAAATTATTTCATTCACTTGAGTTAAAAACAAATATTTAAATTTGCTGATAATAGCAAATCGATGAAAAAAAATGCACTGCACGTTTCTTGTAGAAAGCATGTCATCATGTCACGTTCAAAAATATGAATCTAACTCCAAAATCCATTTGTTAAAGTCAGCTATGTAAATTTTTTCGAAACATAATTAAATAGTCTAATCCATGTGTCCAAATACTAAATGATTTTCTTGTCTTTATCAAATGTATCGAATAAATGCTTTCATCTTATTCTACATTCAATCATCTCAAGATGATGTAGCGACATTATCGTAGAGTCAACACACATGGCTTTGGTGCGTTTCAAATAAAACAACTGTGCTTAAGTGTAGGTCAATATTTACAATATGACGTGAGATACACGTACAAATGTATCCACATTGGACGTAAATGCAACGCAAACAACGGAAATCAGACCGCTGAGGTGTAGCAACTAAAGCACCAGCCAACACTTCGAAATTGGTGAGTAAGATTGTTTTAAGATTGAAGTAAGAATATAATGTCAAGCTATTGAATATTAAAGGGGATTATTAGTATGTAACCGAATGTCAAGATGTTCTTTGTTTTATGAGTAGTTACAAATAGAGCCGGCTGCGGTTTGTTTGGAAATCGTTACGTTGACCGATAGGGGTTTTCCAGAATTTAAATGTTGCATTTAGCCCGAGTCATCTCACTACTATGGGGTCTTACTTTTTTTGCCACAGTAACTTTCCATTGAAGCCACTACACTCATGCACAGTCTAGAAAAAGCTTAGTCTCACCATAACGGCATTCTCATGAATGACTTATTTTTGCCATCCACTCTAAGTTCCAAAATTGATATTAAGGCAACTATATAAATAACTAGTTCATAGTGGCATGCCTAACCCTTAGGTGCCTGAAAGAACACTAATTTCAGGCAGGATCAAAACAAGTACAAATCGAAAAGTCCCACCAAGCACAGTAGTTCTCATGACCAGAACTCTCCATAACGGACGAATCCAAAAAAATAACATCATTTCAAGATGAGCATCATTCATCCAGACCAAATGAAAAACAAAAGGAAGATGGATCATCAAAAGAGGCGTTTAGATCACTATGCACTTGGTATTCAACGTCGCGGTTCGCGTAAAAATCCTTTCTTGAAAGATACAAAAAGTTTCGGTAGACACGTTTGTTTTTGTTTTACTTTTCATATGTTGCTTGATTTATCTTGATCTGATTCTCAGCTAACTGGAACTGGTTAATCGAATAAGTAAAAAATACCGTAAGATGGGTATGATTTAAATCGGTGGTAGTCCAGTGTGGGAATAGCGAAAAATGAGCTGAAGTTGTTTTGGTTTCATTGGAACATTGGGTTGCTTGGCTCGTGAGAATTGGTTTGATTTGCTTAATTCAGTAGGCGAAGTGAAAGCTTGAGCCATTTGTGTTTCGGGATTGCAGCTAAGTATACTTTATTCTATATGGTGGGGTGAATAGATTATCTATTATAACCTTTTTCAGCCCGGATATTTTTAATTCGCAGCTCAGTGGCAACAATATAACGAATGTTATATTTATATCCCATTAATCTTACGATAAAAATTATGGGGGACCTACCCTTGAAAAGACAAAAAGTATGAAAATTGTTCAGAAAAATCAATCTTTCTTCGTAGTCGATAGCAATATAATCAATAAGTGGTTTAATTTTCGGGAAACTTACTAATTTATGAATTTCATTCTCATTAAACATCATAGAAATACATCCCCGCAAACGGGAGAAACCAATGACGACATTCAAATCATGTGGAAGGCTGTAAGAGATGCTACAGCGGTCACAAGTGAAAAGGTCTGGGGACATCGGCCAAGGAAAAATAGGAACGATTGATATGAAGCAGAATGTTAGGATGCGGTTGATAAAAGAAACCAAGTCTACAAAGAATTCATCCAGCGACCAACTTGGGCCCGAAGGGGAATTTTAGCTTGAGTTGGGTCAGTGCCTTCGTTCCAGTGTCTTCAATTTATTTGGGTTCCGCTGCTTCACCCTATGTTCCTACGGACCTTCATCACCCTTTTGTACTTTCAAAACTATCTCTCAATCTTTTTGTTGGATGGAGAGCTTATTCATACTTTCATTTCAATTGCCATAAAGTAAACATCACCGGAATGGTGAACGAAATTAATATCAGCTATTATTAATTTCTTCGTTGAACGAAGAAAATATTTTATGTCTTCTTTCTTTCTTTCTTTTCTTTTCTTCCATAGGCTTTACGTCTTCCTCTCAAATCATATTCCTCTCATATGTTCACTCCTATATGTCTTCTCAGAAAGTGTTACGATGCTCCCTGATTCATCTCTGAAGCTGCTGCGGCCCTCAGTGCAAAGGATATTCCACGTGGTAAACTCAAACGTCCCATGATGATCTTCTTGAGTTAGAAGAAGTACGGTCTAATGCAAAAAGGGTGCCTAAAGATGATATGCGTGCCTGCGTTGCCAGAGTTGAGGCTTCTATTAGTTCAAGCGATTTGAAGCCCTTCTGTTCATTTATTCATTTTCTGATAAAATCCCTAGTCATCCCTCTGAATATGTTTCTTGATGAATCTTCTTCTCTCACAACTGAAGAGACTTCTGAGCTCTTTCCTCTTTTTTTCATATCATTTGTCTCCCTATAAAAGTCACTTTCTACTCCACATAGTACTTTCTTCTTTCCTTCGTCGTTTTGTACTAACCTTACATCACACTCTTCGTTTCGTACGAACCCTTTCAAAGTTGAATCCTTAATGAATTTGCTCGATTCTAGTTCTGATTCTGGCTCTGATGGCATTCTTAACACACTAGCAAAATCACTATCTGCGTTGCTTTGCATACCCTTATTCATTATCTTTAAACACAGAGTCTCAACTGACATTTATTATTTTTGATGGAAATCTGCCAATATTTGCCAAAATTAAAAGCAGATAGACCTGGTTGCCAAACTGTTTGAGAGATATCATTCATTTCAACTATTGCTGCTGCTACCAATCAGCAAAGATAGGCGGATGTTCTCGGCACTGATTTCTCTTAAGGCATTTGTCTCTGTCAACCACGAGCTCCTTCTTTTGAAATTAACCAAAAATGGTTTCTATGATCCACTACTGTCTTGTGTTTCTTCTTGCATTTATGAATGTACTGGCGTTGTAATTATGAACACTTGTTCTTCTGCTCCCTTTTATCCCACCTCACGTGTTCCGCAATGATCGATCCTTGGCCCTTTGTTGTTCCTAATTTTCATAAATGATTTACGGTGTCTCTCAAACTATTTTTCTCTTTTATATGCAGTAGATCCAAACATATTCAGAGTAATTGAATCAATTGAAGACTGCTTACATTTCCAGAATGACCTGCTCACTCTAGGTTTGGAAAATGTCTGTAAATGTCGCCAACTATCATTCACGCGCAAAGCTTACCCCCTTGTCTTTTCTTCAAGCATTTCTGGAACCTCTCTTGATGTCATATTCCATTTCAAAGACCTCGAATAGAACAAGGTTACTGTTAATTTAACAGATAGATTTAAAATTAAATCAGGTTTACAATAAGGGGATGAACTTGCCCCAATTCTTTTCAAGGTGACTCTGAAACACGTTATCAAGAAGACATCAGTGGATACCACGGGTACGCTAATGCTTAAGTCCATACAGCTGGTAGCGTATGCTGACGACGTCAACGTTACAGCACTATTATTGTCGGATGCCAAAGGAGCATTTTTGAGCCTGGAGTCTGAAGCAAACCAAATAGGTCTACGAGTCAATGTCAGACCGACAAGACTTGGCCTCAGGAGACTACAACCTCAAAAATTTGAACAACTTCATGTATCTAAGAACCACCTTGAATACAAAAGGCGTCGAAAAAAACGAGACTTTTCGAAAATCGAAAAAATCTTTTTATACGTACTTCCAATTCTAAGGTCCAGAGACATGTACCGGAAAAATAAGCTTCACATTTACAGATCACTCAATTAACTTGTACTGCAATATGGAAGCAAAGCATAGAACTAAAAGCCAGTGTTTGAAAGCAAAGTGCTCAGTAGAATATACGACCCAATGAAACAAGGAACTGATTGGAGACTTTGTTACAACGATGAATTTTATGAATTTTTTGGCAGCCTATCTGCATCCGTAAGCGCTAAGTTACGCAAACTACAATTAGCGGCCCACACCAGATTAAACCAGCGCACAATATAACCGCCTAGTAGGGAAACCGAGAAAACGACGGAAAGACTCAAAAGAAGCCGATAGCAAATCCTTACTGATGCCTAGTACTATACTCTTCGCGAAACGAATTCAACGGTCAAATCTCATACAAAAGAGCTTTACTGACGAATTGAAAAGCTGTTTTTGTATGGGATTTGACCGTTAAATTCGTTTCGCGAAGAGTATAGTACTAGGCATGAGAGCGAAAAACTGGCGAACGCGGTCGCAGAAGCATGATGATTGGAAGATTTTAATCGTAGAGGCCAAGGCCTGACTTGGGCTTTCGCTCTGTAGATGATGCTGATTCTTATTCTGAAGCTTGAGTAGCGTCGGTAGACCATAGATCCGAAAATCCACTCATGAACATACATTTAGATCAAAGTTAACCTAGTTCTCAATAAGTAGATGACGCAGTTAGAGAACTTGTCACTTCACACTTGTAAAAATTGATTATGGCACGAGTCTACCAACTTCAACTCCCAGACCCAACAAGGCTGTATTGAAACTACTTTATTTTAGTAATATTACCGAAAAGATACTACTCTGTAGTCAAAACCGGTTCAGGGACTTAAAGAATGGTTAATCAAACATTCAATAGCCCACACTGGGCGCTATATACATATATAATATTTTGCCAAGATTAAAGTACAACATCGGATTTTCCCATCATTATTCGTCTTTTCTCAGTACAAGACATCACGTAGAAATACAATTTCGTAAGCTCTGAGTAACACAATTCAAGATTTTAAGTTAATTTATGTTTTGCTGCAAACATATATTAACATTAAACTTTGTTGTCTCAATATAACGCATTACGCAAATGCTTTTTTTTATTGAATATTTAAATCAATTACAGCCTAATATACCGACTTCTAAAATAGTCTTTGCTCTCTAACTTTTACGTCGAAACCTATTATTGAGTAATGAATTAATTACCAGCAACTACCATCGAATTTCAATTTTCCTAAGTTTTCACAGAAAATTTTGTTATTTGTCTTTCCGGTCCCATAACGGAAAGCCATGATGAACTTACAAATGGTTTTGACTTCACATGTTCATGTCCATACATATTTTACTATAAAATGCTTTCGAAGCTAACTGTAAAAACTAAATGAAAACTCCTCTGAAAATCAACTTATTTATTGAGAGAGAAAAGTCATTTTGTGGCAGAGTGCATTAATTTACTGTACATCATCATCAGGTGATCGTCATTAAGTTCAGCGGAAGTAGAGAGTCAGAGTCAGGCTGTCCAGTGAAGTCGTCGAGTGGTCTCATAATAGAAATAATTATCGATTATTCCAAGTATCCGGTCCATTAGCTAGCTCTCACATTTTCTCCTTGTCTCTCTCTCTCTCTCATTGATCTATCAAACCGCAAAGTCAATGTTACCATCGTACAGACAATTGGGTTTTTAAAGTTGAAGCTTTGTCTTTGCCATGAAAGAACACTTACCGTAGAACAATTATTGTTCATAGTATCTAGGAAGTAATTTAATCAGTAAGTTAATTGACAAATAAGGAAAGAAACGCTTTAGATCTTCGATGAAATTATTTGACCTGTCATTGTATAGTGTCAGCACGTTGAAATCTTTCTCGGCTGAATTAACTAGGAAAGATGTTTCCAAAAACGTAAGATGGCTTCGTTAACACGAAATGGCGTTTTCCGCAATTTTTCCTTCACGTGAAAACAACAGCAACTGTTCCATGCGAAAATTAGAATTCATCTAGAATTTGATACAGACTAGTTACACAATCATCCCAAACCAAATCATATTTTTCTGCTATAGTTCACTGCATCGAAGACAACGAAAACAATTCGATTGAAAACAAAAGGAAGTCATTTTCACCCTTTTCACTTTTATGAATGAAATTTCAAACATAGGTACTTCCTACACATCAACGTATAAACATTGCGTAAATCAGTGTAATGTAAACGCATTCTTGACATTCTTGCAAATTCACTGGAACCGGAACGGAGTACGATGGGTAGCACACGCCAGGTCGTTGTCATCGTCGTCACCTCAATAGGAGAACGAACGATGTGTTTGACATAAACATTCCTTCCTGGGTTCCGCCAATGAGCCGCCGGAAGTTCATAATTCCTACTCGAGTTGCGTAATAATAGAACATTAAATATTCCATGACTCGGACTTATTCTTTCATCGTTTTTGTTTTGTTCTGGTCTGTTTTGTTCATTGCAGCTTACAACCAGACTGAGCAATTGCCATTTGAGTTAATTAGACTTCATTCATAAACGCTGTCCATTCGGATAGGCTTTTGTTACTTTTTGTACTGACAATGATGCTGTTACAGCATGTTGAATTCATAATGCACTGAATTGCGATAGATTAATGAACATGGACTACAAGCATCTTCATTCATTCTCGGGTTTAATTCGAGTACAGATGGTGGGATTTTTGGACGATTTTTTTTTGACAATTATGCAAGTTTATCCTCGTCGGCTAGTAGTGTAAATTGTTTTTTTAAGTCTTTTAGCTATTAAGTCCAATATTTTAAGTTATTTCAGGAAATATAAGGGAAAAGTGGACTAGCAACCCTGTTTCATTGGAAAATAATTAGACTAGCTTTTGCAATGACAAGCGAATTTCCTAAAAAAAATGATCATTCAAATCTTCAAAATGTATAATCACAGATATTCACTTTTTCAGCAATTACAAGCCAATTCAGCAATTACAAGCGTACAAACCAATTTTATCTCGATTTTTAAGTTCATGATGATCATATAGATGCTTCCTGTTCAGCATGCTCTCTGCAGTCGACCGCAATCCTGCAGATGCCCTAAGTACGTAAGTAACAACGGTAGGCTAACTGAACACCTTATTAATTTTCCACGAATGCAAAGAAGTGCGAATGCTAGGGCCAAAGTGATTAAAATAATGTTTTCCACGCAATCGCGAATGATTTCCATATTTTGAAGTTCAAATTGTCTAATTAGTCAAACTACCATTAAGGTTCTGAATACTCTTTTCGTGTTGAGTTTAAGAGTTCCTAAGTTGCCACAGAAGGTCCCTTGCCTTATGTACGGAATATATAAAAATCCTTCAGTTTTGTTTAATACATTGACCAGTCACGACCAGTTTAGTATGTCGAAGGGCTGCGCACTGTAATAGCAGCAGAGCCGAGAGAGCTAGCAAGAGTATTAACCACTTGATCCAGATTCTGGCAAACCGCAAACGTGATTGTTTACAACCCATCGATCATGAATTAGTATCAACTCCTCCCCTGCATTAGACAGGCGGAGAAGTAATGCAGCTATTGCTGCTTTGGAATGATGGAGGTTAATTTGAAGTGCCACCAGCATCATTAATCAGGGTTGAATCGCGGTGCTCCTTGGACGCTAGGACTGTATCACTCCCCATCTCTGTTTCTAGATTCAGGAGGTCGGAAAAGCTGCCGAAATCCGAGGTAGTCCCGACACTGGCTCCATCAGTTGAGAGGAACTCCGCATCTGAATTCCGCTCAGATACACACCCAGAGAGAGTAATACTACTCTTGCTAGATGACGACTCTGTTGTTAGAGCCTCTTGCTTTGGGTTGAGTTTGGCGAACCCAGAATCGTTCCACTCCGAACCATTACCACTCCTGTAGAAATGCAGGGATTATTTCCCGACCTTGTACTTAATAATGTCTTTGCCCACCTCTAAAAGCAATACCACCTCTTCATTTAAAATGAGGGGAGCCTCCTGCCAATTTTTTACTTGCTTGTAAATTTCGACCACCCTCCAATTCTCCGTCGATAGATTAGGATTGAGGAGCCTAGAGATCTCCAGAATTTCTTCTTTTGGGTCAGTATGAAAGCAGGGAATCCATACCCTACATCTGGGCCTACTGGTGATTTTGCCCTTCGGTAATACCTTCAGTCTAGCAATAGGCCAAAGGTCAGGCAATGTAAGCCTGCTTCTAGAAATTGACCCAGGCGCTGATCTTCGCACGCTACTATCCTAACACCCCTGCACGAACCTGTATTATTCACATAAAGCAAAGAACACTAGCTGGCTTGCTACAGACCCTGAACACAGGTTGCCTTATCAACAGGCAGTTTGTAGCAGAGATGATTCCATCTCCTTTACCGGCATCGATCACAGCCTTTACTCCTTTCATTGAAGATTTTTATAAGTGAATATTTGCTTGCTATGACCCTTTTGCTCAGCCAACCTCTGTCATTCTTGAGCTGGATCTGCAACGTTAAGAGAGAGTGTGTGCTTCACAATAATTTTAGTGACCCACTGAAGGGACATCTTGTTCTTAGCGGACGACGTTTCAGGGGAGAAGTTGTTTAACCTCCTCAGAACTTTGAAGGCTGCTCTAGTTCAGTAAGCTCGGGAGTTGACGAAAGAGTATTGAATGTCTGATGAGGGAGCGGCACTGAAGGTGGTACTTGTTGAGAATTGGGTCGGCTCATTCAGAGAACCCTTCCCGCCAAGCAGGGTTCTGGGCTTTCCATGGGGCAGGCTTGGTGAACAAAGGCCTGAGACCACTTGAAGAAGGAGCAGAAGATGCGCTGGGAGCTAGTGTCTGAATTGTCATATCTACACAGTCTGCAGCAGATTTAGCTGTTATACTGAAAACCAGTGGAGCTCACTCATACGTCATATCTTCAGAGCCTCCGGTAGATTCAGCAATAGCCTGCGAAGCTAGCACATTCACCGTAAGTCCATTTTCTGAAACTGTAGCTGCAACTGACGGCAAAGCCTCCGCTTCTTTATTACTTTTGTCTGTCCTGTATTTCACTGCTACTACTAAACTTGGCATTTCCATGAACTTTTGTGCCAGGAGATGCTGCCATCAATTTTTGCTGTAAATTTTAGTGGAAAATAATAAACACCTTATAACAAAAAAAAAAACGCAAGTGTTTTACTTTCCCCAAATTTGAAACTTTTACGATTGGTAATTCTGAAAATATATTAATTAGGAACGTTTTGTCCCTTGTTATTTATTATGTTTTTATTTTTAATCAAATATTTTAATCTTCAAAAAATTGTATAATGTTTCAAACAAAATAAATCATTTGTGCATATTTGGGGTAGTAAAGGCCCAAACACGCTACCTTGTTGCGGACCACGATTTAAAGGTAACCGACTCAATTTTGATCAAATTGTGCAATCATACTCAGAGGCGGAATTGGCAATCTAGGAAAGTAAAAAGAAGTGTTTCAGAGACCCCTGCGATAAATTAAACATTGATCCATAGGTTTAAAGCTCCTACTCTGAATAACCATCACAAAAACGTGTGCAGCCAAAAATAACCAAAGAAGTTAGCAATTATTGGTTTTGCGAATTAATTAGTTTTGGGTATAAATACATTGACAACCACATTAAAAAATTTCAGAGGCAGCGATACTTGGTTTGAATCTAGTTCTATTTCGTCTGATACCAATTTCCGATTATATGCAAGTATTTCGACGATTTTCGCTTTTCAGTTTCCACAATTCGAAATATATTTGAGTAAATATAAAAAATTCATCATACCAATCTTCTTAGGAGCTAGCTTGAATCGACCTTTGTGATCGATCAGTCAAGCGTTGCATTTATCGTGTTACCTAAAACCATTTAAAGTACCATGTGAGATTGCATGGTAGTCAAACGCATAATCCACCAGATTTTCTTGTCGCTTCTGTTCAATGAAAATGCTAAAACATAGATGTGTTAGCTCAAACTCATGTACCTGAATTAATTATAGCTGATAAAAGTATTCTTATGTTTTTTCTAATGAACTCCAAAATTTTAAGCTGGGTATGGACTCGGTTTGAGATTGTGTGGGTGAAAGAAAATTTAAATAATTACCTACACGATTAGCCAAACATAAACATTAGGTAAAATTTGAATTTATGTTTATATTGTGTTCTCTAGAATGATTTTCTTTGTAAAAGAGAAATTGATATGTCCCTTTAAGAAATAGTTAATGAAGCTAATCTGCATCTATTACATAAAAAGCGAACACTATATGCAGATGCAGACCCCAAAAATTAGCTATCTCGCTGGTTGGCGTATGTAATGGGTTATAGATTTTTAAAGTTGAAGCTACTAGTTCAATCAATACTCACAGAATTTGATTTTAAGTGAAAATATGCATCCGCAGTAACAATGATGCAATGGAGCATAATATGAGAGAATCTTGATGAGCTTAAAGATGACGTTTATCGAAAATTTATTGAAAATTCAATCAAGCAAGAACGATTGATGGAGACCAAAATGAAACTTCTAAGGATCATCGACTTTTTGCAGTTGAAATTTTGCCAATTGGTTAGCAGTTGACGCTCCATACATATTCTTATGCTTTATTTTCAATTCATTCTATCTAAAACCAGATCAGATAATCGCCTGGCAACCAGGCACTAAAGTGGATATCTTGTGCAGAGCAAGAATAAATATAATCGCGCTACCGTCGTTGCGGGAGCAACGATGACGACGACGTCGACATCGATGTCGAGCGAGAACAACCGTTCAGGCGACTGAAAACTATAGATAGATAATACAAAAGCCTTTGGTTTATTTTAAGGCCGTGGGAAACTACTGACCATACACCTGTAAGTAGGTACAGCAATCTCAATCTTACGCCCAGAACGATTTAGAACGGGGAGACATGAAATATTAGTTAGCCGCGCCACGTCGCGAAAGGTTGCCTGGAGCATTTTTAGCAGCATTGCAGATGAATAGGATGATTTAGATTCAGGTTGAGGAGTCACAAATTGATAGTATTCGAGGAAGGAGCTCTTATGCATTTGTCGAAAAAAGAAATCTCAGCCACCTTTGTTGCAATACACTTTTCGTACTTTCGCTACATATGTACGTACGACTTCATTATGTAGCACCCGATACGGTAGACTTTGGCAAACCTATTTAGTACCAGTTTTATGAAAAACGTTTTACCAATCTGCTCATTATCATCGGAAACATCTCTTAAAAAAACTTATCTATCAATTAGGGCTAGTCGTACGAGAGATAGCATCAGCGTCATAGCGAAACTAAATTATTAGCTCCACAACTGTAACTAACTTGTGCGTAGTCTAGTAGATCAGACTTAAGCATACAACAACCCAGCAAATAAATTGCTTGGCGATCATATCGATCGCTTGCAACGATATGCGTAAGCAGTAGTTATGAAGCAGGTGAGATCGGACGTCGTCATCAGCATCATGGCGTCATTGTCGAATATGACCACGGATCCGAGAAAAATTATATAATTAGACCGAACGAACTGAAAGATGGTACGCTTGGTACTTTAACGGGCAAACCAGTGTGCAGCATACGACCTGTACCTATGAATAGAAGACAAGGTAAGACAGGAGCTAGATACAGATGATTATAGCATCCGATCATCGTTTAGCTACAGCTTCATTATCAGACTCTTCGCAATCACTACGCTTACAAACTGGTTTGCTGAATCAAGGATGGAAAAAATTCGCGATTATCTTTGAATGCTATACTTTAGATCTGTTAATTAATTTTCTCGCAGTTTCTTGTTTTTCAATCGTTCATAGATGGTTTGATTGGAAAAAAGTATAAAAACTGTGTAGCAGTTAACAGTTATGTTATGGATGTAGTATATGTAATAATAACATAGTATTTTGCTGAATGTTGCTGTTTTTCGTGTGCATATTTTATTTACTTAATCAATCAAATTAATCGTTCAGGTTAATAAAGAAGAGAAAATTTGAGCAATGGTTGGACGGGCAGTCTCGGCTTCCAGCTGTCAATAGAAAGGATTTGTTTTGTGCCATCAATTAGTGAATTGACCATTATTCAATCAGTATTCAATTTTTATTTAATCTTACTTTGAGCTAAAACTGCGATTACCATTCTTCAGTATTGCTTACACAGTACTAGGCTTGGAACGTATGAAATACACATATTTTTACCATTATACTGCCTAATTTAAATTAGGCCTAATCCAATTACTGTGAACGATTTCTTCGTTTATGTGCGAGTCGTTAATCAACACCTCAGCGATCATTAGAGCATTAAAATGGCAAGAAAAAGTTTATTAAATATACTTCTCATACCACCAAAAATGTGATAGAAAACTTTGCGGTTTTAGAACTCATATTTTGTTAATTTCTTTATCACTTTTGTCTGTTCTGTACTTCACCACTGCTACTAAATTTTGGTGCCTTTGTTTTTTTCGCTTTTTGTGCTTACTTATATCAGAAGCTAGCACATCTTGTGGGTCGGTAAGGCAATCCACGTGAACATGCTTTAATATGCTTCTGGTCAACGCGAATTCTCGCAGGGATGAGTAAAATTTAGAAGAATACCCGTCTACAGAGTTGGACACAAAAATCGTTATCGGAATGATAGCTTTGGGAACAGAAACTGTTTAAAGCGCGTGCTGCGTAAATAAACTGAGATACTTATTTACTGAGATACCTATTACTTATTAAACTTACTTATCATACTTATTTATTTATTCACCAAGCAAGGTGTACATGTACAGAAGAATAAAATAAAATAGTACATGGATAAAATTACGAAACAAAATAAAAAACAATACTATATATGAATACAAGACTAATAAATAACGCATAAATAAATTAGTTACAAATAGATAACAAATAAAGTAATAAATAAATGACAAATAACTAAATGAATTCAAATATAAATTAAATATACAATACATACATATTAGTATGGTGGGGGAAAGGAGGAGACTATGAAGAGAGAGCTTTCATAATGTTTTTTTTTTAAAGTTGCTTTAGATATCGTAGGGGAAAAGTTATCGCTCATGCTATTGAATAGCCTGCAGCACCTATTTATTGGCTCGTTTGCTGCATATGTTGTGTTGTAGCAATAAGCAATCGTGGGGATCTAGAGACTCTCAATGGCTGATTGTGCACAAACTTTTCTTTCAAGTAGACGACATTAACCACGTCTCTGATGACATCGAAGCTGAAGCAGGCAGATAACATTAATCTTCTCGACGCAAGGGGTAACAATTTAATATATTTAAGGCGATATTCGTATGGTGGTAGATTACTGAAATCATAAGGGTTGAAAATATCTCTCAGAGCGAACAGTAAAAACTGCTTCTGAACAGACTCAAATCTTGGGCTGTGAATTTCGAAAGCCGGGTTCCAGATAGTGCACGCATATTCGAGAAGAGGACCCACGAGTGAAATATATAAGGATTTAGTAACCCAGAGATTCTTAAGGGGGGAAATACATGTAAAATGGAAAAGAAATTGCTAATTTCAGATTGACTTAAAATATATATATTGTTTATTCAGAAAATTTTTAATATTAAATCCTCAAAGTACATATCTTATAGTAAATGAAAATATTTGTTTAATAACTTTTTAACACAAAATGGAGGCGATGCGAGCAAATGAAAAAAACAGATCAAAAACAGCCTCGTACAACTTAACGCCTTTTCCGAGAAACTTGCAACGTTTAGAGAAAAAAAAATATGCTAATGAGATCTATAATTCATAGGTGAACCAATAAAATTTAGAAAAAAATATCAAATTTTTACATTAATATTAGATTTAAAAAAAAAATCGATTTTTTTCAAAAAAAACACGTTTTAAACATTGGTAAACTAATTATTTTTCCGAAATTACAAGAAAATTTAGGTTCAACGATGAGATAATACTCTTTTGTACATGTGATATAAATTTGAGCCGAATAGGTTCAATATTTCAATATTTTTTTAGATATCTTGTACGGAAATTGAAAAAGTACTACTTTGAGAAAAACGCGTTTAAAGTTCGAAAGCTCCACCGACCTGGGGAAAGCCGCGCTGTCTTTAACTGGCTATAACTCGAGAACTAATACGAATATCGCTTCAAAACTTTTTTTGGTATATTTTAAGAGTATTTCGAACACTTTGATGCAATAAAAAAAATCGTTTTTGTTTTAGCAGTTACATGTATCTTCCCCCTTAAGCTCTTTGGCTTGTCGCTTAATGAAACCAGGTTGTTTACTTGCTCGGGAAAGCACTCTATCGTAATGTAGATTGGAACGGAGCTTTTCATCCAGGATGACACCGAGATCTAATATGTTGTCAACCCTACTGAGTGCTTTGTTGTTGAGGCGGTACGTATAATGAACGCGTGCAGTTTTGCGAGAGAAGCTTAAGAAGGAGCTTGTTCGCGGAGCGCCAATGGTATAGAGAGTTCAGTTTAGACTGAAAAAAGTTCGCGTCAGATTGTGACCTGATGACATGGTAAATTTTGAGGTCGTCCGCATATAGTAAAAGAGGAATATCAGATAAAACCTCCGATATGTCAGATATAAAATTATTAAAAAGAAGAGGGCCAAGATGATTTCCTTGAGGTACACCGGTTTTAACGTCGACTTTCTTAGGAATAAGATCTCGGAATTTCATGAAAATTGCAAGCGGTCGTGGAGGTAGGAGCCAAACCACTTTAGTAAAGACCCTACAATTCCGAATTGTTTCAGCTTGGGGATCAAAATGGAGTGATCAACTCGCTCGAATGCTTTGCTAAAGTCTGTATAGAGTGCGTCAATTTGATCACGTTTCTCCATTTTGCACAAAACATCAGAAACAAGCACCATATGATTAGTTGTAGTAGAACGACCTTTCCTAAATCCATGCTGCTGCTCGTTCAGTCGAGCATCCACCAGAGGAGAAATTTTTCAGTAGATGATTTTTTCAAATAGTTTGGGAATAGCAGAGAGAATGGCGATGCCTCTATAATTTTGAATAAAATGTCTACCGTCCCTTTTATAAATTGGTGTAATATAAGACGATCTCCAATACGAAGGAAATAGCGCAGAAGAGAGAGAACTATTGAATATAGTATGAAGGGGCGATATCAGTTGTTTTACACACTTGATCAGAAAAGTAGGAAGGAGGAGGTCAGGTCCAGGGCCCTTGTTACTGTCAAGCTCCCTAATGGCAGTAAATATTTCATTCCTCGATATGGTCACATCCTCAGCAAAAATTGTTTGAGTCGCACCCGGGAATACTGGACCAAAAACTTTTTGAAAATGGTCAGCAAAAAAGTTGCAGATCTCCTGAGGAGAAATTATGAGTGCATGTATGAATATGAAATGTGTGAATCTTGTGTGCTTATATATATTGATTTAAATACACATTAGAATTTATTCCACAAGAGTAATACAAAAATCATGCTCAAAAATACTCATTAGATGATGCGTGAGCTAGCCAACGGTCTTATAGGTAGGACAGTGAATATTATAATGACGACGGGAATATAATACCACATCCAGTGGAGGCAAAAAGACTTGTTTAGACAAGACTCATTTATTTTTTTTCCTATTATGAAAATATTCACGAGCTTCGGCTATACAATAACCTTAATCTTCAAAAATATTATTTCGAATATTTATCGACAACACAATCACCAAAATTTCGGTTCTCTAACGTTATTTTTTTTAAAGAATTCACCGAATTCACGAAATTTAAATGCATACCAATTGTTTTGAATTACTTTCTTCTTATGCTCAATTTTCTTATTACTAATGTTCGAAGAAGAACATTAGTATTAAAATCACTTTGGCCAAAAATTCATATTTCTATATATATATATATATATATATATATATATATATATATATATATATATATATATATATATATATATATATATATATATATATATATATATATATATATATATATATATATATATATATATATATATATATATATATATATATATATATATATATATATATATATATATATATATATATATATATATATATATATCATCAAAAAATTTCAGTGAAAAAATCTCAGGAACGCGCCATCCGATTGAACTGAAATTTTTAGGACACATTGGTGTATATGCAGAATAGTGCCAGGTCTCAGAAAAAGTTAAAAATCTTTAACCCTTTGGCGCCGGCGGCCATTTTAGTGATATGTTTAAAATACCTATTATTCCGTACACAAATAAGTTTTGCAAAAATAAAGTTAACAAAATAAATTTCGAACGTGTTTTACATGTGAATCGGATAATGTTTTGGAATTTTTTAACCCCATGTGTGGGCTGGGTGCCTAAAAAGAGAACGGGAAAAATTGAAAATTTTTAAATTGCGATAACTTTTGACAAAGCTATTCAATCATTACCAAATTTTCAGAACATATTGGTATTATTTAGTTGTAAATTCGTGTAGCTTTTGATGAGCGCTGGCAACCCTGAAGCTAGGACAGGAACTGAAAGTGAAAACCTCCAAATTATCGTCTCTCTTGAAAAAATGCCGCTTCTTCAAAAAAAGCCACTCATATGTAAATTTCGTGCTTTTTTTACATAGACCAAAAAAAAAATTTGATGTGGTATAACGGACACGCCTGGTAACCCTTGCCCAATTTACCTATATTTTTAGCATCAAAAACTTCTGTTCACGGAAACTCACGATCCAATGAGCAGAATTAATTGAAATTTGCAGACTGTATTGGTCTTAAATAGGACCAAGTCTGATAGAAGTGATTTTGAAATGTGGGCGGTTCTGTGCCAGTGGTGCCATCTTGAAAAATCACTAAAAAAGATAACTGCTTTTAGCCCTATAAATTCTGATTGAATCGTTTGATTTTGACGAACTTCACACAGTAGCTGGACTTAATTTTAAACCACGTTTGGAAGAAATTTGGTTGAAAAATTCGGTTGGAGCTGCCAGCTATGATAATTTTGGTGTCTTAAATTTGAAAAAATAAAAATTTGGAAGTGAAAACATTCAAATCATCGAATATCCTAAAAATGTCCGTTTCTTACAATAAAACCAATATGTATACTAATCTTATGCTTTATCTACACGTTCAAAGTAAAACTTTGGAAATTTAATGTCGGACAAGAACGGTAACCCTTTCCCAGTTAACGTATATTTTTAGCATTAAAAACTTCTGTTCACGGGAATTCACGAACCAATAATCAAATACCATTTAAATTTACATAATGCATTGGACTTAAGTAGAACCAGGTCTGATAGAAGCGATTTTGAATTGTGGGCAACTCTGTGCCAGTGGTGCCATCTTGAAAAATTACAAAGAAAAAAAACTGCTTTTTGCCCTATGAAATGTGAATTAGTAACCAGATTTTCATGAAATTGACACAGTAGTTGCACCTTACTCTAAACTCTGTTTGATAGAAATTTGGTTGAAAAATTCGATTGGTGCTGCCAGCTATGGTAATTTTTGTGTCTTTGGTTTTGCAAATGCTCTCAGGAAAATAAAACTTTTTGCCCTATAACTTCCAGTGCAATCATGAAATCAATACGAATTTCATACAATTAATGGAACCTATTATAAGCATTATTCAGGCCAAATTTGGTTGAAAAGCCTCGATAGGGTTGCCAGCTATTGTTGGTTTTGTGTTTGTTTGCAATATCTTTATTAAGCAGTTTTATCGTAGAATTTTCAATTGGTAATGATATTGTAGTGACAATAAACAGCAAATATTAAGCTTTCGATTATTTGAAAAAACTCGCTGCAGGTAACCCTAAATTTCTTTATACTCCTGTAACTTCGAATGTAATATAACAACGTGAAGCAGATGTGATATATTCTTGGCTTTGATACTGGCGAAAGGTTGCCAGCACGAGTCGGTTGTGCTACTTTTGTATCAATAAATGCTTACAGTTAGTATTCATACCGGAAACATTTACAATGAAAATAAATAACCGATGTTTCAATTCCCAAAGTTCTACAAATTTTTCGGATCGCAGCCTCAAACACCAACTTCAGTTACAGTGCTGCAGGCACTGAGCATTTTCTTCATTGATGTTATATGAGATGCTGCTTTCAAAATTTTGTGAAATAAGCAACTGATACGAATATAATTAACCCGTGTTTTGCTCTCATAAACGTTGAAATTCATGCCAGTGGTAATATCTGAAACCTTCCACCATATGAGTTATAATGCATTCTTGAGACCAAAGTAAAACGGTGGCGTTTGAAACAGTTTGGCCGTAATAAGCAGCTCATGTGGTGGAATATGCACTCAAAACCTGCACGATTCTTCTACTGTTCTTCGAACATTAGTGTTTCTAGCGGTTCAGGTGCGCTAGAGTTTTTTTTTTAATCATTGTTGCTTTTGAATAAGGCATCCAGTTTTTTAACTTCATTTTTCGGGTTGGATTTTTTTCTTTGGGTTTAAATAATAATTGAATAAATGAATCCTAATTCAATCAAATTGAGCTGTTTTATATTCCGTTCTAATTATATACAAATTTCTAAGATTTCACTCATGTTTTTCCATTGATTCAATTTAAATTGATTCGATAGCTCTTCCTAAGACCGGAAAACACAATAAACAAAACACACCTGCTTTTTGTCTCATCTCAGATACACGTTCCATTAATTCTGCGCGTTGCATCACTATAGCATTCAAAAAACGTCATTAACAAACATCTCTAGAAACGGGTGCCAACGGCTAAAACTAACTAAGCCACACAGACCAAGAACAAAAAGTCAATTCTTTTTCGAATCAAGACAAACATCAAACTAAACTACAAACATCCTCATATTTTTGCATAATTTTGCATAAGTTGTTACCCTTTTTTACATACTCATGCACCTTTCGATCCAATGCTCATCTGTTCCATCAATATACATTAGGTTCGACAGTTAAGTTCATCAATGTCTCGGGCGGTGACAAGTGAGTTCTTTTGGTGACAAGAAATACAAAGCGTTCAGCGTGTCATGAACATTGATTGCATCGAGCGGAAAAACTGAGAAAAAATCTCTTTTCTAAACAGCAACTTCTTTACTAAAATTACAGCTATTCGCATTAATGCAGAATTGTTAGGCGAAGATGGTAATGTGTGACAGATTTCAATCTTGGAGCGCGTTATTTATTCAGAGATGTTTTGATGAAGTCTTCATCGAATGTTAGCATGTCAGCATGCAAATGTTGATTGGAATTACGTATAATAGATAAGTACCGTACTATCTATCGTTTAGAAATATATGCATTTTGGGATATTGGGAAAAAATGCTTGCATAAATAAACCTTTTCAAATTGAGGTCTTCCAATCGAACGCAAAACAAGTCTTTTCGAAATCAGAAACGCTAATGAGCGGAAGTTTGTCCATTCATAAATACGACACTGTTTTTACACTCGAAAAATTTGGCGCCCGAAATATTCAAATCAATGGTCTCGTTTTGATAATGAGGTATTTCATTCATATCTTTTCTAATTCATTATATAGTCTTCGTTTCGCCAGAGTCTAATTAAGTTTTAATGAATGAACATTTTTTTTCTTGTGTTGAATTCATGGTTCACATGAATAAGAAAAATTTGCAAAAAATAACGATTGACAGATTTTGAGACTGTTTTTGCATGCTTGGATTATTTGTCGTCCTGCGTTCCGAAGAGGCATATAGACTCGTATATGCGACAGTGAGGCAAGTTTTCAATGCTTTGGTATTTGATAGAAAGTATAATTGAACGCGTTAAACACAAAAACCTAGCAAAATTGGTTCAGTTGCTTAGAAGCATTGAAACGCTGGCCAAAGCATTGACTTGACTTAGGCGCCGTTTTTAATGGTTCAGAAGACTAATATAAAAGTCTTTAATGAATTATACATAACGCGATTTGGATTGCACTTAGACTAACATGTTCCTATGCTACGTTTCTCTAACTCGAGAAGAGAACATTCTCTATCCAATGTCGTCGTCCAAATTCGCCACGCAGAACTCTACTGATTGAGTTTAGCAGTTTGTGTATAGCGCAGTTGAGAATTTGGAAGAAGGGAAGTTGTTATTGTGAGAAAAAAGGGAACGTTTTTATTCAGAACAAAATTTGAGAAGTGTAAACTTCAAAGGTGCTTTCTTAAAACATATCGCTTTTCAATCAATTTGATAAAGAGAATTTGTAACGCTACTCGTTAAAACTAAACTGTAATCAGTCACAAGAAATGTATAATCAAACCAAAATCAAACTATGTCAGTTTGATTGAATAAATGAACTAATTTTTTTAGCTATATATTCAAATTTAGCAAAAGCATTATCGCTAGTTGTAAAATAAAAACGATTTTTCATTTTATGATTTTTACTTGGCTAGTGAGTTGTTTACAAAATTTTATATTAATAACAAATCAAAATATATAACAAAAAAAAGTATTAATAACACACGTAATCAATTTATTATGAACATTAATATAAGTTCTAACTGCTTCTTGATTATTATTTTTCACATTTCCTTTTCTCTATAATCTTCAATATGCAACAATAAATCTTCGACTTTCTTGCATCGGTTCAATAGAGCTCTATCACGAGAATTCTTACTCAACAACAAAAAAGGCCATGGCAATATAGTCAACTGATAGAGAATTCAAATTCTCATTAGAGTAGATTGAGATATACTAGTAGAGTTACAAACAGAAACACACTAAAGGAAAATGAATTCAAAATGACGTCAAGTAGAGAATTTTAGTAGAGATTTTCTCTATTTGTGAGTTACAGAAACGAAGCACTGAGCATACTGAATATAATGTTAATGAAATGGGGGCAGATAGTTTTCTCCAATCGAACTTGTTTGTAATATTATTTGCCATGCATGCTCCTAATGCAGCTTTCTTTACCATTAAATCACAAGCAGCACCGCCAGAAACTTATATCTTCGTAAAGAGTGGTTTGATAAAATTAACCTTTTTTTTGCTTTGATAATACAGAAAACTATACCACAACAAATTCCACCGTAATCAATAGAGACCTAAATCAAAACCTTTCAATGAAATTCCCAACCAACCATACCGACTCAGCGCGATCCACTCATTCGAACAGCAGCAGGAAATGAAATGAGAAATTCATTCAAAAAATTATAAATATTAATTCTATTCAATCTCAACAACAGTAATTTTATGCGCATAAAAATTTCAAGATAAATCTAAATAAAAAATCTTGTTTACAAAAATATCGAAACCGTGAATTAAAATCCAGTCGCAGTCATCGTCGACGCCGCTGTCGCCACCGCCAGTCAAATGCATTCGCTTTGACCAATTAATCGCGGGAAACACAAATTACGTGGCACTTTCAATCGCCATAACCCTGCTGATTTCGACGATCGCACCTACACGCATTCACGACAACCGCTTGATTTTGTCAAAATAAAATTTATCATCATGAGAATATCAATAAAATTTAATTAAGCCTCGAATTTACGGGCCTGTTACCGATTATGAGGATTTAATTAACACATCGCTTATATCAATTTGTCGCGGTGGCGAGTGTAGCAAGCTTTAAGGTCGTAAGGTTTGTACCTTTGGCGCCAAGGGTGGGTTTGAGACTTAGACTTAGAGCCTACTTAACTCAATAAGGTCCACACGAATTTCAAATTTTGTGCGTAGGATTTTATGAATGAAATTCAGATTTGAATCTAGGACTGATAGATAAACATCTTTTATGTCATCCGTCTAGACTTTTTGCGCAAACTTGGCGACAACGAACTGGGCATGGCCATATGATTTAATTATCTTCTTATTTATGCATTTTATTTCTTTAAGCAGCAGGAAGATGAAATAACGCCACCGGTCATCAAATTCAACCTATCTAATATCTATAATATGCAATAACCACCTGAATCGAATCAAACGGGCGAAAAAAGTCAAACAGCATCCGTTGTCGATTGCAATTATAAATAGATATCACAACACTTTTTTGATAGCCATCATCGTCGTTTTGGTATGTTAGCATCTTTCTCTCTGCCCCAACCTCGATTCTTTGTAGACTCGGGCGCGATCTTAGTCTGTTTCTTTCATATGTTTTCTATTCATTCACTATCTCTGAAATGGTGAATGGATTTTCTAGGTTTGTTTTATTTTTCTCTTATTTGTATTTCTCATTCATAACATGCATACAATTCATATGAAAGTATAATGAACGCTACATTTGTTTCATTCATAAAATCTTTAACATCATGAAACTGGTTCGTAGTCGGTCTTCAACGTGAACAGGTCATAGCAAGGCTACCTGTCTTGCTTCTGGTCGATGGACTAAATCGGTGGCTCGCTGGTCAATCGAACGAGACCCGACAAAAGATTTTAGAGAGGGAAAGAAAAACAACCACATAGTGTATGTGCGAGTATCTTTAAGGAAAAAATTATAAACGACAGGAAATGCCGTTCCTTTCCGTTCGAATGGCTACGGATATTGTGATGTCATCAGTGAGATTTATAGCACCTTTCTATCTTTCTATAGACGAAAGATATAGGACCTACGACACCAGCTATTAAATTATTTAAATATTAAAATTAGTTCAAAATTAAAGAACTTTCAATCTTAGCTAGTATTATTGAGTAGCTTTCAAAATCCAACAAAAGCACAGAATTTGCTTCAAATGTTTTTATAAATATTTTACTTAATTGACACAATTATTTGTGAAAGCGATTGATGAAATCTATAATAACTTTGCTATGGCTTTATAGTCTGTTGTATTTGTGAAAGATTTTTCGAGGCCAAGGCTGGTGCTATTGATAATATAAGCAAAAAATGAATGTCTTCATCAACAGCAAGACACAGCATTTTTTTTACGTAGCAACTGAATATATGCTGTTTGCTTGCTGAAATACTGCATTAAAATTGCTTTAAAAAATTAAGAACTTGTGAGCAGTAGGGTGTTAAGAGCTTGTGAACAGAGTAAGGGTTCGCTGAGGATTAGAATTTTTAAATACAATATTCAGTGGATAATAGCGAATTGATGTAAGGGTATCTCTCTGAACTTTGAGTCCAAAAATAATGCAGAATTATTAACCAGATCTGCTCATTTAGCTGTTTCAGCTTGAAAAGTATGGATATATTGCAATAAACAAGCATTTGTGAGTGCTTTACTTAACGTTCTTGCCTAAAGGCCTGCGTGGTTTAATATAAGAATTTGGTTGTGAATTTCCAAAGTCCATGATAATGAATATTTCACTATAAGATAAGCTCAGCTATTGTTGTTGATTTTATATATAAGCCAAGCTTAAACTCTTCGTTAGCTAGTGGCAATTACGCTAAATGAAAAATATACAGCATCAGGCTCAGCCATGCCGATGATCCTTATCAACCTTTGGTGCTGACCACTTTTCTTTTTTATCTGAATCTTAGGGTCATATATTTCAAAGGCTTCGACAACCATTTGATAGAATGAAGAAACGGTCTCAACAAAATCAAACGCTTTCAATCTAAAGTGCCAAGAACGTGGCGAATACTCTCATAATAGGTCATATTCAAAATAAGTCATATTTAATTAAATAGTAGTAAGTTTTAGATATATAAAAAAAATCGATTGATCCTTCGTTAATCTCGCAGTCACAGCATGCCTACACCAAAGGCAAGTCTGTCAAAAGTGCTCTCCATGCAAATTGAAAAATCTCTCACTCTTTACGCTTACCGCCTCTCGAGACATTGAGGAGCCCTTTAACTACATTAATGACTTGTTTCTCTAACGAGTGGAGAAAAATCTCTATTCAATGACGTCACGCAAATTTAGTTTGACATTATGTGGCCTAATGTGTATCGATGAATGGAACGTGAACATTTTAAGTAGAAATAGAGAGGGAGAAATACCAAAACTTTTTCCGCTGATGTAACTAATGCAGAGTGACGTCAAAATGATGTCAAATAGAGAATTGAAGTAACGATCTTCTCAATTTGTAAGTTGCAGAAACACGCTTGGTATTCGTCGAACTGAATGTCGACATGCAGTTGAAAATTTTTATTGAACAGTTCCTGAACAGAACAATGGAGAGAGTTATTTTGCCTTTGTGTGGAACATTACAGTACAGTTACAAATTGGCTGCTTGTCCGAACAGCAGAGTCATTGCTGTTTCAAGAAAGTATCTGTCTACGCTTTCAGAGAGGATAAATCACTCTCTTGATATACTTTTACGTTAGAGCCGGAACTAAAGTTTTAATGTGAATCCCAGTAAAACAGAGCTCATATTTCTTACAAGAAAGTACAAATTAAATGAAGTTTCCATTGCCCTGATCGCAAGGGTTAAATATTTGGGACGGATTATCTCTGGCTTCTCTATGGAAGGACAACATCGCAGAAAGAACACGGAAGACTTTCGGTGCACTTTACTGCCCTAAAAATGCCATAGAAGCAAGTTAGAGTTTCAACCTTGCATTGTGGCATGGCTTTGTACTACGGTGGTTGAGCCAACATTACTGTCTGAAGAGGTGTTTTGGTAGCAGGCAGCTCTTAAGACCACTTATCAACAACTGCTTGGAAAAACGCGAAGATTGACTGCACTTTTGGTTACAAGGGCCCTCCAAACTACCCCTACTAAGATGCTTTTCGTGCTGCTTCATTTGTGTATTTATAATAATATTGCAGCAAGCTAATGTGGTTGCTCTGAGACTGCACTGTATCTCAGCCTGGAATTGAACTGACCGTGGCCATGCTAGAATCTTATCTGAGGGAGTTCCCGAGACGGCGGAGGTTGACTAAATAACATCGGATTTCGACTTTACTGAATATTGAGGCTTATTCATGTGCATAACGATAGCTCAAAACTGAACAATAAAGTTGGCAGCGGTATATGCTCGGGTAAGCTGAATTTAAGCATATTCCTTTGCCTCCTGGAATATTGTAGTGCTTTTCAAGCGGAGATGTTGTCTGTTTTTGAAGCCATCGCATGGCTTTTTTGTAGTCAAATATTACCTATGTATTTTATATACCTATGTATTTTCAAAAATTGTCAAGTGAGTTGCTGGTCCTTCTACAGTTTCCAGATTGTTGTTGCGTATCGTACATTTTTTAGGGAGATGTCGAGATACTCGGTAGTGCAATTGATTTGGGTACTTGGAAATAGGGGTTTTGGGGCAACTGTGCGGCCGATGAACACGTAAGTCTTGGCATCTTGCTACAGGAGTTCCCATAACCTTTCTTTATAGGTACACCGAAGTCATCGACAAACTACCCATTAGACCAAAATACCTTGATCGAACGCGCTGAGAAGCCCTGTGCTGAAGAATCTTCCTGTGACAAAGCAGACAAGACAGTAATGGGCCCCAATCGGTGCACGTTGCACCGGTTCACTGTTGAGTTTACACCCCGTAGTGCTTTTTGGATATTCTAATGGACCCCTACCTCTTAAGGTAGCACGCACAACGGTGGGGCGTAAGGTGCAACAATTTCTACGGAGCTGTGGCTTAGAGAATGAAAAGGAAATTCCTCCCCATCTCATGTGTCAGTGCCTCGGTCTCGCGGAGAAGAGAATGGCCTTTCTTGTAGAGTTCATCGAAAAGAGGGTTCCCAGAGTATAGTGGCTAAGGGAGAGTAGGTATGTCCATGGTATCACAACGGGTCGCTTATGCCCGTTTATATTTAATATATCAGCATTTTGGTTAGCAATTGGAGACAGAACGAAATAAATAAAAAAGGGAGGCTGATGCAAATTTCTCAAACTAATTGAACTGAATTTGGTTGATTATTTTTTTCCCCCATCTTAGACTAGCTTGCTGCAAAGCTAACATAAAATAATCTAAAATGCTTTGGTTTTATTATTTACGCCTTCTGATTTGCTTGATTTTTGAGAAAAATTATGCATGCCGTCCAGGAAATTTTGCATTATTTCAATTAGCATACTGGCTCCTTCCCAATAGGAAGTATGTAACCAATTGTAGAGATGCAGGCTTTAAAGTGCTTTCGAACCGTTTCCTTTTTTTTAATTATTAAATATTTATTTATGAATTATAAATTATTTAACACTACCTCAAGAAATATGTTAGGATATTTAAACAGTGAAACCGATTTTCTCAGTTTGAGTTAAAAATAGATAGTCTTTCATTCAATTCAATAAGTTCAACAAAAGTACGGAGAATCATTAAACACAATTGTTCTAGATAGGAAAATTGGGTTGAATAAACATTCAAAGACGCCAACAAATTTAGATATGAAATTTCGATTTCGAAATACATTTGTGCTTTTCTCAATCAAAATTTGAACTCTTTCCTTACCGCTCTCTAATTTCAACGAAATTCAAAAGACCAGATAACAGCCAGCATAATTTATCGAACAGGAAATTAGTCGCTTCCTTTTCAAATATCGAAATTCTTCATTTTATCGACATAATATGAGTGCATGTGCATCCACAATCGAACTTAGCTTAAATATCGTTCACATCATGATCATCATAACGATAATAACCAAAATGATCTCAACGATCAAACAGCCTGAAAGGAAGCAAGCACATTTTCATTTTCGTTGCCAAAATGTCTGTAGCGGCAACAGCACCAACACTAGCACCCAGTCGCATCAAACCCAAAATCTTTAACTGAAAAATATCATCATCTTTCTACATTTCTAAGAAGTTTCGCTGGCAAGGCTTTTAAGGAAACTCCAAAAGCCAAAACGATCTAAAACAAACTGAAAACGTCTTGATATGTTGTCGTGGCCGAAAATGTAGATGGATGGCAGGCAGCACCTATGCAAGAAAAAAGTCCAGAATGTCTGGCACGGCGTAAATTTTATTTTGTATGTTTTGTGTTTATGTGATGTGTCGTTTGATGTGAAATCGTAACAGAAACAGAAAAAAGAAAACAGCATCACGGACTCGATGAAAAAAACACACATTCAACAAGACGCTTTACATCTAAATTACACATTAGCTTAAGCCGCGTGTTTGTTTACATTCCCATAAATGTTATAATAAATTTGTCCTGTTTACAAACGGAGAAGATGGAGGTGGAGACGACATTAGTAGAAGAGCTGTTGAGGCTGATGGTAGTGATGATGGTAATGATGATGTCGAAGAAAAAGGAATAATGAAGAGGGAATCGCCTCTGTGTCTCCTTTGAAACGAAATCGGATCAAGATTTGATGTTGGCCGTTACTCTAATTGAGTCTGGTTCGAATAAGATTTCGTATCGGGGTCTCTCAGCTAAGTGTAAAAATGGTATGAAGATCTATCGTTTCCAAAGGATGAAAAAGAATCTGAATTAAGAAGATTTTCCCTCCAAGCAGTGAAAGTTTTTCCTAGGTTTCAGTAATGTGATGGTGCAGCAACGTTACATTGCATCACACATATTGTAACGCAACAAGATCCGAATCCAAACCAGACTGCCTGGTTTCTCCGACCGTTTCGTAGCTTTCTAATCGAATGCCTACTCCTTGCATTGAAGCAAAAGAAATCCGATTCGAATTACTGGAATCGCGTGTTTGGAAAAAAACATTTACTGTACAAACTACACTGTACAACTACCGGACGATATATTGTTGTTTAGATCAAACTTACGTGCGTACAAATATTTAGCGGTCGTTATTCTTAGAGGCGATATCAATTAATTTCCCAGATGTCGAAAGTTTTCTTCTTCGAAATGTTCGTTGGAGATGGCTTTGCTGTGGAGCAATATAGTTCCAATGAATTTCGGGAACGCCATGCATGGTCCACGATAATGATATCGAGCCGAATCCAAACAAATAAAAAAATATCACTATTTCTCCCACAGACGTATGCGTGTGTGCGTGCGAATCTATTAGTACCGTGAACCATTTAGTTGGCCGGTAGAATTTATGTATGGTTAGATTCAACTTCAGATTTATGGCAGACATCTTCATATTTTTCGAGTCCTGTGGGTAGGAGCCACTTAGACGCTTGGGTGGAGTGTTTGTGTTGGCAGGTGTTAAAATTAGCTAACCAGAGACGAGTCAAATGAAGACGAAGATGTAAATTTTCGGTCGACATAAAAATGTTATGGTTTTGTTTACTTAGTCACGAAGATTTGAATATGTAATAAATTCTAAAAAGTTCTTCATATGAGGAAAGGAGGAGAGCTATTGGTGAAATATCGATGCAATTTATTGAATCTGCATTTTGTTAATTTATTGAATGAGTGAGTTTATTATACATTTAGTTACGTTGTAAATCAATTGATTGCTCGGGTTATTTTGGTGAAGCCAGATCTAGCAGCTTATAATGTACGAAATTTCAAACAGCAGGTGGTCGTTTCTGTTTTGTTTCAATGCGAGTCGATATTTATAATCTTCAATGTGATTTTTTTAATATTGCTGAGCCTGAACGAAAAATTTAGATTTATTACCTTTCTAGAAGATATTGATTTAAACGGTTAGTAACCTTACATCTATTAATGTGGTATAAATATTTTTTTTAAGTGCTTAACATTTTGTGCTACAGTGATTGAATTGATTTACTGAGTAGTTTTTGTCCACGTTTCAACACAACAACAAAGTTATATTAATCAGCCTGAGGTGACTGAACCTAATCTTTTAAAAACCATTGTTAGTTTTCTTTCGGCCAGTGAAAGTATTTTTTTTTTTTGTTTTTTGTATAAGAATGTTTCACTACCCAAAAAATGACCCGGTAACCATTTAACAGAATCTTTACAAGAGCATTCGAAATTCTCCAAAAAATGTATAGGTAGTTCTTAAAAAAAAATTCTGAGTGTCCAATAGGAGTTCAACTTTAACTGCGTTTTTCTCTTTTTAAGGAAAAAGCAGTGAAAATTTAGAGCTGTATTTTTTTCTAAAGCTAGTAATAACATTCTTTTTGAATTACCTTCGAAGTCAGGTTTTCAAAAACAAAACCATTTCGTGTTGGAGATCTAGCTAAGCCGTTTCAAATTTCAGTTTGTCGACTATTTTCAAGGTATTCTTACTACTGCTTCGGAGCTCTTAAGCTTGTACACTATAGCCTCGTAAGGCGAAAGTTAGTTGTTATTGTAAATTCAATCATTTTTGAATTGATTTCTATTCGATAATACATCCTCCTATATATACATCGTTCTTTACTAACTTTCTACAAAAATTAGCATTACAATCAGAATATTTTTGGTAATAGGTACCCCCTATTACTTCTGTGAAAACAAGATATTTGGAAAGAAATTAGTTAAGATTGTGAAAATCGATGATGCTTTTTGCTTGATTATGATATTTCGGAAATTGATGGCTCTATGTGGGCTAAAAGTATTCTAAGAAAATTTGTAAAATTTATAATTGTGATAATTTCCCACAGATTCACTAGATTAAATTCGGAGGACACATTGGTATGCACAGGAAAGAAGCCTCTGTGGTTTTCGGTTAATGAGCGGACAACCCCCTATTCACGACACGAAAGTAAACAGAAATCCTTCAAACCATTGACCGTTTTGCTTTTTTTAATAGTTTCGAAAAAAAAATAAAAACGAGTTATAAATTTTGTTCCTTTTCTAATTTTCCAAATTCTTCATCGCCCAATAACAGGAAACCTTCAACAAATCAGTTATTTTTTAGCATCCGAAATTCACGTTCGAAAGAGCACACGACTAGATAATCAGATCGCAATGAAATTCACAGGATATTATGACCTTAAGTAGGACCAAGTCTGATAGAAGTTTACTGAAAATTCTACCAAACCTGTGGCTGTGCTGCCATCTTGAAATAATTCGCAAAACAAGAAAAACTCTATGCCCTATAACTCAGTCATTAGATTAAAACAAAAATCACGTGATAGATTGGTCTTAATGTAAGCCAAGTTCGATAGATTTGGTTGTAAAATTAGGATACGGTTTGGCAGCACATTTTTGTATTAAAATATACTACTACTAAATTCGCAAATAAAAGCTATTGTTTATAAAATAAGAACGAAAAGATTAAATCTCCTAAATTTTGAATTTTCGACGAGTGTCTTTTGATTTTTCTTCTCCAATAGCTTCTGCTGTATGCATTAGGTCAATACGGTATTCACAGGAAAAGTTGATCTTCACGTAAGGCTGATTTGGCATGATTTTGGCTGCGTTGCCAACTAGTCTTGGGCCGATATATATACGATTGATATTTTGCATAGTGAGCCAAAAATCAATTCTAGCAGCAGTGACTACATATTCAAAATTAGAAGGAAAGAAATCACAGACAGCGGAATGCTAGCGAACAAAATCACCAGGAACAAGACCATAACAGAAAATCACAGCGAAAAATCACCACGACCGAAATAATTGCAATCGAAAATCACAGAGAAAGTAATAACTGTGATTGTATCTACTGACGTTTCGAACGCTGTGATTCCGATCGCAGTGATTTTTTACTGTGACTTTGATAGCTGTGATTTTTTCCGGACATGTGAATTTGGAATTTGTGTTTGAGTTGAATTTCGTGGATTAGATTATCTCAGGAGTACGTGATCCGATCAAACTGAAATTTTCAGGAAATATTGATGTGGTTTGTGTTAAATTAAAATAGAGATGTGTTTAACCCATAGATAAAAGAAGAATGGATACGAAATGGGCCGAGAGAAATGAAGCAATTTTCGACCTCTGGTCGCAATGTGTTTGTGTAAAACAACAACAAATTTCATGCAGAAAAGTTGATGTATTTGGAAATTTGTGTCCATGTATTAGTTTCCCCGTTATCCCAACCACCCCGTACATTGGATGGATTGAAATGAATGTTTACATAGAGAGTCTACAGCGCTGAGGGGTGGTGCGTGCGGCATTGAGGGGAAAGCTGTTTTACAGAGACTAAAATTGCATGTGTAGTAAAATTGCTTCATTCACGTACGGGTTCATGCATTGTGATTGCGTGTCCATTCTTTATATGTCTATGGTTTAACCCTTCTACGGTGCTTTAGTAAATTTTCAAGTACCCCTCTTTTAACATCGAATAGGAATTTTGAAAAAAGCAAGTATGCGAAATGAAGACTGATAATGTTTTATGATAAGGCTATGATAAGGCTCTATAAATGTTCTATCCAATTTGTCAAGTCTCCTTAGAAATTTTCGATTTTTGGAAAAAAATTGGCAGATCTAATGCTTTGTCTACACGATCAGCTTCAAATTTATAAATTATTTAGCTCAGGAGAACGGTAACTCTTCATCAAATTATCAATGTTGAAGAAAAGAAAATAGTGATCTTGCTTAGGAGAATTAGGGGGATTGTTCAAATGGTCGATCAACTTGCTCTTACAGTTCGGCCTGGTGCAAGTATTGCACTTTAGATTCGAGTCAGATTCTTGTTATGAGACAAAAAAGTTTTGGGTGGCCGACTTTAGAAGCAGGCCAACATTAGGAACATTTACACTAATTAAAAAATGTGAGGAACTCTCTGGATGTGGTGCCATCTTGAAAAAATCATCAAAAAAAAAAAACAAACGTTCTTCCTCTATTACTATCGATGGAGTCCTGAGGAGGAAATGAAACGAAAAAATTAGAAAGCTAAATTTGACGGATTTTTGGATACGAAATTCGGATACAATTGCTAACTACGACTTATAATCGAAGCAATCGGTAACTGTTTGAATTTTTTATGTATTGAAATATTTGCGAGCGGAAACTCTCAAAGTCTTTCTGCTTCAATACCTTCCGATATAGTTCTCGCCACCGAAACATTGGCCAGTTACGCATTGAGAAATGCTATCATTAAATCATATATGAAATAATTTGCTAAATTTTGAAACGTTTGCCAGTTGCAGTTCGAAAACTCTGTCCTCTCTTATAACTTCCGATGCAACCATCGGCCCGAAACGAAATTCATCGAATTGGTTGATGCTAATGTAAAACAGGTGTGAAAAATGATTGCTGGATGCGATGCTAGCAAAAACTTGCCAGCACGGCATGTTTTTGCTGTTTTGGTACTGAGAGATGGTAAAGTCGAAATTTCGTATGGGAAACATGCTATAATTAAAATACAGAAAAAATAGACATATCATGCTATTTTTTCGAAATTTTGAAACTTTTGCGGGCGGTTAATCTCAAAGTCCGTCTACTCTTTTGACTTTTCTTGCAGTTGTGGAATAGAAACGATATTCACAGAGCAGGTTTGAAAAAAGAGCAGGTCTAATATATTTTTTTAGCAGTAGCTAAGCAACCGGCTAATTTTTTCTAAGACATGCTAGCTTTAAATTTTAATATGATAAATATCTAATATGATAGTCGGGCTGTGAGACCGAAAACAAATCCGTAAATATTTCAATCATATAAAATCTGAAACAACTTCCCCTACCCTTATTCGAAAATCAGTTTTGTAACAATATCTATGAGGTCGAGGTTTTGGACTTCACAAGAGTAGAATTACACGAGCGAACAAATCATAATCCTGAGTAAATGCACATTGCTGGAAAACAGGTTAGGTAAGGCCGAATAACTGTCAGTTGTATTAAACTGCAAGATACAGTTTAAGACAGTGAAGAGGAAAGGTGCTCTAAGTGAGGTCATTCTTCTCTCAGGCGCCCAATTGTTGCACGTGCCGTTTTAAGAGGCAAAGTACTTCGGTTTAAGCTTAACTGTTGGTGCGATGTGCGTCCATAGAGACACAAGGCTGCTTAACAATCGCACAGAATGTTTCTTCAGCTCAGAACTTCTTAACGTCCTCAAGGTACTTTTACTTAATTTCGAGTTTGATCAATGACATCAGTGTACCTAAGAAGAAGGGGCATGATACATCCAAGAGCCAATTCGTCGGCCACAAAGTTGCCCCTATGTTCAGGTACCCAAATCAATTGCTACAGGTTCTTCCAAGGCATTTTCAGTTTTCCCTTTCGGCAATCCAATGACCAGGCATTTAAACACCTTTCAACAACGCTTATTAATACGTGGTTACCACTGATAGAGGTCTTTTTTCAATTGTAGGTCTAATTCTTCATACCTTCCTATATTTTAAGTATGGCAAACTTTCAGTCTCCCGATGAAATATTTTTTTACGACAAATACATATGTCAGAATTACTTTTAATTTTAGATAGATTTCAAAGTCAACTTCACCGATTGACTCAGTTTCGCTATATATTTGGACTGCTTAGCAACCTTAACATATTAAGTAATTTGGTTTCAAGAAGTAGAAGTACATACGCATATACACTCTAAAAAGTGGGTCTAAAATTAATTATATGATAATAGGAAATATATTAATATTTCTGTTTAAAATAACGAATCACAATTTTTTTACACATTAGATGTGCATTTTTTGCTTTTACGTCAAATCAACTGAATAATAAATAGTGTTTTGTAAACCTTAGCAAAAAGAGTGTAAATTTACTACTTCGCTGCTCACATTTACACAAAAGCTGTAAAATTGTATCATTTGCTCGAATTTCACTTATTATTGATGTAACATTGTGACTGCACGAGTCTGATATTTCGCGATCGTGTCTTACATTTGAATAGCAGCAGTTAAGTGCAAAGTGTAGTCTTTTCTTTTCGTGTAATAAGTGTAGAAGTGTAACTATAAGCTAATTAGAAGTGTAGCTATAAGCTAATTAGGTGTAGCTATAAGTGTTATAAAGTAATGTACATATGTGTATATATAAAATTAAAATAAATTATAAACTTAAAGAAATTGCAACAAGTTTTTATATTTCACATTTAAAGTGACCTATTTACAGTCTTTTGATAATAATATTTAATTTTGGAGTAGTAGTGTATGTTAAGTGTGTGGGAGAAGGATATTCACGAATAAATTGTGTCCTAAATATTATTCTAAAAGACTCGTAAAAACTAGCTTTTGCTACATAAATTTCATGCGTATTCGTCCAAAATGTACGTCTTTTTAGGGTAAAATTACACAATTTGCTCGTAAAAAAACTACACATTTAAGACGTAAAATATTCTTTGTACGCACTTTTGTAAATTTACATTTATAATAGTAGGAAACCAGTTTCCTACTATTGTAAGGGTAAAATTCATCCAAAAATTTTTTGAGTGTAGCTCTTGTCTGAACATGCTGCTTATCTGCTTTGTCTTGATTTTTAACTAGATCAGCTTTGGTTTTTGTTTGATAAACAAGGACTTGGGAACTTCAAAGTCCAAGCCACAACCTATATTTTAGCAGCGCTCTCCAAATGTTTCAAGAAGAATATTTATATTTTCAAGTTTCAGAAGCTAAGTAGTAAGTTTCAAGAGTTGAACCTGATTCAATCTTATTGACATGAAAGCTTGAATACCGAACTACATCCTGCATAAATAATCATTAGCATTGCCATCGCCATAGCAATCTCTAAACACAAAGCGCCTGAGCACAGAATGAAGAAAAATGACCGGAGACAACTAATTAAGTCTCACTAATTCAGATGGGCTGCTTGCTCGAATTATCAAATCAGCCTACGCCAATCCGTTCCTAAACGCATTCGTTTAATTGTTGTCGATACGAAAGCTGTCAACATATTACAGTTTCTTGATCATCTGCCATTAGTCTGCTCCGTCATTTACATACTGACGTTGTTCTTATACTCAGATCGGGCAGGCAGGCAAGCAGGCGTTTTGCTGCACATGGTACAGTTCTTGTCGAAGAAAGTTCATTAGTCAAGATAAGAAAGAAGTGGAGGACGCGTCCCAAGGGTCCAAGTCGTCAGAACTGTGAAGATATTCATTCGTATGATGGCAAACAGGTGACGCGTGTTTGCTCCTGATTTTTTTTTCTGCTGCATCTATTTCCATTCCAAGAGAAAACCGTCCAGCAAAGACAAGGAAAAAAGATCAGATACGAAATTAAGAAAAACTCAAGCCGTTTAGAGTTTCTTGTACGATCGTTGGATCTGCTCGCTCATCACATTAACGTTCTTAATATGCCACGAAATATGTGCCGAATACTTATGCCTTGCCAAGTGGAAGGTCATGTAAGACAACGGAAGTTGTTTATTAAGAGTTCGACTTAATAATCATCATCTGAGACAAATTTTCTTCAATTTGGTTTTTTTTTGTTGCTGTTGTTTATTTTTTTGCTTTGGTTTTCTTTTGAACTGGAGTGTAGATATAATTTTAGGTATGGGTAAGGCTGTGAAAATAAACTTCACCTTGACACATGTGTTGAATTAGGTAGTGGTGAATGATGGGTGTATTATCGGATAATTTGATGATATTGGAATGCATAAGATAATGATGGTAGGGCTGTGTATTTTGTTGTTGGATGAATTTGGTTTTCTCGATGATAGAATTATGCGATAACATACTATAATTAATAGTTCGATTACAGTCATAAACATGCGATTTGAACTGCTTACGAAAACAAACTGCAAATTGTGCCTAAGCGTGTTTCAAAATAAACAACTTCTTTAAGCCAAATGTTCAAGCATATATCTAATTTGCAAATAAAATATTCACATCAAAGCTGATCCAGTAATGATTATTTATTCAGTGTCAATCATTACTGAAAAATCAATATCGGCTTTATTGCGTTTTTTACTCCTTACATAAGCACATAAACAAAAGTTTTGCGAAATAGCCACAGTATTTCATGACTTCACAAGTTTTTTTTTCAAATTTCTGTAGTAAAAACGACAGATATTCGAATTTTGACATCGTGAAAATTTTCCAATTAGCACATTATGCCTACTCGTACGATGTGTTGATATTTTTCAACTTCAAGAAAAACACACATGTTATTTTGTGATTGATAGTAGTCTTTTTTCGCTTTCTTTGAGCTTACAATCTTATATATGCTCATACATATTGCGCTGTACAAGAAATATCGACAGAAATATGAAAGAGTTCGTCAGATTCAAATCTGGTGTTGAAGAAAAATTATGAAATAGAATAAACAAATAATCTTTTCTGAAATATTATTTGCGTACGTACGAAATTCGCCAAACTCTGTGAAAACTAAATAAGAAAACCTATACTTCGGACTGAAATTTAGCAATGGCCATAGCGACGACAATGTTTTGTTGCTGAAGAAGAAAAAGAACAGGTTGACGTCGCCAGCAACACCGACGATTTTGTGCGATTCAGACGCCCCACGTATGAATGAATGAATGAGTGATGTGTCGTCTTGGCCGGGGCATCTTAAGAAAATATAATTTTCATGGATAACATCCGGCGCCGGCGCTTTTCTTAATCAATGCGACTTCATGGACATGTTATTGACCGGATGTGGTAATTGTCTTTGTCAACTTGCCTAGTCCAAAATTGGCACATCTTGTTTAGATTGTCTAATGACGAAAAGGAGATTATGAGAAGGCTATGAAGTTGTAGGCTTACGTAAAATGTGTATTTAGTATGCGATTTCGACTTATATGGATGAGTCATGAAAAATTGATAATGTATAATAATAGTGGACCAGTATGCATATCATTGAATTAAATCGCAGGTTTTGTAAATTTATTTGCGATTTGATTGCGGCAGTATGCAAATTCGTAACCGCAAGTTGATGACTATTTTTGATGGTGGCACACGCAGTAGTTTGTTGTGGTTGATCAGTTGGTTATTGTATGTAAATTATTACGTTTTAGGCTAGTCAGTCGTATACTATTTTAAATGTTAACACCTAGACAAGACTTTTAATGATGGGTTGATTTTCGTTGTTTATTTTCTATTATCAGTCATAGCTGGCCTTGACGCAAAATAAACATAGTCTAGTTTTATAGACGGTGTTGTTCTAATAAAAATTTTCCGATGCTTTTTACGGTCGCTTCTCTTGTTGCTAATTATTTTTATAAAATGTTAGGAAGCTAAGGTCTAGGAAGTGAAGCTTTAAGTTAAGAAACGGGTGATCTCAAGTTGGCTCAATAACATGATAAATTTTCAAGTTTTCCGCATGGAGTAAGTAGCGCACATAAAATAAAACGTCCGTTAGGCTTCGTACAAAAATGTTAGAGAGAAGAGGGCCCATATGGCTACCTTGAGGTACACCAAAGTTGACGTGCATGTTTGATGGTAAGTTCTTGAAATTTTACATTTGTGGAGGTGAGAGCTGATTCTACTTAGTAGTAACCCTGCGATCCCAAAATGCTGGAGCTTGTTAGCCAAAACGCAGTAATCAAAGTACTCAAATGCATTGCTGAAGTATATATCGACTGGACTAGTTTGATCAACTTTCTCCAATTCGCATAAGATATTGGCGGCAAGTACTATAAGATCAATCATGGCAGAATGACCTTCCTCAAATTCATGCTCTTGTTCGTTCAGTCGAGCATTGACGAGAGAAGGGAGCTTATATTATATGATTTTTTCAAACATTTTGAGAGTTATGGATAAAATGGTGATACCTTTATATTTTCGAATTGAATATCTACCGCCATTTCTGAATGTTGAAGCGATATATGAAGATTTCTAGTATTATGGAAAGAGAAATGTACCATAAGACGTGGAGTGGAGAGATTACTGCCCTACTAAGCATATACGTTCTATCTGCATTTTCCGTATTATTGAGTCAACACCGGACTCGAAAACTACATAATCTATTACATCATTCTACTAAATTTGAAAAACCTATCTTTTGTGGAAGCATGTTAAAATATATATTGAAAAATTTACTCTCCATATATCTCCAGTACAAGCCAAAACACAAATCATTGAATATCTCGAAAGTACTAAAATGTAGATAGAATGTTTATGCTTAGTAGGGCAGATTACTTAATCTGATATTGGTTGAATTACATCAGGCAGTTGATAAAATGATGAAATGTTTATTTATTTATTATTATTCAACAGATCAAATCCAATTACTGAATATAAATATATAATATACAAAGAGTCTACTAATGAAAGAAAGTAATAAAGAGAGCACAAAATAATAATGAAATAATAATGATAAAAAAGAACAAAAGTAGTAAAAAAAATGAAGGTGAAAAAGTACAAATGCGTAATTAAGAAAAATAAGAGAAAACAAAAAAAAACTACATTGAGTTGGAAGTAAGCAAAACATTGTTTTTCAGAAAAGCTTTGAAGGCATATAACGTCGGCGGTAGAGGACCAAGCTGAAGGTCATTGTGTCCTTAGTAAACGCAACAGCGGAGAATAAAAATAGGTGTCAGTACGCGCAAATGGCACACTAAACGCAAAAGAAGAACGGGTGCCATGTACTGCAACACGGATAGAAACGTGGCTACTGATGTCGGATTCAACCATCCTATGAAATAATTTAAAGAGTAGGCACTCGTCCAGGAAAAGTCTCCGTGATTCGAGGGAGGGAAGATGAAGGAACCACAGGCGATCACTATAAGGACGGCAAGGAAGCTGCGAGTAAATCTGCGTTGAACGGACTCTAACGCAGTATTTAAGTAGACATAATGAGGACACCACACTTGACAGCAATATTCAAGGACACTACGTACAAAGGAGAGAAAAAGGTGTATACAGGAGGAAATATTAACGAAGGATTTAGAGGATCTAATAATGAAACCCGATAATTTAGAGGCCCTGGCAGTTATATATGAAGTATGCTTATCAAATTTAAGCTTAGAATCAAATATTGCCCAAGATCTCTAAAACTATCAACCACATTAAGAGGAGAGCCAGAAACAGAATAGGAGAACATTAAAGGTAAAGTTTTACAGGTAAAAGACAATCTATGACATTTTGCTATGTTCAAAGTGAGAGCATTGGCGCAGCACCAAGTCTGTAAACTATTAAGATCATTTTGTGAAAGCGTACAGTTATTTTTATTTTCTCGATCACTCGAAACATCTTGAAATCGTCAGCATATAACAGACAAGAAGATTGGATTAAAGGAGGTAGATCGTTTATGAACAAAAGAAAGAGGACCAAAAATAGATCCTTGCGGAACACCTGATACAGGATAAAAGGGAATTGAAGAACAGGAATTAACAGTTACAATACAGGTACGACTATATATGTAAGAGTTAAACCAGATTAGAAGAGGACCAGCTATGCCACTTTTCCTTAGCTTTTGAAGAAGGAGGTTATGATTAACAGAGTCAAAGGCTTTGGAGAAGTCAGAGTATAGAACGTCAATCTGCTTTTGATGGTCAAGTGCGGATGTTTCCTGCTTCATATTAGACAAAGCGAAAAAAATGCGAAAAAGTAGAATAGTACCTAACATAATTCATAATAGTAAATAACTTCAATGTCAGAAGAAAGGCTCGAATATCGTATAATCTTAGCTTTAATGTATATAAGCTCGATATAACCAATACTCGGATTGTTAGGTTCCACCTAACCATTGAATTCTAAAATGATCCAATTTATTTAATCTTTCCCATTATTATTTACCTAAACTAAAATTCAAAACATACCACCTTCCGGCAATAGCTACAAAGCAAATATTTAGAGAAAACACTATAACATTTTATGAAAACTGCATAGAACAATATTTACTGTCCTATCAAATCATTCAGCTCAAATATGTTCCTTTGAATTTGCCGAAATAATAATATTCACCACCCGCTGAACAATATCCCATCGTACATTGTGTCTATCTATGGCATCAGTGTACTTCCAAAGCAATATTTACTTCCAAAATTGAATTCATCGGCATTTTGATTCGATTAAGATTCAAACTATTTATAGCTTTGCCTTCAAGGGCTACATAATATGCGTTTCGAGCATCAATCTAGCCTGTCTTCAAACGATTTTTTTTCCAACTCATATCAATTTTAATAATTGAAAATCGAAAAGGAAAGATTCAACTTGAGAATATTTAGATGTTGTTCTTTGCATTAGTTGCATTTGAAACGCATTCCACTCTCGTATTTAGAATAGACGTTGAAAAAATAAATACAATGTGATACATCTTAGTGGTCTGGAGCGCGAGCCTTTCATCCTTCCACTCAGTCCAATACAAAGTTTGTAGATTAACCAAGCCATTAGATTGCTTCATCCTGAAGTGCTAATTGACTTAAATATTTATACGGGTGCGCACGCATCTTGTTTGTTTATGGTACACCAATCACCTCAGGTGATCGATGGCGCCAATGTTTAATGTCATGATCTCGTTAAATTTCGGTGTAATCTTCCTTCGTATCCATTTCGAATGTTTTCGATACAATACATTTGATGTTTGGAAAGGTGTGAAAATACCAGTGGGCAATTCATGCACAATTCGTTAGTATATGGTATAGAATTTTTGTTTTGGATTGTTCTATGATGGGTTAATTTTGGAGAAAGGAATATTTTCAAATATGAATATTTATCGAATTACAATGTAAATCATGTTTTAAGCATTGTCTAGTTAGTATTTATGGTCTTAATATCAAAATTTAGAACATTTAAACGGAATGTAAGCAATGTACAGTGTGTTATTTTAAGATGTTCGAACAAGAAAATTATTTTCCTCCTTATCTCCTTTTTAGACATAAGCTACCTTTCACTTCAATAATAACTTTTTGATTTCTGTCAAAGTTCAACACTCCCTTAAACGTTTATACCTAAGACAATCCTGATACATTAGTGTCTACTTACTTTGAAATCTGAGTTTAGTGTAAATAAAATCCTGTATTTTTATCGCTTCGTTAGCGAATGCATTACACCTTCTAAGCAGAAGCATCGCAATGCAGTACCACGTTCTCTTGTAACATATACAAATAATAAATTATGATGAGGTGTTGTTGTGAGATGTTGGGTGAGCGATGCGATGTGGGATCATCGAAATCTTCAGAACAGTCTGCTGATCGAGATCGAAGAAATCTGAAGAAGTCGATTTAAAAAGCCCCATGCAGTGCCACTTTCCGTCAGTTCGATGAGCACGTGGCGCTTTAATGTCTGCCTTGCGTTCGTTTTCGGGTTCCGATTGATTTTTATAGACCGCCGCGGTTCTACAAAAGTAGCGCCACACTCGCAACAGGGGGTGACTGCGACTGAAGCTGAGCAACAGAAGCGCCACAGAACTTCTTCTTTTTCATTCCTGGATCTTGATTGCTTGGTTCGATAAGCTGGATCTGCATCGAATGGGTACTACACATTGCATTGTCGGATTTAATGATATTGCAGATGCCTGAGTCGTTATTGAAGAGTAGAAAATAGATATCAGTTATAATTGAAAAAAAATCGCACATTAGAGCTTTAGAGACTGATTCTCAAAACTATCGTAATTGAATGAGTGCGCAAAACCAGTAAAATGCTCAGCATGAGGATCGTATACCATGAATGGTGGTATCACTTGCTTAGCTATTCTCATTTTGAAAACTTTGATTGAAACCTATTGACTTTGTGAAGCCCACGAAATAAGTTTGATTTCGCACGGCTGTGAAATATGCAGGATTCCATCTATGCTCAGATTCTTCAGTCTGGAAAGTCATAAGTCACCCTCACAAAGAAGACAAGAACTATATGGCATATCTCCGAAATCGAAAATTTTTTGCCTGTTTTCTTTTAATTACTGTCTGTGCATAATCGAGTACAACCACTGCACCATTCTTCGGTAAAAAGTCATCAGGTGATAGTTCTTAGTATGTTTGATTAGAATAGTGTCAATATTTGATGGGCGCTACTCCCCAGAGTTGTAAGGGTAATAGGCTCAAACTGGTTTCAGGAGATACTTGTAGATGAACACTTTAGAGCTGAGAGAGAGTTTTTAATTTGCAATTGAGCATTAGTCCTGATGAATTTGAGTTTCAACTCTTAATTTTAAGCTTCATTATTCCATTGCCAGGTGAACCTTCTGTTAAGGTGCATTCCAAGATATTTAACTTAGCTTTTTTCAGGCAGTGACACATGGCTCAGATATAGTTAAGTACAAATTAGTTTTAGCAATAAGAAAGTAACGTGAACACATTTAGTTTCGTTCATTCTGATTCTCTATTTTGTCAGTCATTTTTTCAAGAAGTGAGATATTGGCTTGCAGAGTTTTGAATACTATTACTGGGTCTGAACCATCGCACAAAATGATGACGTCCCCTGCAAAGGCAGCTGTGATTTTTCTAATCACTTATTGGGAGATCAGATGTGAAGATGATATAGTATAGGTTCCAAGACACTTCCTTGACGTATACCAGCAGGTTCATGCTATTCAGCAGAAGAAAAGCTTTTGCACGTAACTTGGATTGTATGGTCGATTAGGTTCAGGAAATAATTCCATGAAAGGATTTCATGCAAGCTTTTCGGTTGCATTGATTTGATTTTGCAGGTGAACTGCTCTTGCCGGACTCTTGAAGGCTTGAGTTACGTCTAAAAAGACTTTTACACAACACTTTTTATCGTTGAATGCTAGTTATTAATCTGACACAGGATAAAAGACTAATATGCCTATAAGACTTCACCTGCAGAGTGTCTTTATCAGACTTGAGGATCATAATAATCACGACTGTTTCTGTGCATCAGGATTAGGAAGATAGCATTGAAGAAGCTAATAAGCAAAGAGAATACGATCAGTGGTAACTGTTTGAGCATAGCATTGGCGATGAGATGAATTCCCAGAGATTTTTCAAAGCAGGTTTCCTGGACGTCAGTATTTTGCACCTCTTTCGCCGAAATTTTGATTGGTTGTGAGTCGTAATCGTTAAAATCAGATGAAAAATCGCATGTCGCCTTGGTGAAAGCTTTGAAAACCTGTTTTAGATGAAATGCGTGTTCGATGGAAAACTCCTCATGACTTCTGGCCCGTTGTCTGTTGACAGTTATTAGTGAGGCTAACTTTATGGGGGGTTTTCAGCGATGAAAAGAAGCTCCCGAATATTGCTTTTGACAAATTGATGTTGCTTGGGTGTAATCTTAGCTTCGTATTCCTATCTTCAAACCGTGTTCAACAAACCATCCTTTAGAAAAAGGTTTGCTGAGCCAGGTTTCGAGGTGGGATCAATTTTACTTTTGAAGATTGAAAAACTGGCCAACCTATGAAGCTAGCGGTATGATAGCTATCAAAGCTGCTGCATATTTTGTAATTGCATGTTGTTTTTTGCTCTTGGAACAAAACTTTGTAGCATGAAACTCACCACAAATAATACATGTTGGAGAGTGACCAATAGGTTTTAGTTATTTTTATAATACCGAAGATCCGGGGATTCCATCTTTAAGGAAGTGCTAGTAAGGAGAGTGCTTCTGGTATATGTCTGATTATCTATTCCATTTGTTCGGTTTGGGTACTACATTTTTTATTTCCACTGCGCTAAAATTATACTCAGACAACCGACCAAGTCATTAATTAATGGAGCGCTGGTATTATGCCTAATCGCTGGCTTTTAAAACAACACAAGACGAACAAATACAACCATGAGCATACCACGGGAATCAAACCCGCACCCAGTTAGATATGGGCAAAATGCCTCATGACACACCACTGATCGCTCTTTTTTTAGAGTATTTTACAGTATTGCGCCGTACTCTCAGTACACTGTTCGCTTCGCATTTCATTAAGTTTATTCAAACGAAAGCTTTCGCTCACAGACTATGCTGTGCTTTTTTCAGGCGCTGCACTGTAAGAACGAGCTGTGCCTTATGAGCCATGAGGTATTTTGCCCATCTCTACACCCAGTAAATCGCTATCTTGGACTGGCAGCTCAGCGAGTGCCTCTAATACCTCTCTGTCTTCTCCACTCTTTTCTAACTTCTAATCTATCTCTTTGACCATATTCCTGGCAATTCGCACTTTACACGAGATCTTTGCGTTTAGTTGGGTTTTCCGCGATGATTCTGCGGTGCATTCGATATCGCAGGCCATAAGTTTTGTGAATATCACCTCTTTTAGACTTGCTGGCTTTGGGTTTCAATTCTACTTTGAATTGTGGCTGTGTTGAATATATTTATTAATAAATTTGTTGAATATATTTATGATGGATTTTATACCAAAACCAAGGAATCAAGCTCCACTTTCAAAGCTCACTTTTTACTAAGGTAAATCTGAGCTCGCCACAAATTGCAATTCTTTTAGGTAAAATCTTTTTTTTTCTGAATCTCATTCCGATTTAAAGTATAAAATGGTACAGTTTAAGAAGGTATTTTGATTTTTTAGTCGTTAGATGGAAATTTACTTTGTTTTCTCAAAATTAGAACATTTGTTTTCTCTTGTAACTTTGAAAGATCTAGTAATAAATGCTGAATAAAAAAATGGAACAGTTTTTTGAAATTTTTTGAAATTCACTATATAAGTTTTGGATTAATTGCCCCAATTTAAAACAACTTTAAGTAAATATACTCTTATGTTCTCGCTAACGTTTCTTCGAAGTGTGTTCGATCTGCGAGAATTCCTTAGCACCACTTGTTTGGAAGAGGAAAAACCCACAAATTCTTACCACAATCAAAGCGTTAAGTATAGTTAAGCATATAGTTCAACCAAAGATGCTTAGCTACTTAAAGTTCACTTCACAAATGATGCTTTTTCGGCAGTGAAAGTAAACTTTTCAGACCGTGATTTGAATTTTTTCACACTACTCACAAATAATTTGAGGTCTTAGCATGAAAACATACCTATGCAATACTTAAAATGGATCAGATATATTTATAGTTTAAAAATTGTTTTGGCGTATTATTTGACGAGTTTTACAGTCTTTACAAGCCAAAATAATTTCACAATACACCAATAATTTTGGTAACGTTATAGTTAAAGCTAAGTTTAGCCGTTTGACTGCAAAAATAGCCCACACATTGCGATAAATAGAAGTTTTGAATTCGCCGGAAACAAACAATACAAACAACAAGAGGCAACATAAATCATTTGAACTCTACGCTCAATTTAATCAAAACCGATCTGACACTTCCTCCATTCTCTCACAAACCATTATAATTATTGCATACAACAAGGAAATCAGATTTCCGCTAAAAGTTGCTAATGATCTCTCCTGCGATATCTATTCTAATGCTTGTATTCCCTACAAATGTTCAAATGTACAGCTTCCCCATAAGTACCTTTCTAACAAATTATTCGTCGATATTTGCACCTGCTGGAAATGAATAAGAATCATAAATCCAAACAGAAAGCCTATTTATTGATCTGCAAAACGCATATAGAAACAGGGAAGTGGTCAACAAACACACAACGACATTCATTGATACTTTGCCCAAGTAGAAAAATAATGAAATCATGAATGATCGTAAATATTCCGAACGGAATCATTATGCATGCAAACACATTGACTTCAGCTTCTTACTTGGCTAGTATCTGGATACATATTGCACTTTCATATCAATATCTGTATCTCCGCAAAATCTACGACAAGTCACCGCTTAAGTGATCAATAACCGGTTCTAATTTGTATCTTTGCTACCTATACAGTTTTTAATATCAGTTTATTTTCACTGGGTAAATCGAACTGCTCAAACAAGTATGTAGTTGGCTGCACTGCACCACTACTGCTGATTATACAGAATTCAAAATTATAGTTGATCCGATTCCTTTGGGGTTTCCATTCATTTGCGTCAAGTAATCGCAATCGGCACAAAGTTGCAAACCAAGTCCGTTAGGATTCATGGCAAAAGTCTATATTTTAAGTATGGACTCGAATCGCGGCATTGAATTCATGGAAAGATCGGACAAAGACAACGACGGCAACCCGAAGAAAGAGCAGGTGTTATAATAAGATCCAAGTCGTAAATTTGTTGTTGCCGCAAAGAAAAAAAGAGGAGCAAGTTTATAGAGGAACGAGCAAGTGAGGATGAGAAATCGAGTTGTGGCTCAAGTAGTTACGGGATTGTGGGATCCATCCCCGGGGCTGATGTAATTTGTAGATATGATGGTGAAGTGGAGTAGATTGAAGATGGTCCAGTTGAATTATGTTCTGATTGTTACAGTGCGAAACTACTGTAATAGTACAATGTTGATGTGGTGAGCTACTTCGGCTACATATACTTGGACAAAGTCGAATTTGGAATTTGAAATTGCTGCCTATAAAAGCAGCGAGAGAGACTTAAACTTAGTATATTGAATGGTAAAAGGTATTCACTGTTTTGTAAAATATTCTTGCAACCAAACCTGCGGACTGTTTGTAGATGTCACGTGACTTACCTGAAAAAAAAACGAAATAAACATTAGCATGTTTGCTTTCATAGTATTCTATTTTGAATTCATATTTTTCTTCATATTAAATTTTTTAAAAGCATTATACTATTCTTAGATTATATTATTTTGAAATTTTCATGATTGGCCAAAAACTAGATCAGAGTGGTTAGATACCACTAAATATCTAGGGTTAATATTCAAATCTGGAAAGTTAGATGAAACATCATGAATTACGCTCAAATCGCATTCAATTTCAGATCAATTATCGTGACCTTGGATCTTATCAAAAAAGTCGATTAGCCATTATTTTTGCGAAATGCCTATCGTTAAAAAAATCTGTCTGTGAAAATGAACAGTATTACAAAGTTTATAATGAATGACTTTTCCATCAATTTGGAGTCACTCTTCGACTTGTAATGGCCATTTAAATGACACAAGAGATTATTTTGAAACTAAATCATCAAAACAGTTTGACATCATTCATTCGTGACAACTGGTCTATAGGAAGAAGCGATTCAGCAGACTGCAACATGGGCAAAACTAAAGCGCACAAAAGGAAGCCGACCATCCCAATCTGCGTATTTACTACACTGAAAGAAAAACTCTTGGTTGGTTCAACTATTTTTAATAGTATTGCAACGATTCATTCAAAATCGTTAAACGAACTACGGAAAATAGTTATTTTTATTATGTTAATATAGTTAATTTAACGATATAAAAGTAGTTGGCTCTGGTTGTACAAAAAATATCGCAACGTTCATGAAATCAACTGTTTTAATTGTTTCATAACCACGAAAATTAGTTGATAAATAGAAAAATTTTCATCAATTCACTCAAAACTTCAACGTTTCGAATTATCAACTGTTTTTATGGTACTTAAACTACTTCGCAATAGTTGATTTCAACAAACGTAATTCAGTGAGCAACGTCTTTGGAATTACTCTACGCAAAGTAGAATGATTTCAAGATTTGGATGTTTTTCATGCTACGAATGAAATTGTTTATCAACCACGCGTCATGGTGCATAAAAGTAATCAACAATTTTCTTATGGTTGTTTTAACTATAGCCCTAGTTGATGCAAAAACAACTAAGGCAAATTGTTTATTTTTCATACTCCTCATACTCATACTCCTATTCTATCATAGAAGTTTCATATGCTACATTGCAAAATTGTGTTCGGTTTGCTGTTCGATATAATTCATATTCATGTTATGCTGTGAAGCCTTTATATTTCCCTTCTTCTATTCACAAAATATAAGTCTTCTGTTTGCAGATCACTGTTATAAAACAGGGAGTCCCAAAAACGAATACGATTGTCCCAATGCCAGAAATTGTTTAGCAGTTTCAATTGTTTTCGTAAATGCTGCAGCTTGCAGCTATGCATATGAACTCAATTTCACGTCTCACGTCCTGTTTCTATTTAAGGCTTGGATGGATTATGTTGCTATGGTTTATGGCTTATCAATGCTCCTCTAATGATACAAGCATTTAGAGAAAAATATACCAATACATCGTTACCGCCTGAACCAGTACTTTTTTGCACCACGGACGTTGTTTATCAACCACGCGTCATGGTGCATAAAAGTAATCAACTATTTTTTTATGGTTGTTTTAACCATAGCCCGTAGTTGACGCAAAAACAACTAAGGAAAATGGTTGATTATACCAAGATTTTTATTTCAGTGTATGGAAAACCTGATAAAAGTAATCAGCGGTGAAAGTCTTTTAAGTTGGAATCAATAAAAGGCAAACGGATTAAGGATCTCCTAAATAGCGAAGAGTTGGCACTTGGAATAAAGTTAAGAAAATAAAGATAATAATGCGCGGACGAAACTGAGATGGATGAAGTTAGAAAGGACAGGAAAAAATATCCTACACGTTGGACAAGATCAACTTCTTCACTGGCAAAATAGGATGAAACGAGAAAAGAGTGCAAGAACATGAGTGAAACAAAAATTAGGCAAAAGACACGAAAATACTGTAAATTGAAGGAGTGATGAAAAGTTGACGATTACACTTTAAGCTAAGCCTGCAAAAAAATGAAGAGCTTTAGGCGAGAATTCCAATTCAAAGTGATTTTATTGCATTACAAAACGTGTAAAAAATCAGTCATGTACAAGCTTGATGGTCATCTTCTTTGGAAAAATGTTTCAATTGTGCTGTAAGTCAACTATATGGGAAGTAAGTTATCCAAATTACCTCTGAATGCTGGTAGAGATTCAGTGAGTATTTCCCCGAACATTGATACTGTTCTGATTTCATCATCAAGGTAGTAAAATTAGGTGATCCTTGTAATACCAAAACCAAAATAGTCAAATTGTTGCGCGTAAAAAAACCAGCTTGAACAGATAAAAGATTTTGTGTTTGATCAAAACTGATCGCAAAATCAATAAAAAAAACCCCAAATAAATGTAGCTAAGCCATTTAAGTATAGAGCTAAAGCTTTTGTTTCATCATTGGAGAAAATAATTGATACTCTTATAGGTTGGATTTAGATAAAAGCCATCTGAAGGTAGAACTCGAGGTTTCTAAAATTATCAAAATGAAAAAAACACTACACGATACACGTTTTTCTGATAAACTCCAAGCAATACTGTTTTCATATTTCTCTAAACATGTAATACCACTATCTCATTCAAAACGATGAGTTGCATAGACGATGAAATAAAAAGCTACTATTTTACAATATCTACTAATATCAAGGAAGTATAATTATGAGAACCAAACAAAACTGTCAAATTTTAAAAAAAAAGCCTATATTTAGCTTCGTATTAAGTGTTTTAAAAGTTCTATATGTCGGTATATAGAAAAGCTACTTAAACTATTAGAATTAGAATTATATTAGTACAGTGATTTTTAAGCAGAGTAGAGCTATGTAGATTACCTTATATTATAGGGCAAGGAAATATATAACGCGAAGGGAAATACATAACGCGAAGCTTTAAGAATTGGCAAGGCATACTGTCCAAAGAGGAAAAAAATTGAAAAGGTCGCGAATCATCTGCAGTAACAATTATAATTATCACTGTACAAATTAATCAACTGATGTCTTTGCCAACTAAACCAACTGAACATCAATAGCCCAACAAGTTACTACTCACAGCACTTTGAAGCTTTCTACCTAATCCTGCTTGAAAATACTCTATGTATACCCTTTCTCGATTCAAGCGAAGAATAATGTTAGAAGCCAATAACAAGGTGATTCTCTACAAGGCACCGAGAAAATTGAAGCTGACATTTTGTGTAGACAAGGTGTTCAAAAATTTCAAAACATGTTGAAAATGACAACAAGCAGTAGGAAAACTCCATTTTCGATAGCAACCAGTGCTAGGGATAAAAGTGATGAAAAAATAGTTATTGCCTTGGGAGACTGCCTAAAAAAGACCACTTCTCGAATGTTAAAAGTGCCAGCTTTCTGAAACATAAGATTGAAGTTTGACGACGCTACGTTGTTCAGTATTTGTTTGTATCAATAGTGAGCGCTTTCAGTGAATTTGCAAACATGAAAAAATTGATTATCGTTATGTGAGGTCCTAGATTCTGACGTAGTCCAGTGGTGTTAAATCACAAGATCTTGCAGGTTAGTTCACAGATGCAAAAAGAGAAATTATGCGCTCATCAAATGCTTCTTTCAATAAGTCGATGGTTGCACGAGCTGTATGGCATGTCGCGCCATCCTGTTGAAACCAGAGGTATCCTGCATTACGGCGAGTCAATTCCGAAACGAGAAAGTTATTGATCATAGCTCTATAGCGGTCACCATTGACTGCAATGTTATTCCCAGCAGTGTTTTTGAAGACATATGGACCAATTATTCGACCGGCCCATAAAGCACACCAAACAGTGACGTTCTCCGGATATAACGGTTTTTGGACAGCCACCTTTGGTTGCTCATCACTCCAAACACGGCAGTTTTGTTTATTGACGTACCCATTCAACCAGAAATAACCCTCATTGCCAAACAAAATTTCTTATGAAATTCGGGATCTGCAGCAATTTGTTCTTGGGCCCATACACCGATTCTACGCCGAACCCGGTGGTTGTTCGAGTTGGATTTTGTAAGCTCGCAAACCAAGATCCTTCCGTAAAACTATCCATAATGTGAATGGGTACAGGTTTAATTGTTGAGCACGATGTCGAATGGACTCACGTGGGTCTTCATCGATACTACGCTCTACAGCTGCTATGATTTCTTCATTACGCATTGTACGACGCCTGGATGGATGCGTATTATCAGTGAGAGTAAACGTGGTGCGGAAACGATCCATGGTTAATCGAATTAATTGTTCTGATGGACGATTATGTCGGCCATAAAAGTGACGGAGTGCGCGATGAGTTTCTCGATCAGAACCGTTTTTTCGAAATAAATCTGCACAATTTGCAGACGTTGCCCAGCGTCAACCTATTCATGATGAAATGGCAAACTAAATTAACCGTAAAACGCATGACAGCTGTCACACCATACGTAGCATTAAAAAGTGCTGCCAACTTAAAGTTCTATACCTCTAAAAAAACACCCTGTATTATGTTTCAGTACCTTGTAAATGAGTCCATCGTGCCAGACGTTGTTCAAAGCTCTTTCGACGTCTAGAAAAAATTAGCCTTATAGATTCCTTTAGGTTAAAAACATTTACAATATCCGATTTTCTTCTGAATAGCTGGCGTACAGTCGAACGGTTCTTTTTAAAGGTAAATTAATATCCGGGGATGATTCATTCCGGCCGATCTAGCCGTTTCTTCACTTAAACGACTAAGGATTATTTTTTCAAGCAATTTTGCGATTATTGAGAGTAGATCTTTTGGTTGAACGCTTTAAGATAAAGTAGGATCTTTACCTAGTTACAGTATGAAACATACAATTGCTTCCTTCAAGCCAGTACGATAGTATTCAATCATTTTATTTATTCATCAGCTGTTGAAGGTATTTCACAAAAATGAAATGGCAGATTGTGGAACATATTTTACGAGAAGCAGAAAAATTTTATTAGCTCCATGTTCAGAGAGTGTCTTTGATCTTCTGCACAGTATCTTGATTAGTTGGTTATAGAGAATAAGATAGCTAGCGAAAGAAATCTTGGGCAAGACTATTTGCTTTGTCTTCGTCGGTGCACTTATAGCGTTGGGTAAATTTCAGTGGAGGTAATGAATTTTTTTTGGATGTTTGCCCCATGACATGAGAATAGGTGATTCTTTCACATATACAAAATTTCAATGTCCAAGCAATACCCTAACCACAAGGTACAAAACTTTGAAATTTATGAAGAGTTTTGTACTGGAGTAGACCTAGATCACATTATAGGTTATTGCAACATTGATAATGATTCACTTATTTGCCTAAAATCCAGAACAGCTGGCAGTTAATTCGGCAGCAATTACAAAAAACCGAAATCTAGAGGTCGTATCTTATGAAATTACATGTTTTTGGATGAGGTATTCAACACTAAATTTGATTGTACTATATTTTCACGCATCCATCACATTGTTTTTAAGTTGAACACTATTTTTTTGGAAGCAATTTTGCTATTATGCAGGTGACGAAGTGGATTGTCATGGAATAAAGATGTCAAGTGATAATCAGCTTTTTTTTTGTGCCACTCCTGCTATACTGACCTGAAAAAATACCACAGCGATTTCACTTAAAAAACGTTTTTGGGCATCAAAAAAGTGTTAAAATTGCGGTAGCTTCCAATATTTTTCTTTATTTTCTCGTCGATTGATGCAGGCACTTTTGGCTTTCTTAAAGAATGATGAAATTCGAATTCGAAGTTCCCCTGAACAAGTCACCAAACCTGCTGTTACATGTTAGGTTGCATGTTACTTACTGTTGAGGTGTTTCAAAATTAAAGTTCTAATATTCTATCAAAATATGGTATGCATTAATTATTAGTTTTGTTCAATTCTATCATACGACTGAGGCTTACAATAATTCTAACGAAGAACTAAATTGTCGCGATTAGTATAGCAAATTATGGTAATATGCTAGAATATGATTTGATGTAATTTAAATTATGTTTGTGTGGATTGAGAGACTGTTGACTTGAGTTTAGTTTAGTACTACTTAGCGGAGAAACATTCAAAAAAGTAATCAGATGCTAATTTTTCTTAGTTAATTAAGACTGAATGAAGATCGAAAGACATGCATGTTGTAATAATCATGTACATTACATGCCAACTACCGAGAAAAATATCAATCATAATTACAGCAATCATTTTCGTCACACCTACTCTTCATGTGTGAACAATTTTCAATTCGACACTCTGTATATCATAACATCACTGTCCAATCTTGTCTTTGCTAATCTATTCGAAATAAACAAGTACTCTTCGCTATTTTACCTTCACGCTGAACAGAATAGAAATTGGACGGAAGTTTATTGACTTGACTGATTACGAACGGATAGAAGATAGGTGATCTAGTGTGTCTTAGTCACAGAGAATTTTCACTGATCAGGCAATGCCATACATATATTCGTATGTAGGCTTAACTGTTAGCGTGCATGGACACGACATGATCAGACGGAAGCAGTTGGCACGATCGGTCGAGCTAAGGAAAGATTCTGTCGACTAACTGGTTTTGACCCCATGTTATTGTTGCTGATGATAGTCATTTTGTGAAGTGTTTTTGTTACGCGATCTGCGCGCTAAAGCACGGTTGCTGCTGGTCTCGCTCGACGCTGCCGCTGTACCAATACTAGGGTGCTCAGTCTCTGCGCTGCTTGCAGCTTGACCATCGATCTTCTTCAATAACTTCTTGCGTCCCATTCAAGATTTTTGCTTCATTCTGTTTTTCTTCACGTGCTTCGCCGCTTTTTTCACTTAGCCTCGAGATTTCATTCATAAAATCGAAGATCAATGAATCGTGAACTCATGGCGAGATGCCTCCAACCAAGATCTTCGTTACCAACTAGCCATTGATCAGTTGGTGGTTACGGCCCGAGATCATTTCTTGTACATTGATACGTTTTGCTGCAATCGGAAAATGTTGCCTCCTATCGTACATGACGGTCTCACGACTTACCGGTTCCCGTTCCGTGTACGTCAACGGCAAAAAATCATTTTGGATCATTTCATGTTTGGTTACTAATTAAAAAAGATTTCTGTTAAGTTGGCATGATTCTGATTGATTCTTGTTGATTTTCGATTTCATATTTTTGTGGGTGTGCTGGAGTCAATTCATGTTGTCATGTTTGAAATGTGCACAGTAACGATTCGATGTTGATCTTGATCGCGGGGAGCTTTAGCAAATTATGTAACGCGATCTTGGTTAGACTAAGAATAGACGGGAAATGATTTCTTCCGTCAGAATCGTGGCTGAGTAAAATTTTTGAAGATATTTTCTTCATTGAGTACCGTTACTCATACGATTTTTCACAGCAGAATATTTCCTGGAGTTTTTCTAATATCTAAGTCATTACCACGATGTTTGCTTGACGGCTTGTAAGCAAAATGAAAGACAATTGACTTTAGGTGACACAGAAAATCCAATTAATCAAAAAATCAAAAACTATACATATACCTACGACTATACATTGTAATTATTTAACTCAGAGCCCGATACCTCGACTAGAACTCAGTTTCGTTCCCAACATCAGTTTCCATACCCGTAAAAGTCAACTATTCGAACATTTAATAGGACTCTGATGGAAAACACAATGAATTCTCAAATACTCGTAACAATCAAACTATAAATAACAGCAATATATAATACACGAAAGATCGCATTGGGACGGGACAGAACAAGATCTGAGACCATGACTGAAAAAAAAGATAATGTCACGGTTGGCTAGTCTCAAACAAGAGATTCTCTGACGAATTTTTATTGTAATCAAACTGGGAATCAAGTATGTTTCATTGACCATTAGCATTTATTCAAATTCACAAGGAGACCTAAAAAAAAACGTGCAGTAAGTGGTTGGAAAAAAAAGGAACCAGCGAACAAATGAATCGAACTGAAATGTGAGGAACAGAGCCTAATGTCTGATCTTTTTGTTGACGGATAGACGAACGAAATTGATTCGTTTCGGATACTTTTAGCTTGGCTTTTACCGCGAGCAAATCAACTAATTCAGCACTTATCTAGATGACTGGCCAAAATTTAAATGTTGTGTTTTCCCTGACGCACAGCCTGTATGAAATATCGTAATAGCGGTCACGGTAATTGTATCATGGGCGCTAATTGACGAGTTGTTGGTGGTTCGGAATAATTATTTGAAGAAACTAGTGCTGGCGATGGTGATCATCGAAGTTTTCCGTTGCGTCGCTATACTTGATCAACCCTGTGAAGATACGCAAAAAGATCATATTCCTTCACACATCATTGAGTCGAGAAGTGGTGCCTGATGGTGCATTAAATTGCATATGTTATTTCGATTTCTGAATGTTGCAAGTTGGGAATATCATATGTCCGAGTAGCTGCGAAGTTTTAACAGAAAAAAGTGATGAGTTTGGTTATATGAAATTAGAATGACGGACGATATGTTACGCAGGTGTGCGAACTATAATTCAATGTGACTAATTGCATTTGAAAGGAGAGAAACTCTTTTACCTTAGAGAAGGAAAATGAACTTTATAACATGGCTGACGCTCACTATTAGCTTGGGTATTCAATTATAAATTCAATCATCAGTTTTGAATTCATTTGCATGTATCTTGTGCTAAACTAAACGCAAGATATGCAATTCGAAAAATTAATGAACTTTGTAAATATCCTTGCATGTTTTTCGTATACCAAATTCTACACTAACCACTTGACCATTTTCGAATGAAAGCTGTCTTCTAGTATCGCACTTGGGATCATCAGCTTAAGCGGAGCAAGGCTGCCATTTGACATCCTCAAATGCGACTTGGAAGTGTTAATTGGGTTTTAAAAAAATAATCTTACAAGAATTTAGGTATTTTTGCATTTACTTAGTAATGATCTTGGCGTGAGAATCAGTTAAAATATCAATAAAATCAAATAAAAACAGGGAACCAACGACGAGTTTTTCGATCAGAAGCTGATTTCCAAAGAGCGCGAAACAGATTTGAAGGATAATGAAGATAATTAAGTTCTTACCAGCAAACGTTAAATGTAAAGGTAACGACATTTCCAATACATATTCGCTGACGATCGTAGTGCTAGCGTCGAGAAAGGGAATTCGAATTTCGACTTATATTTGTTTTGTTTTTGTCTGTGATACTTCAAAAACTCGTCAAAATTTGAAGAGCACACCTCAAAAATATCGGAAACAGAACTAATATATGTCTGCATACTACACTCTCAGTTCATTTCGTAACCGGGTAAAAAGGGCGTCCACCAAGCCAGCTTAAATATTTTTTTAAACTACAGGCGTATGAAAATTGCTCGAAAACTTTACTAAACAGATTGAAATTTCTCGTGATATGTTTTTAGAAACATATTTTGGTAGATTGATCAAAAAAATACTACATTGAACACAATACGGGTGTTTGGTTATAATCCATATGTTTATTATTTTAAATAGATTTTAACTACATTATTTTTAGATGAGAAATTTGGTGGCGAAAATTGGAAGTAAAAAACTCGGGAGAAAGGAGTTAAGTCAAGAAAAGCGTCTGTTAACTGATATAGGCTTAAATGGTTTGGGGAAGGTGTTTTGCATATGCATTTTATCATCTGTTACTCGCATATAAAAAACACAAATTCATGAAAAAAAGCTGAGATTCTTGTTTTGAGTGAGAAATTAGGAGGCAAATATAGCCAAACAGGCTTGAAAATAAAAACTTATTTCATTCATTTTGCATGCAACTATTAAGTTAAACAAAATTCAAAAGAAAAACTATAGGCAAAAAGAAGTTGAACCATAAACTCCACGAATTCCTCTTCTGTTATGGTAAAAAGTTTTGAAACTATTGATCGAAAAATATATAAGAATTGTACTAAGAAGATTCAATATGACCATGTTAGACCACTGTGTTAAATATCACAACTATTTTCACTAGAGTTTGCATCTGGGACCAAATTCCTTATAGCTACGAAGTTTCTGTAAAAAAATGTTCTTTAAATTAAGCTATTTATACCCGAATCACAAATCTGTTTGAGTGTAATTGGTTTTCTTTTAGATAAGACTCTTATATAGATGGTACTTCTTAAAACTAGACTTGTTCAAAACAGTTCATAAGAGTAATGCGTTCCATTAGATTTTGTTCATTTCATTGAAACGACTCGGTTATAATTCTCTTTTAGTTCAATAAATTCAATGCGATTCATTAGTTCAATACGAATCCATTCCATTTGATATCATTCATAGTGATGTGGTGTTCGAATAAAACTGTGAGCCAAACATTGCTATTATTCGTGTCTTTTATGATGTTTTAGAGCCGTCGACCAGCATACCAATTTTCTTGAAGCACCGTGTCACTCGGATCATTGAGCTACATACATATTTTCCTTCTAGTTCCTTTTGTCGCTATCTTTAGACATGGCCACTAATGGAAGCAGAAAAAGTAGTCAAAAAATTAGTCTAAGGTATAGTAAGGCATTCGGACATGAAATGATGAGCCTTTCAGACATAAAATAATGAGCCATTCGAACATAAAATGGGGGTATGATATGGATATATGACCAAACGGAAACATTTTTTCATCAAAATAATAAACAAAATTAAGATGAAACAGTACAAAAGCAAAATTAAGGAAAATAAGAGAAAAAAAACTACAGTGAGTTGGAAGTAAGTAAAACATTGTTTTTAAGAAAAGATTTGAAGGCATATAATATCGGCGGTAGAGGACCAAACTGTAGGTCATTGTGTTGCTTCAGTAAACGCAACAGCGGAGAATAAAAATATCAGGTCAGTCCATAAGTCCCCGCGTATTTTCCCTTAGTCATTTGTATGAGTCATATTTGTTCGAAAAGAGGTAGGTAAACTACCTTTTTTTTCCCTGAAACTATATACAGGTAGAGTTAGTCATTTTATAATCAGTTTTTGAGAAGATCGGATGTTAAGTGATAGTGAAAAAAATGGAAAATACTAACGAGTACAAAAGGCACATTTTATACTTTTTTTTAAAAGTGGTAAAAATGCTACAGTAGCTGCAGCAGAGATAAATACGGTTCATGGTGAAAACACTATTAGTGTAAGAACTGCACAGGAGTGGTTTAGAAAATTTCGGGATGGATGCACTACAGCAGAAGATGCACCTCGCTCAGGACGTCCCACTGAATTTGACGACACGGTGTTAAAAAGCCTGGTGGAGGCAGAACCAACTTTAACCGTGGATATGATTGCAGATAGGTTAAAGTCTTCGCATGGAACCATTCATCGGCATTTGGTGCAGATACAAAAAGTATCTAAGCTTGGAAAATGGGTCCCACATCAGTTATCAACATCAAATCTCCAGCAAAGAGTGAACATTTGTTCCCATCTGTTACGTCACAATGAAACGGAACCTTTTCTCAATCGTATTGTAACAGGGGACGAAAAGTGAATAGTCTATAACAACGTCGTGCGGAAAAGACAATGGGTGGATGCAAATCAGACACCAGAACCAACTGCCAAAACAGGACTGCACCCACAAAAGATTCTTCTATCTGTTTGGTGGGATATGTCAGGAGTTGTCTATTTTGAATTGCTGCATCCTAATGAAACTATCACAGCGGATGTGTATTGTCGTCAACTCAGTAGTTTGAATGCAGAATTGATTAAAAAACGCCCTTCTTTAGTGAACAGGAGGAAGGTTCTTTTTCATCACGATAATGCCCGACCGCATACTGCAAAAGTCACCCTGGAAAAATTGAAGGAATTTGACTGGGAAATTATGCCTCATCCAGCATATTCTCCAGACATTGCTCCAAGCGATTTTCATTTGTTTAGAAGCCTGCAGTCATTTTTAGGTGGAAAAGTATTTCAAAACAAAGATGATGTCCAAATCAGCCTAACTACATTTTTTAATTCAAAAGATAAGAAATTTTATTCCGATGGAATTCAACAATTACCACAAAGGTGGGAAGAGATTGTAGATAATGGAGGAAAATATATAATCGATTGACATTAAAATTAATTGTGTTTTTTTTATGTAATTAAAAGTACCTTAAAAAAACGCGGGGACTTATGGACTGACCTGATAGTTGTCAGTACGCGCAAATGGCATACTAAACGCAAAAGAAGAACGGTTGCCATGCACTGCAACACAGACAGAAACGTGGCTGCTAATATCGGATTCAACCATCCTATAAAATAATTTTAAGAGTAGGCAATCATCCAGGAAAAGTCTCCATGATTCAAAGGAAAAAAGATGAAGGAACGACAGACGATCACTGTAAGGACGGCAAGCAAGCTGAAATTTATAGAATAGGGCGCGAGTAAATCGACTTTGAACAGACTCCAATGCAGTATTTTAAGCCCGGTCCAGACGCTAGGTTTTGCACAACGTTTTATCTGCGCAGTCAAAACGTTGCAAAAATAAAGAGCGTCCAGATGATGCAAATCTGTATTTATTTTAGCGCAGTTTTAGTGGCGTCACCATGGGGGAAGTACTACTCTGGTAAATTTTTTCATGTTGTCTCGTGAAGAAAAAGAAAGAAATGGAAGATATCCAAAGAACCCGGCGTTCACAGTGGTCGAGGAAATGGCTTCTAAAAAGACAGCACTTTTCTCACATTAAATTACTGCGTGAATTAAGTTATGAACCTAATGATTGGCGGAACTACTTGAGAATTGACATAGACACATACATTCATTTATTGGAATTAGTGAAACCATCCCTGTAAGAAAAATGGCAAGGCGTTGCTTCAGAATTGATTCTGGAAGTAATACATTATTCACGAAGCTCCATTACTAACAATGTAATCGAGTTTATCGAGTAAGCGATCAAGTAACAATTTACCCACTGCATTAACTTTCTCAAAAAGTAATGCAGTAGGCAACTTGTTGCTTATTTCTACGAGCAAGTGAGGCTGCGTGGCCAACATTTTTATTCAAATACTGCGCAATTCTTATGTACGCAGTTCCGAAAAAATTGTATTTTTCAACAGTGCGAGTTATATTGTGCAAGTGATGTAAACGCGTGTTCGATTTTCCTATTGAAATATAGGTTTAAAATAGTGTATTTTGAATAATGCTGGAATATTTTGATTTTATATCCTTGTTTTGATAAATAAAATGATATTTGCTGTTTTGCTTGTCTTTTTTCATCCATGAAATCTGTGTATATATTTTGTAAAAACTTTGTACTTATTTATTTTTCAATTAAACGAATTAGCGTCAATGGTGTGCTTCACTCCAAATTAGACTTTGATTTCCATCACGCATACGTTTTCGAGATGATAATTTACTATTTACGTAGTTTTCACCATATATCAACTTACAATATCACCTTTTCTGTAATATATTACAGCATATCTCTTACTAAACTGATTTTCTATCATCACTTCTGAAAGCACTCCAATGTAACTGTTTCCGTAACTAGTACAGAATACAATCACAACACATTACCTTCTATGACATAATGAGTTAAATGTAATGCAGAAATTATATTGGAAGTGGTTACCTTGGTAATTAGTTACCATTACCTAGAAGTAGCTACGAATCGTATGCTGAATGACTTACTGAAGCTACAGGGATATATCACAAAAGAAAATACTTGTACGTGTAAAATACTTTCGGACAAGGCAATAAACTCAGTCAGAAACTCCCGTGAACATTGTCGAAGGTTTGTCATTTGCTAAAAATGAATAAAAAACGTAGCTAATCGTCCACACGTAACGATTTGTCGGCACAATTCACGGATAACTATGCCTAACCACCTCAGTTATCGCTGCAACTGTACCGTCTCCGTGCAGTTCTCAAAATTGCACAGTTTTCCTATCCACACGCAACGTTTTATCTGCAACGTTTAAGACTGTGCAGATAAAACGTTGTACAAAACGTAGCGTCTGGACCGGGCATAAGTAGACATAACGAAGACACCAAACTTGACAGCAATATTCAAAGACACTTCGCACAAAAGAGAGGAAGAGGTGTACATAGGTGGAAATATTAATTATGGGTTTAGAGGATCTAAGAATAAAATCTGATAACTTAGATGCCCTGGCGGTAGACGGCAGCCACACGTAGTCTAAAACACACAAAGTTATGGCACCGAATGATTAAAGTAATTCGTATGAAATTAGCCAATGATTGGACAAAAAATATTATCCTGTGCACAAATAGTGCCAATGGCGTGACTATCCGTATTGCATATCCATATTATTTGCAAGCTTCCGGATGGCTGTGCTTACGGCCGATCGATACCGGTTGGGTGCTGTCAGAGACTATCTATGAGTATGTTGCCAAAATTTTAGTTCCATCGCTGAAAAAAAAAAAATATTCCATTTCCATATTTATGGACGCCACGAAAGTAATTTGAGCTTGCAATCATCATGGTTTACTCCCGAATACAACACATTATTTAACTGCTTGACCTTGCTTTATTTCGACATTTAAGAAGACGTTTAAGAATAGTCGGAATCGTTAAAAATAAGTTGAACTTTGCACAGCTTTTCAGCTTTTGATGCTGTGAGCAAAGAAGTAATTAGAAACAGTTTTTTAAAGTGTGGGCTTTTTCCTCTGAATGAAGCGGCTATCATATATACAAAATGTATTTCTGTTCGATGAGCAGATTCACATGAGCAATCAACAAGTGGTTTGTACACAAAAAAAAATAGAGAAAACGTTCTTTGAATATTTGATGGTAAAAGACGTCATAGAATTTTGAATTTCAGATACTAAACTAAGTTCATTTAAAAACCAGTTCGAGCAAAGGATGAGCGCATATCCAACTGACCAGAATTTGTTCTTGTAGTGGAAAACTTATCACGTAATCAGTGCAGCAAGTAAAGAAACTCCGAGCATTACACTTATAATATTTGTGATAGATATAATGAGTCTACCAGCTGATATTTGGTACGTTTTTCGTAACTCTATCGAATTCTGGTTAGGTTACCAGCATTGATAAAAACTACAAAATCCTGCTTGACTAGTGTCACTAAAGTATATTATCTGAGCAACAAAACCGGTTCAATAAAAGCTCATGGGTTCACAAAAGAGCTGGAAATTGTTCGCAACAGTTGCACCAACCCGAAAACTTTCTTACACTGACAGTTTAGTGAAATTTAAAAATGAATCAGCCTTACGATAATGTTTTAATAGCATGAACTGGTAAAAGAATTACTGTGAAATCAGCAACTTGAGTGAATGCAGCAACTTTGCAATTTAGAAGCCTACTAGGTGTGAATACTATTTTTGTGAATCGATTAAATCTTATCTGATGTAAAGTGTAAGAAAACGCATCTATTATTAAACCAGTAGCAATAAAACTTGACTCATTATGTCATATGCTTACACCCATGTCGATGTCTGAAGAATGGATTACTGAAACCATTCCAGGGAGCTATTCCTTAGCAATGTTTTTGCAGGAAGCGGACGGAAACCGGTAGCAACAGTTGTTTGAACAATCTCATAGTAAGCACTTGTGACTTACTATGAATGAATGCTATGAAAGACTTTTAACTGTATCTTTGTTAGCAACATTTTTTGTGATGCTTTTATATCCGACAGCTTAACTACCAACGATTTTAGTTGGTAGTCAAGGTTTAGCAGACGATCAGTAAAAACTATAAAAATCACAGAGATCCACTGTAATTATCCTTTCCAATTTACATGAAAGACGAGCAAAACAAGGAGACAGCAATTAATCTATTCTTCATATAAAGAGGTAGCATGAGAAAATTAGGGAAGAAAGAAGATTAACAAAGTTAGACATCAAAAACTCCTTGACGAAAATGCTGAAAAAAATTTACATAAAATCAAACGAGAAAAAAGAATATAGATGTCCTGGATGTTGCGAACTTTATGAAGATCCATCCGTGGATCCAATGAAAAGCTTGTTGTTTTTTTTGCATAAAAATTGTTCTTATTATGATGGGAAAAATAAATTTATGTGTGGCAAGGGTGGTTGAATATTTATTTGGAATTTGACCTAAAAATGTTTGTTTCATAATTAAAGTGCTGACTAAAGAGCTGTTATGATTAACAAACTATGTGGCCATAAGGTTGTTGAGGAAAATGTTTGTAATTTATCCTTACCCTAAGCGAAATAATTTTTTTATTTATTAAATAATATTATATTTGGTTTTTTTATATTATATTTTGTTGAATCTATGAATATTATATTATTGATATGAACGGATTCGCCGTACCAAGACAGCATCGATAATAATATTGAAGGAACTTTTTAGAATGGGCTAACATCGGTTATTGAAATATTTTCTAAAAAAACATAACCCCCGTCCCACACATGACCAGAAATATTTCCGGAAATATTTCCAGAAACATTTCCAGAAATATTTCCGACAATATTTCTCTCGCCGGCCTACACATGACCGGAAAGTTCATTCATGGTTTGCGTGAGCCAGAGCTCAAATCAGAGCTGCCGCTTTTGAAGCTGCATATCCCGTCAAAATTAAATAGCAAGACTGCTCAATGTGACCATCTATGAAGCTCCATTCTATTTTTGCCATATGTATCACAGCCATACCTAGCTATAATACTACTTTCGGCCCTTCAAAAGCTCCCTATTCACCCAAATAATGCAAGTATCAAAATTTGCACTCACAACGGCAGCACAGTCCCGAAATTTCGTCACAGCCATGCGACTTTCCGAGACTTTCCGTCGATCAGTCGGAAAGTTCAACAGCTGATCGCTTTATTGCGCAGTGGACTTTCCCGAGGTGTCGGAAATATTTCCGCGACTTTCCGCTCGACGATGGGAAAGTCTCGGAAAGTCACATGGGTGTGACGTAATTTCGGCACTGAGCTGCCGTTGTGAGCGCAAGTTTTATGAAACTTGAATTATTTTGGTGAAAAGGGAGCTTTTGAAGGGCCAAAAGTAGTATTGTAGCTAGGTATGGCTGTGATACATATGGTAAAAATAGAATGGAGCTTCATAGATGGTCGCATTGAGCCGTCTTGCTATTTAATATTGACGGGATATGCAGCTTCAAAAGCGGCAGCTCTGATTTGAGCTCTGGCTCACGCAAACCATGAATGAACTTTCCGGTCATGTGTAGGCCGGCGAGAGAAATATTGTCGGAAATATTTCTGGAAATGTTTCTGGAAATATTTCCGGAAATATTTCTGGTCATGTCTGGGCGCGGCCTTACGCAGTGGACTTTCCCGAGGTGTCGGAAATATTTCCGCGACTTTCCGCTCGACGATGGGAAAGTCTCACCCCCGTCCCACACATGACCAGAAATATTTCCGGAAATATTTCCAGAAACATTTCCGAAACATTTCCAGAAATATTTCCGACAATATTTTTCTCGCCGGCCTACACATGACCGGAAAGTTCATTCATGGTTTGCGTGAGCCAGAGCTCAAATCAGAGCTGCCGCTTTTGAAGCTGCATATCTTGTCATTATTAAAGAGCAAGACTGCTCAATGTGACCATCTATGAAGCTCCATTCTATTTTTGCCATATGTATCACAGCCATACCTAGCTATCATTCTATTTTCGGCCCTTCAAAAGCTCCCTATTCACCCAAATAATGCAAGTATCATAAAACTTGCACTCACAACGGCAGCACAGTCCCGAAATTTCGTCACAGCCATGCGACTTTCCGAGACTTTCCGTCGATCAGTCGGAAAGTTCAACAGCTGATCGCTTTATTGCGCAGTGGACTTTCCCGAGGTGTCGGAAAGATTTCCGTGACTTTCCGCTCGACGATGGGAAAGTCTCGGAAAGTCGCAAGGGTGTGACGTAATTTCGGCACTGAGCTGCCGTTGTGAGTGCAAGTTTAATGAGACTTGCATTATTTGGGTGAAAAGGGAGCTTTTGAAGGGCCGAGAATGGTATTGTAGCTAGTTATAGCTGTGATACATATGGCAAAAATATAATGGAGCTGCATAGATGGTCACATTAAACCGTCTTGCTATTTAATTTTGACGGGATATGCAGCTTCAAAAGCGGCAGCTCTGATTTGAGCTACGATTGCCGGTAACCATGAATGAACTTTCCGGTCATGTGTAGGCCGGCGAGAGAAATATTGTCGGAAATATTTCTGGAAATGTTTCTGGAAATATTTCCGGAAATATTTCTGGTCAAGTGTGGGAGCGGCCTCAGAAAGTCACATGGGTGTGACGTAATTTCAGCACTGAGCTGCCGTTGTGAACGCAAGTTTTATGAAACTTGCATTATTTTGGTGAAAAGGGAGCTTTTGAAGGGCCGAAAGTAGTATTGTAGCTAGGTATGGCTGTGATACATATGGCAAAAATAGAATGGAGCTTAATAGATGTTCACATTGAGCCGTTTTGCTTTTCAATATTGACAAGATATGCAGCTTCAAAAGCGGCAGCTCTGATTTGAGCTACGATTGCCGGTAACCATGAATGAACTTTCCGGTCATGTGTAGGCCGGCGAGAGAAATATTGTCGGAAATATTTCTGGAAATATTTCCGGAAATATTTCTGGTCAAGTGTGGGAGCGGCCTAAGGCTTCTGCAGCACCTTATTCACAATTTTCCCCTTTTCAATCTTCGCAAGTAGGGAGTCAACCTTTCGAGACACATGAAATAAAATGTTTCTAACACATCTCTATATCGCGCCATCGTTATAATTATTTTATGTATATTTATTGAAAGTTCCCGAACACAAAATAATTATAATCAATGAACAATGTAAACCAGCTTAAGTGACGTCACTTCAGTGTAAAAAAAAAGAGATCATAATTCATTGAAAAATACTGATTTCTAATAGATATCTCATGCTTCAAAACTAATTTCCAAGGCATCGATTTTAGGCTCTGAGAGTAATAAAAGTGAAATGCCAAAAGAAACAATTATCGTTAATAAGAAACATCTTATTTCAATCTATTTAAGGAAAATCATTAATATGTTAATATTGGCTGACGTTCATTCACGCAATGACCTCAGCAAAAAGTCACATAACATTAACAACGCTTCTCAACCATGTGCGTCTATTCAAATTTCACATTGATATCGTTTTCAGCACGCATCTTTATGAATCCATCTCTCGAAAAGGGTCCCACGAAATCGTTAAACGAGCACTTACAGCCCGGAAGATCTGCCCTCAACTCAATAAAACTGGCGAAAAAATATATAAATGAAATAAAAACCCGGCCAACAAAAAACAGCAAAAACAAATTCAGCCGCCAATTACCAATTCAAAACCAGATGACCTCTGAAAACTGAAAAACAAATGAAATTCAACAATATCGTGGGAACGAGAATCGTCTTCGAGTCCATCAAAGATCCAAGAAAGTTTATCGGACAACACCGACGATGACATCAAGTCACCTTTCTTGTTTCACTCACATATGTATCTCCCCCAGACTTCTCCTTCGCCGTGCTCGTGCACTTCACAATCGATTTTTTTCCCTATGATCTCTCGCCTGGATTTCAACCACGCTTTGATCGAAACTCATTATCAAATTAATTACTTCGACGCGGATCAAAAGACTTGAAGAAAAAACGGCAACGATTCGAACGTTTTGTTGTCTTCTCTCGTCAAAATTTATTCCAGGATCGAATTTGTCTATCAATGCGCGAAAAACGCAAACGATATCATTCAGTTTTATAGTAGATACAGACATAGTTCGGACTGAAAGCGACGCGGACTCATCGTCATCATGAATGAATGCATAAATGAATGAATGAGATTTGTATAAAATTAAAAACGAAATTAGAAGAAAACGAAATTATAAATGTGGGAAAAGACTGTTTTGTATTTTCCCCAGATTTTCAGATGCTGTTTACTCTGGTCTAGTGACGATAAATTTGCTAAGCGAATTTGCAATTATGCTAATTTCAAATCGTTAAACTTTATAATGATGGCTCAGGCGTCAATTAGTGAAGAAAGAAAAAAACGATGTTGTTTTGTTTCGAATGGAACGAAATGAATTGATATGGCATTGAGACACGTACTTGTGATTCATTCAGAAAAATAACGTTTGATTTCAGACTAGGCAGCAGAGAGCGATGGACCTTGAGTTTGTGAATTATTGTATTCGAATAATGATTCAAGTACTAGAGAATGCTCGCGACAATTCAAACAATCATATTAGTATTTTCTAAGCCCCTGAGCTCCAGGAGTGACAAATGCAATGAAAAGCTCAATGAACTCTGTGTATAAATGTTCATTCTGCAAATTAAATTCATATTCAACACGAGAAAAGAATCAATTTTTCAAGGTTAGAAAATCGTTCTTGCAATATTTGCGTCGAAACTCAATCTACCCCATGTCGAGAGAGTCATTCAGTTTCCCAAATCGTGACACCTCTGACCGCCACCACATCACATCAGCTCATTCCCCTTCCGCAATTGATTTCATGAATGAATAAGTGGAATGAACTAATTCGACCACACTTCGAGGCGCCTGCCTGAAGGCAAGAGGCACAACAACAAAGCATCTTCATCACCTGGGTGGTCCAGTCTGTCCAAAATCAAATTTTCAAAAAGTTAACACTAGCGTTGATTGAATACACGCCCCAAACTCTCTAAACTTCGAGCTGCTGCCCGCTCTTTGTAATGTAATTACACTTTTAATAATTAGTCGACGGCTATCTGATAGCTGTGTGCCAGATGGCCAACTGGCCAGTTGGGCCACCCGCTCAACAGACTTTTCGCAAAGACTCAAGAATTACCCCAATAATATCATGAATTTGCAAATTTAATGGTAAGAATATGCTCAAGAGAGCTCTAGAGCATCAACATCAGCGAAGAAAGACGGCCGTTGATGGGGCTCGATGTCAGAAAGTGAATAGTTCAGATCGTGAGCGAAAACAATTTGGTAATTGCTGTTGGTTGTTGTCCAAGTATCGATGACCGCAAAATGTATCTTTTTCCGAGGTTGAAGCACCCTTTGAATAATGGATGAGTTTGCAACCATGTCAATGGGACCAGAAGTGCATTTATTAGCATTCGGCAGGTCTGATCGACATTTTCGCGGAAGACACCAACACGACCTCTCACATCTTTGGGATGCAAAACGAGCTTAGAATGACTTCGCTCTTTGCAGAAGTGACTTTCTTGTTCAGAACATTTTACCGAACATAACTTGTGTCCAGACCTCATTATCACTAGCAGCGCTCCTCATCTATTACGTCTGCTGAAGATAGACCTCGAATGCGATGCAATTTGCCCGACATAGAAAGCCACAATTGCAGCTCAGGCTCGAAAGCATGATGCAATGGATTAATTGCTGCTTCCTGCAGCAGATGCAGAAATCAGATATTAGTTCAACTAATAGCGAGTGCGTTGCATCTCAGCTCGAGTTTCATTGCAGCCCAACGGGCCGGACAACAACTGGTCTGTCCATTCAAGAAAGCAACAACGTTGAAGCGTGAAGGAAGATCTTTGAGTCGATCTTGAATGAATGAATGACTTTCGTATGTGGCTAGTGGATACAAGAGTACGTGATTCGATTCACAGTTGCTGCATACATAATCCCCAAGAACTGGCACTTTTACACTAAATATTGCGACGTTCGTCCAGCATCCGAAATACCTAGGCGCCTTCACTTGCGACATGCAGACAAGCCGATTTTCATGTGTTGCAGAGATGTAGTCGATTCGCTCGGGAGCCTGTTCTTGTTGCTTTAACAACATTATTTGCAGTTTGCTGGTCAGTCGGTTCGCAAATTGATCGATTGGTCGCTTAATTGAGTCGTTTCGTTCGATACGATTGAGAGGAGCTACCTGTCAAGATATTGATCGTGTGATGGATTTTTTCCTTTTTGTTTTGCTAAGTGAATTGGATTTGAGTCTGATTTGTATTTCTAGTGTATTTTTTTGAATTTGTTATTGCTAAAAACCGAATCAGGATTGGATTGGGGCTTAGCTTTAAACATTAGCTACTTAAATTTTGTAAACATTTACAGGAGATTTTCTTAAAGTCGTTTAAGACACCATCATTTTTTGTTCTTGCTTCAATAAATATTATTCTATATTTAAATATTTTCTGTATATTTATTGTAAAAATAATTTTTTATTTCAATAAACCATTTTCCTGCGCAAAACCAATTAGTCATATTTTATCTTTTGCAGAAGCAAATGGCTATCAAATCACCTTTTGATTTCAAATCTTTTAAATTAGGATGACATCGGCATTATAGTCACTAATAAATGAGGCATTTCAGGTGACATCTAATTCTTGATTATGCGCTTATATCATCAAACCATTGGGCGAAAATCACATTGCAAATTAACTCTATCGATTAATTAATTGTTCATATTTTCAAAATCTCTAGAGTTTTAACCTTAATGATTACTGACAAGACCAGCTTATGGGTAACGCGCATATCACTAAGCCATTCCGATTACGTATTTGGATTCCCCGAAAACAGATGCTTATTTCAAGGCTTGATTATAATACCGAGCCAAATGACGTACTGAAATATATTTTAGATAATTTGGGTTTGGCTCCAACACTTCTTGTGTGCCACAAACTTCCATCAAAAAATGCCGTCTACAGAACCAACTGATAGCCTCATTTAAAATTACCTATCCTGCCAACTATTCGAAAATTGGTCAACTATTGTTGATAGTTTCGGGTTCTGGAACTGATTGCAAAAGACGTTACTACCAAAAAACCGTTAGCACCCACAATGTCATCAGCTAAAAACATAAATTTTTTAAAATTATAATATCAAAATATGAGAACCAAGCTCCACGACTTCACGCTTGCAGTTCCTGCTTAACTCCGACTTTTTGAGCTCCTTGGTAGCTACGCATCAAATATTTCGCTGTGATCTTAATTCAAATATTTTTTCCTAAGCTTGGAGTGTAAAAAAATTGTATTCCTCTGATGTTATATCTTGCCCATCAAATAGCTTGCTGGATTGTGTTACTGTTTGCATAAAAAACGGGTTGGATTCAATTTTTGTTTGATGTGTCTACTTTTCTTGTAAGAGTAGTGCTGCCGGATGTGACTAGCACCCAGTACCTTAGTAATACGATCAACTCTTGTTTTTCAAAGTCCAAATTTATACTTTGTAGAGACTTCAACCGTCCAAACATTCATTGGTCTTCCTCTCTAGGGCCGCTTGAATTTTAGCCAGCCACTTAGCATCCATTTTCGTGAAGTTAAACGCTTTTATGAACAACTGTGCACTTCTTCAGTTCAACTCTGTTCGCAATCACTTGGATCGAATCTTGGATGCAGTCTTCTCGAATATTCATGAAAATTATAGATCTCTTTTTCCGTATATAGGAGTTGACTCTCATCATCCTCCTTTGGAATTTGTGATCCATATTTTTCTCTTAAACTCAGATTCTTTACCTGTATATCCTAAAAACAACTTTTTTTGCTGCTGAATATGACGACTTAAACTCTCTTTTAAGCTCTTTGTATTGGGCCAATATCCTGTCAAACGATCAAGTTGACCACTCAACCTAGATTCCTGTCACAAGCTGAGGTCTACTCCAAAAGGCCAAATTAAAAATGCCTAAAGTTCTCATTTACCACAACTAGAATCCTTGCTGCAGACAGAAAACCTTAAACTATTCCCACTGTAAGGGACTACGGACCACTAAGATTTCACCGCATAGTATGAGTTAAATTCGGACGCCAAATTTTCAGTACTCCTCAAATAAGCTACGACTTTTTTCTCTGGATTTTTTATCTGTTTATGCATCCTCCTCTGCAAACTTCGAATTATTATGTTGACCACATTGGCTATTGAATTAATTGCGACAGCACTAAAACCACCATCCTGTTCCAGCTTGGATGGTCTTGCAATCATTTTTTTAAGAAGCACCAATGAGTTTCTGAGCATATTTTTCTCAATCATATTTAACAAAAGTCTTTCTAACTCATATTTTGTGCTGTTCATGTTTACTAACTTTTCAAAGGTATTCGATAGTGTTATTGAATAATAATGTTGTTGATTTTTCTATCGAAATTAGAGGAACTTGGATTTTCCTCTCCTATTATACTATAGCTAAAGACCTATCTTTATTATCAATCTTGTTGTGTTAGCTAAAAGTCTTGGCTATCTACTCCATTTAAGAACAAAACTGGAGTTCCACAAGGATCGATTCTGGATCTTCTTCTTTTCTTATTTTATATAAATGATCTGCATGCGAATGTCTTCGTTAAGCCAATGACCTTAAACTTTTTGCAACAGTAATATCCTTCGAGGCCTGCGGACTTCTTCAATCCAACCTGATTATGCTTGAAAATCGGTGTCAAACAAACAAGCTTATGCTAAATACTCAGACATGCCTCGCAATATTTTTTTCCAAAACGCGAATCCATCGTTCTATAGCTATTTAATAAAAGGCCACATACTGCATTTCTCTCCACATGTCAGGTGTCTTGGTGTCATTTAAAATAACATTTGATTCAAACATCTTTGATATCGTCATTTGTTCTTCTAAAGTGTCCGGATTAGTTGTAAGATCCTCGCAATCATTCACTACCTTTAAGCCCTTTCTTCTTTTATTCAAAACTCTTATTAAACCACTCTTAGAATACGGATCTATTGTCTGGTCTCCACAGTACGAATGTGATCGCAAAGCAATCAAATCGGTCCGTAAACTATACTTAACATTCAGCCGTTGTTACTCGCAATATTTTCGCCGATCAGTATTTAATGTTTAAATTAGGCTCCAACATCCAAACTGACCTACTTTTTAGGGCACATAATTTCGCAATCGTTCCCGTGGCACTTAGTGCACGAGAATGCTTGTAGTGTCATTTGCAAGGTCTTCCATTATTACCGAACAACTTTGCCAAGATTACTGAGTACCCACAACACTCTGGCACTAGGTCCTCTGTCTCCATCCATCTAAACTTTCAAACTAGCTTTAAGTAGCAAAACTGTCAACATGTAACTGGAAACATCTGTATGTTGATTGTGAAATAACATATGTCGATGAAACAGTAAGTGATTCGAACTTTGGTTATATTTCGTCTAGGAGCACCAATTCGTGCGAATGCTTTTGTTTCATAATAACCAATGTAAAAAGAGTTGTCTTCGGCCAACAAATCGATGTGCATAATCTGCAAAACTTTCACAAGTATTAGAGGCCTCTTGCTAACCTCAGTTCATACAAACACTGCATTTATATGCAATGCGAATCGAAACACAATATGAAAATGGATATCTTTCTGCATAACCATCTTTCAACTAGACATAATCACTCAATATCGCCAGGAGCCAAAAGTGCAATAGTCATTCCGAACAGACAAAGGAGTCACTTTTCTCCCAAAAGCAGTAGAATTTCTTACGTTTCTTCTACCTCAATCACTTCTACAATAAACCCATTTCAATATCAATGAAAGCAAAGAACCCAAATTCGATACAATCTACGCTTTTCTTTTTCTCGAAATTCGTCCTTACTATCGAAAAGGCACATAGACTACAATCCATCTTTAAACATCACAGCCTCAACATGAAGACAGCAACTTTCCATCGCTGCATAATGACTTTGAAAGCTTCTTCCGATTTCGAAATAAAGTGCCTTGAGGTTTTCTAATTAGAGACGAGCACGGTACAAATATTGACAACAATCAAATAATGTCGTTCCTACATCATAGCCTGTGTGAGACAAGGCAAGGGAAAGCAACGGCAAAAGCATATTTTTTTATTTCTATCGAAATCCTGAAATTGCTCAACAATTGAATCATGACGAGGTCGCTCCAAGATAAAAGGCGATTAAAGATCAACATGTTGGTCATGGAAAAAAGCAACGCCACAGGACCGTTTGCGTGTTGTGCTGCATGGAAATCTCTATATATATATACGAATCTAAATGGACCAGGAAAAAGAAGGTATGAAAACGAATCGAAGCGGTGGTGTCAAGGAGAGGCGACTTGTTGTTTAATCATTTGTGGCCGAGGCTCTTTTTGATGTTGCTGTCGTCGTCACTGTGGGTAAATAGACTTATACCAGATCAAGACCTGCAATGCACATACCATTACTCACTTCGAAAATTGTCCTTTTTAATTCTCGGATGAAATATGCGGTGGTATTTAATTAGGTTGGTCGGTAGCTTTATTTTCTGTGTGGTGTGTATAGAGGGTAATAGTATTAAAACAGGGATCGGAATGGGGAAGGGTATGTTTAAATTAAGGTTTATTGAAACGGTGGGAATTTCTTATGTTTTATAGTCTTTAATTGTTCCAATCTGAGGAAAAATATAGGGAGCTGGTTCATAGATTGCTTCGATTTCTGCAGTTCTAGTGGCAGATCAGTATGGCTGGGACAAAATTATTCTGATAATTATGATATCACATAGCAAAAAATTTAAAATACTACTTATGGGATTACATAAAATATTTTAAGAGAAATATAGTACTCTGCTCATCTTCAAAGACAGAAATAATGATTATTTTGCGAAATGTTTTTATACTCTATTCTACTGCAATAGGCAATTCTTATTTACCACATTGCGGCACTAGTTACAGCACCAAAAATTATTGGAAAACTGTTCGAAATATTCATAACAAAAATTATTTATTCACAGAATACAATGGGTAAAATGCTCTCAAGGGGCGAAGAACTGCCAAACAAGCAAATACACTGACTAACTCACCTAAAATACCAATACTCTCATTGTAATTGTGAACAAATTTCTTTACCTAAAAATTAATCATTCCAAAGCATTCATAAAATCTATGCTGCGTACATATGTACATAGCTATAGATATAGAATAACTTATGCAGTAGTCAAAATAAAATGTACCACACAGATTAGATAATGCTCGATATCAGATGATACAACTAGAATATTTCATGAACTGCTAGCATCGTCTCTAAAAGCTGCGGTGAAACATGAGCCAACAATTCAGTCAAACAGTAAAGCTGTATTTGGCAGCCACTTTTGAAATAATAGTAGAGTAACCCGAGAATTAAGTACAGTGGAACTCCCAAGTATTGTACGCAATAGTGTGTTTGAGTATTTAAATAGTGTGAATGAATAACGATATTTCGGGTATAACATCGAGTGCGAAGCGAATTTTTTTAGGAGAATCGATGAACCTACTTTCATTAAAAGCCAGACATAAATATTTTTGGCACATTACATTAATGCGTCCTGTGAATTTTGTAATGATCTAATGTTTCTGTTAGAAGTTATCGCAAATTTCAATTTAAAAAAAATTGATTTTAGCACTCAGAACCCATATAGGGCTAAGAATTTCCATGCTGTCTTAGCCAAGCATAAAGTATTAAATTATAAAATAAAAAATATATAAAATTCTTCTTTCTATAGGAACTTTCTTATCTAGGACAATCTTTCTTATCTAGGACAATACGATTATGGAACAGTCTACCATCTACTGTTTTCCCCGCCAACTATGAGCCACAATTGTTCAAGCGAATCGTGCATCGCTATCTCCTGCAAACTCAGCCCTTCCTTTCTCCCCTTCCTTAAATTTCCTTCCGCCAAGGCTGTGCTATAGCATAATAGGGCATCCCCCGAGCCTTGGCATCATCATAGAAAAAAAAAGAAAAAATAACATTGGCATATATTTTCATATGCCTTAAACTCCCGCTAGCACCAACGGCTCAAAGATATCTTAAGTTAAGATAATTTTAATTCCAATCAATTCCAGTTCGATCGAATTACGCACTTCAGAAATAATATCACTGAATCTTTTTGCTGGTTTATATTCCAGGGGAAGGAAAGGTTAAATGCGAGAGAGGGAATGTAATTACAATGGATATTCAAAACAACGGTTATGTTTTAAAATTATTCATATATTTTTCGTAGTCTTCGTACGCTTCAAAACTCTAAATACTTTTAGAAAAAAATATTTGTCCTAACTATCCCTGCTATCTTATTGAATATTTCCTACTCCTGATCTGTTTCTTGAGCCGCGGAAAAAGGTAATGTTCACTGGGGGCTAGATCTGAAGAACAAAGTGAGTCTTCAAGTAGTTTGAACGAAACCTACTATTCGAATGGCAGCCATCGCAAATTTAGCTTTGTGTCCCAGATGTGCTAATTTATTTAGTTATGTTCGCACCTTTATCTTTATAATCTATTAGCAGGATGCCTTGACAACATCAAAATATTTTAGCCATTACTTTTCCTGCAGACTGTTCTAACTTGGCTTTTTTAGGGAATGACGAGCCCTTTTCTAACCACACGTGTGATTCTTCTTTTGTTTTAGAGTCTAAATGATAGAAATCATCTCCTGTAACAATTCTTGGAATTATAGCCCCTGGTTGGTCATCACATAGCTTCAAAAATTTCTTGCAGCGTTTTACACGAAAATGTTTTTGCATTAAAGAAAGGAGTTACCTATCGTGTTCTGATTTTTCACACATTTAAATGCTCACGATGAATCCCAAAAATTTGTTCACTGAACGATGCTTAGTCTTCTATAAATCCATTTTTACAATGACTTCACTTAACATAGTTCGCAGCAGATGACGCCCATTTAGAGGTTAAAACTGAAGGTTTATACTCAAGACAGACTACAATTGAATCTGATTTCGCAAACCTCTAATGACCTTTGAGCTTTTAAATTTCCATTGCCTGACACACTAGCGTAAAAAAAAATGCAGAGAGCTCAACGAAATTCGCGAAACGAGATCCGATTGAAATCTGTCTGCAGTATTATGGACTTCCCCTCGTATGTAGATGGCGAATGGTCAATTATTTCAAATAACTTGTATTATACAGACCTGGATTTTCGCAACACTTTTAACGAAGCATAGGAAGACAAGTATGTCAACATCTTCCAGGTACCCATAAAAATCACTTTGACATTGGGCTGCTGTCACCAAATCAATATCGTCATCTTTGTTTAAGGACAGTTTAAATACTAGACGAAATTTTAATAACACCTCTGAATGAAAAATTTTGCTTTGCTTTAATTTGCAGACATTTCACCATAAGTAATTAACATGGCTAGGGGCAGTATTCTCGTTTAGAAAGCTTGAGGCATTTTTATGTTTTTAACAAAAATATGACTGGATTAATAAATACTTTTCCAACTTCAAATGAAGCTCATAATCATAATTTGCATTAATTTCAATTAGTTCGAAGTAGGGAACAAACTATTTTACTGCAATGGATTTTCATCAAAAACACATAATTATGAACAGAAAGTTTAAGTATGCATCTAGTAGAAAGTATTTCATCTTGGTTTCCAATCAAGCTGAAAGTTCTATTCAATTTCAAGTTCTACTAATTTCTTTTTATTTAAGTGGAAAACGCTCATCAAAATTATTGTGCCACAGATAAATAAATCTCGCAGATACCTTTTTTGAAAGTTAAGAAGTTTTATTTTTTATATATTTTTATAGCGACGACATCCGCAAATAAAATAACTATATCGTTTTCCATCCATCCATACACTATCTTATAACCGACACTAAACTTGGGTCAAATTATTTCCAAAGACTAGCGGCATTCATGAGAACTATTACCATCACTACACATAATGCACTGTAAGCTTTTACATCGCTCTACGAAAACTCACAAGTCTTTACTAAACAACTGCACCATAGACTCTTACCACTAGCATTTTTGTATCTGTTATACGCCGATATGGCAGTGCATTTGATTCGAAAATCTTTAATTTTCAGACCGTTGCGACGACTAGGTTCAGATTACAGTTGGATTGTGCTTGATCAGCTCTCATACTTAAGGCTTCCTCTTGAGAGCAAATAGTAAATAAACGTGAGTCTGTACTAGCCTAGCATTCAAATTTCAACTTTTTGTTGTTTATATCTGAAACTGTTCCATGCAAAACAATTTTCATTCATCCATTCATCCCATTCCCATCGCATACAAAACATGAATTCAAGTGAGGTGCGCAAATATGATATATGATATTTTTATATGTTTATCAGATTTCTTTTGGAGAGCGAGCACAACATTGGTTTTTATCTAGCTATAGCCACGAGACGATGTTTTTTTTACAGGATGACCGGTGGAAGTCGCAAAATAAGATTGTTTTTGAAAAGCATGAATGAGTATGAGAAATTGAATAAGTAACGTCTCTCTATCTTGTTTTTGGACGAATCATAGCGAGTTGAGTGTAATATGCGAAATTAAATATTGTTAAGTAAATTTCAGTAAGGTTACACGACTAGATTGAGATGAGAGATGGCTAGATGAGAGCAGATATACACGGAAAATATTGATTCAAGAGACCAGTTTACGAACTAAATGTCAGTATGAAAAATATCTATAGTCCATGAATTGAATGCGGTAATCTTTTACCTAAACCTAGTGCTATTGATTGTTTATTTTCAAAAATAGTTTAGGGTATTTAGAATTTTCATATTGTCAAAAATATAATACTACATGGTCTGACAAATTCTATTATTTCTTTTGCATTAATCTTCTACACGTATTTACATTTTAATATTTTTGTGAATTTCTATTTTAGCTAATAGCCTAAAGTTGCATGTGCTGGGTAATAACTCTTCGTATAATACTTTTGTCAGCATGTATCAACCCTATTATAGAGTAATAACGAAATTTCAGTTGGGCGACAGGTTCTACGATCCTAATCTAAATCACATCAAAGAACCTGTTTTCGTTGCGAAAATAAAAAAGAATTTGTCTTACGTACAAATATTAGATGACTAATATTCAACTAATGAGTGCAGATACGATGATGAAAGGCAAAAATATGTAAGTAAATTATGCGAACCGTGTAATGAAAAATGGATTTGAATTATTAGAAATATTAGACGCTAGGTGTGATGGTGCAGTTAGCAAATAGTAAATCAGTTCGAAAGTGGATGAAGTGAGCTTCATTATAGCGACAGTATATTTATAGTATTTTCTCTTGGTTGTGCGAGAGATAGATTCGTATTCGAAAATTATTGTTGTGATCAGATTCAGATAAGCTCATTATGTTTTAGGTTCAGTCAGTTGCTTAGATATGAGTCTCACTCATGAATGAAACTATGAAGTGAAATTGAAATGAATGATAGATTAGTAATTCAAAAATTATCTGGTATCATTTCCCAAAAGTAAAAGAAAAAATTAGATACAGGGTAGGATAGAGAAAAAAGACAGAGCCCCGGGAAAAAGACAGATCCCCAAAGAGGTGGCAAATACGAAGCATGCAAAAACAACAACAAAGTTTGCATATGCAATTTAACGTAATGGTAGAAATATTGATTAAATATTTAAATTAGAGCGTCAAAACAGTACGATGAAGCCAAATGTCGTTTTCAATATTTTTGCGAAATGAATTTGATTTGTTTTTGTGATGATTAAACGAAAGAAGAGCATGCTTTATAGCGAATGCGGAATTTCTGCCGATTATAATTTGCCAAACAAAATAGATATTATTTTAAAATATTCTTAACGTTTCTTTACGCAATAAAATTGAAAAAAGACACAATAGGCGTTTTATCGAAGCTAACTCAACTAAAAAAGATAAGAAATCAGCCAAATTGGTGAAGAAAACTAATATTGCGTGCATAAATATGGCTCGCTTTTTTTACTTTTATCTTCACGTTATTTTCTTTTGAGTAAATGGCAAAAAATAAACTGCATTATACACTCTGTCCCCAAACCTAAAATTATGCCAAGTTTCTACTCACTTGCAAACATGTCTACAAACATGTCTTTCAAACATGTCTTCCTCTTTCCACTTTTGCGCGCAGTACTTTCTCAACGCATGTTGAGTACTTCCCAGCTCGTAGAGGGTGAATTGCCCTTTCTTGCGTTCTTGCGATATTATATCTATCGGGATTACTCGCAACAACACTAGCACAGCATCTTCCAACGTCCTGCGGGCCTCCGCACTCTAAGCTTCTTAGTTTGGAGTAGGTCAAAACATGTTTCCACCAATATAGAATTGGACGTTGCCATTTACAGCCTCCGTTTCGTTTTGCTGGGGCTACTATTGTTGACTATCAGTCTACTCAGCCAGCCAACGGTTCTTTATGGATGTGGTCTAGTAGGAGACCAATGTCGGACAACCACCCTCCCCATTATTTGAATAAATTGGAATTGGACAAAATTGGCTGATATTGTAGTGAATGCTGCTCCAATGTCCTAAGCGTAATCCATCGAAAACATACCCGTGGGCATTTCCAGGCGCAACAGTCTATTGTAAACGTAGTTCGAGAGGTTAAATCTGAGGAATGAATCCTGCGCTGCACTCAGATTATATAACTCTTCCAAACACCTTCGTCAGCGTCTTACAGCAACCATGGGTGCCTGAGATAAACCCGAAGCATGGCCAGAGTTCAGAGATACGGAAACTGTGCTCAAAGGCCCAAAGATGTCCGTTCGCCTCGCTGTGTTGAAGACATTTGAACATCCAGTCCCAGTGTTACCAGTAGGTGACTGGTGAGGTGGTATCGATAGTTGAGTACCTTTTTCGGAAGCTGTACTACTTGTCACTAGGGTCCCTAATTGCAACCGAGGCTTAAATTATTTATCAGCTCTGATAACGCGGTCCCTATGACATCCGAAATCCAAGTTAACCACTTCCAAACAATCTGCGTAAGGAGGTTATCGGGCGCCTTCTCATTCGTTCGCACCTACCCTAATTCTAAGTTAGTTAGAGGCCTAGTACTTCGCCCATATCGACCACATTTTCTCTGTGCTTTTTCTTGTTAGGAGGAAATAAATTGGTTTTCACCTCACCAACTCTTCCCTCACGCATTCTGGTCAGCAATCAAGGTCCATATCCTCAATTTTGGCTTTAGACACCCCTCTTACTTCGTTGACCTTCGACGGTGGTTCGGATTGAGTTCTGGAGTTTTAATCGACTCGACTCGTGTGTTGGTTTCTTCAGAGAATCGCCCCTAGGACGCCTTTTTTTTCGTTGCGGTTCAGCGGTTTACTTTCTCTCCTTTTTCTCAGTGGGTATCTGTGTTTTCTTTTTTGAAGAAGTGTTCCTCTTCTTCGTACCCGCTTTCCGGGTTCCGAAACCACAACTTTTGCTCTTGGTCTGATCTCCTGTTTTTTGTTAGGGCTGGATTCATCTACTTTTTTCTTTTCCCGAGGTTGGGCGTCACTGGAACCCACTGGAAGTTTTACCACTTTAGTGAAGGGGTGCACAAAGTGCGTCTGCTGATATTTATTTCCACCTAACGTTGACAATGCCTATTCAAGATAGATGCCGCAATCTTGCTAATTGCATTTTTTACATCTGGCAACGCTTTTATATGGCATTTATATTTTTTTTTACTTTAAAATGGTGTATTTTATTCCTATAATTATTTACAGAAGTTTTATTCAATTTGTTCATTTGCAAAAGAGCTCGTTCAATTTCAGAAAGTCGCGGTGAACATTTTTCAATGAATACAACTTGTGAAGACTGGTTTTGACGTTTTGAAAACAACGATTTCGGTACAGAGGACGAAGAGCATGGAAAATCATATAAATCAAAAATGATATTATTATCTTTAGTGATTTTTTAAATGCAATGTTTTTTTAATTCTATCGTTATATGGACTTTTAGCAATTTTAAGTTGTTTTTTAGTTCAGAAACAAGACGTTTAAATCTTGAGTTTTAATACAATAATGACGTGTCAACTAATCCGTTTGAGCGTAATTGAATTAGTTGTCTTTCATGAAATCAATCGCAAGAATAAGTTTTATCTTTAATATACTTAGAACAGTTGGGACAAAAATTACTCGAAGAAACTGCCATTTATTGTCAAACGATATGAAATTGTGAAAATAAAGGATTATCTTTCTACGAATTTTTGCCACTTTTCAAGAACCCCTCTATAAGTTTTAGTTGTCTTAAGAAAATAGTATTAATAGTGTGACTTAGCCAATATAACCGATTGACTTACAGATGACACAATTTAAAGCGTTCTATTATACCCATAGCTTATGGGTATAATAGAACGATCTGGGATCATTTAAAGTTAAATAAATAATTTCCACTCAAAACAGTGACCGGACATAAAGTGAATATAATCTTAAATTCATTTCATCGAAAAATAAGTTCATCAGCTTGCTGCAAAAATATCCAAGCATAATTATACGTATGCCAAACATGCATTGCACCATTGAATGGCATGTAATTTTTTTAAAACCCAGACAAATTAGCAATGGAAAGGAAGTGCAGCTGAAGATTCAATGTTCACACAAAACTTTTTTCAATTCATTGCTAAATTTTCATTTCGAGGGATAAATCCGCCTGAGAAAATATGTCGCTCATAAATTATTCCTCCTTTAACCGCGTACACTAAAGAAAGTTCCAAAATAATATTCATTTAAATCATTCACCGACCGAACCAGCAGTAGTGACGAACAGTCAGTTACTCTTGACTCTAAATAATAGAATCTAAAGCCGAAATCAAACTTAAATTGAGAATATTCGAGGTCGAATTAAATCAACACATAAAGATCAAACGACGAAGAAACCAACACAAACGATTTTTTTTTATTTTATACCTTGAAGTTAATTTAAAATCTATGGAAGTGGAAGTACTTTCATAGATTTTAAATTAACTTCAAGGTATAAGAGGATATTAAGCCAAACTGGCATGTCCACACCAATTTCACCATTTAACTACAAGCACTTAGTAATTAAGTTTCAGTGGTATTTACGATAATTTCATATTGTTTCCAGCTGACTTTATAATCTCTTTTGTTGAGCTTCATTCCATCCAGTTCTAGAATTCAGCTACCACAGCACATAAACATTTGCAAAAAAAAATATTGTGTCTAGTTTAAAGTATGCGCTACAAAAAGGACAGCAAAGAAAATTCATGTATGAAAATTTAAAATAAATTATTTAATAATTTCAGAAATCGCTTAATTGAAACTGGAGTTAGTGTGGTATGTATCAGGGAACACTTATTTGAACATTATAATTATTTCCATAAGCTATCAAGTAGAAAACAGAAACTGTTTGAAGCCAGGACTCCTCAAGTCTCAGCGAATAAATAATTCAAACTCGCAACCAGAAACCAGAGCAGATTTGCGCATATTGACATGAACCAGCCAGTGTATCAATGCTATTAATTTTCCCCCAATCAAAATTCGAACTCGCATTTCCACAAGATGTGTCAAATCTAATTTTAAGCGTTCAAACTCTACATAATTTGCTCAAAGATGCAAGTGAACTCCATGTTTATCCGAATCGATCGAGATCCCTTGCAGGCTGTTTCATTTACTTGGCTCATTGCCAGCCATCCAAAACCAATAAAACTGGAATTACATCAAAAGCCATTCATAATTTCATACGTTCAAACCATCGATTCTATTTCACTTTCATCAAAATTTCATTTCCCGCCACGAGAAAATTACATATAGTCCATTCAAGAAATCGACATCATCCATCTCCAGGCAGACTAATTTTAATTGCCGAGCTACTAAATCAAAGTCAGAAAGTAATTCATTTCGTTTTGATGTTTTTCTTTATTTTCCTCCGATTCGATTCATGAATGAAACAGACCAGTTAGATAGATGGCTGGCTAGTTTCATGTTGCTTGCGATACATGAAGCGACCACAAAACGAAACATATCCATTCAACTTGAATTGCTGATTCAGCCCGATTCGTATTGCTCGAGCACAGTCAGCATTCAGCGGCTTGAAAAAGTTGCTGCGTGCGTGCAACCAAAAGAACAGCCAAGAATGTTAAGAACAGCCATACATGCGCTTCTCCGCCAGCAATATTGAACAGAAGATATAAATATGTAGCATGACGACGGGGCAGCAACATCAGCAGTAGCAGCAACGAATACACGTTTGCAAAAAAAAAAACTTGAATATAAACTTTTTGCCGTTGTGTCGTTGTCAATACGAAATTCAGACACAAACTTACGCAAAAAGCACAGAAATGGGACTACGCGGCGACGAGTTGAGAGAGGACTGCGACGATGTAGTGGTAGTTGATTTGCTTTGGTTTAGCTTAGTGCGATTTCATTCATAAAATTACGGAACGAATGAAAAAATTAATGAATGATTGAAGGAAAGAGTGAATGCAAGCATGGGAACATGGTTCACGGTCCAAGATTCATTCGATCGTTGCGCCGGGCGGAAAGAGGATTTCTTTTTTGAATTATGCCGCAGCTAGCAGCGCATCGGATTAAGCAACTTTTGTCATAGCCACCGCCATGGTGGAGGCTCGCACGCAATCCGAATCAAATTATCTGCATGAACAGAAGATGCTGGTGGCTTTATTTTGAGTGTTTTGCGACAGAAGTCCGGAGTCTATGTAGCATATATACATATATGTTCTGGCCTAAATCGAAGATCAATCAGTATAAAAGTAGTTATAAATCTATTATATAGTATGTATGTGCTATGATGTTTTTAATTTGTTGCAGCTTGTTTGAAATTCAAGATACTTTTTATTTGAATGTATGAGATAGAATACGTTTTGGTGCAGAGTATTTGAAGATAACTAGATAGAAAATAATGAAATAATGCTTCTACCGCAACCGTTTAGGAAGCGCTTCCTTAGATTATTTGTTAAGGAACGTTGCAGTTTGAAAGTATTTATGTATTTCACGAAAGAAACACGCAATTTGACTTCATCTCTTGCGTCACCAAAATATTCTAAGATTTTAAACAAAGATATTTTGGCAAGGGCTTAACATTTTTCATTACATAACATCACTTTCGTTTCTCTGATAGTATGTGGTTTCTTATCGCTAGCGATGAAAATAAAATGAATCATCTGCATTCAGAATAAATCACGATCTTTAAATCCCATATGCAGCTGCCATTTTTTAACTTCGAGCTGAAAAAATGTTTGAATGACTTACCAAGTGATGCTTCCGGATCGGATAAATCCGATAAACTGGGAACTTTCTGTATGTTGCGGGGACCATCTTCCGGTTCTTCTTTGATAAAGCTCGTTGTGCCCTAGAAAAACATTGAAAGAAATTGTTTAGCTTGGTTGGTGTAACATGGAATTTCATATGATGGTGCATTAAACTTTTTTATGATTTGAGAAAAAAAATCATTTGACAATTACAATGCAAGTTGGCCTTGCATTGCTTTTTATTTAAGGTTTGATCCGACTTTGGACACAAAAGAATGAGATCAAAAGCTTCTATTGGTATATAAAACTGTCAATAGTATCCATATGTAATCAAAGTACTAATTTAAAGGTAATATTTTTTTTTATTTTGACTCAATTTTTTAACTAGAGATTTGCATTATTTTGTTATAAGAATGGCAGTGATATTTACAACATTAACGACAATATTGAAGACAATAGTCCACTTAGTAGAAACAAAACTTTGTTACACCAGAAGTCTAATTGCATTAAATGTAAAAATGTTGAAAATTAATAAAAATAATAATGAATAGCACAAAAACTATAAATTTAAGAAAACAAAATATAAAATCAATTTAGCTGCACAAGAATAAAGTACTGGCAAGTTAGATTAGGAATCAGCAGAAAAGGGAATACACCGTTTCGAAAATAGTTTTGAATATGACTGGGGTGAAATACCAAAATTTCGATTATTCTGGTTTTTTACAATTGGTAAAAAGAGTAAAATTAAACATTCGAATGCCCAAAAAGGACGCTAAAAATAGTTGTGAATCTTTTTTAGCGATACAGGTCGTATAATCAGATTAGCAGAGATAAAATGGTGCATGTTGGTGATGAAATTGTAGCAGATGAAATCTTGATTGTAAACTCGGTGTTCAAAAGTGACAATGCGACGGCGTGGGTGGGTTCATATAGTAAATGCAGTCAACCTAATGCTGCCTCCTCACAGTGGGTCATCATGTGGCCCATTGTGTAGACGAGCGATGGCTTGCAGTGGCCGACAGTGGTGAAGCATGGAAATGGCGATGGTCGCGGATGGCTTTCGGAGCGGTTTTCCACACACATCAAAGCGGGCCATCATGCGCACCGAAAAATTATGACTGGCCCATCTAGTGGCCCAGTATGTGGAGGCAAATTTGTGATGGTGGCTTCATTGTGGCCATTGCAGTGGGCGATGGTGGCCCACAGTGAGGAGGTAGCATAAGACGAAAGGATGTCGAATGTCAAAGTCTAGACTGCAGAATGCTGGCTTGACGTTACCACTGAGCGGTCTGGAGAAGAGGAGCTGAAATTTATCTGCTGGGTCAACGGGTCCTACGGGTGCGGTTGCCGCAAAGAAGTGCATTTGTCGTGAAGCTGGTCGACATCAGCTCTCAAGCTGATAGTTCGAAACTTTGGAAACAATTCAAATATTTCCTTTTAGTAGCTGGCCAGTTTACATCTATTTTGACCCGGATTAGCCCCCTCAAAAACAAGTGAAAATCCACCAGAATACCCCCAAAATAAAGTGAGGAAAAAAAAACTAGCAGAGATAAGAATGTTCGATTATTGTCTGAATTAATTGTTGACAGCCAAACGACGCATGTAAATAGTCTCACGACAAATTGGGACAAACACTTTAAGCTAAATTATTTATTGAATTGTGAAAGTTTTATCCAAACGAACCTTATTGTAATTAAAATATAATTTAAATAAAAGCGTATTAAATTACGAAAACAAGATCTTTTTATTTTTGAAAACGCAGGTAATCACGAGCCCACGAGCTGTTTTCCAGTGAACATACAACAATTGGTGTCAGGAGTGGAGTTATGTTGCACATGAGGATCAGTAAGAGACTATAACGATTTTTGAATGAATAAGTGAAAAAGTGAATCTTCATCAAAAAACGTGCAGCTAACTAAGAATTGAGAGCTTCCGGACTAATATGTACTTAGCAGAAATAGAACATTGCTGAAGTTAGTAAGCCAATCAAAGTTAGCGGAGTTGAAAGTGGAGTGCCGGAAATTCACTTTTTTGGCAACTGGGAATAAACCACCTCTGATATTACGGCTAAGCATTGAGAATGAAAGGCATAAATTAAGAAACGTTTGAATTGAATGAAACGGGCAAAGAACAAATAACACGCTAGCGTGAAGAAGTTACTGCTGAAAGTGGCTTTTGATAACCAAAACCAATCTCTCGAACTTCAAAACATCAAACAAAAATATTGAAAATAGATCAACAAGCTGCAAACATCAAGAAACAGTTGGATCAGCAGGCTAGAAAAGAGAGTTGCAGTTCCACTAATAACTCGACACTCAGGCTGCAGAATTAAAACAACAAGTAGATATTCAGGACTGAGGAAGAAATAGATTTGTTGAAACAGATCAAAACTGTGGGTACTATTTCAACTGCATTAATTGGCGGTAGAGGAATGAAAGCGTCAATTTTTGGCGGACAATTCTGCTTTTTGGACCATCTACGAAACGGAGTTTGAGGCTGTAGCAAAGTACAACCGTTGAAATGATCGGAAACTAGCAGTCACACTAATGATATTATTAAGATTAGCCGTGGTGGAAGTTCTTCAGATCATTTCAGTGGTTAATTACTTCAGCTATTTCAACTTCACGAATGCTTTCGATTTGAACTATGGCGAAGATCACTTAAAGGAGGTCCATTTTTCGCAGCTAAAACACAGACAGACGCCAGAGGAAACTTTGCAGTATCCTCCGCAAGACATTGAACCATTGACACTTTTATCTTCTTCTACGTTTGTCAATGTCGAGATATGACTAAAGATTCGACAACATGTGAAGCTCATCAATTTTGAAATTGTGGAGAAAGAAGACACTTCAGACGTGATTCCTCAAGCAATGAAAGATATTGCCAAAAATGTGTATGCCGAAGGACAATTATGACCAGATTTTCACTGGGTGGTAAATAACTACGATTTTGGAACTTTGAATTGAAAGGATACTTTCGACATCACTGCCGCAAGAAGAAGAAGCCCAGATACTGCACAGTAGATGCAGTAAGTTGCCAGCGAGGAGGTGAGTCAAGTTGGTCGAACGTAACCACTTCTTCTTAAAGGGATGCAAAAAGGAGCTTTCAAGATCGAAGGTTGCTCCGTGGATTATATGCGGCCAAACCATTATCACCATCTCCAGGCTGTACCTTCACGAGAATAACTTGAGCTTGCAAGGTAAAATCGGAAAGGAAGCTTGTCACTTAACCATCCACTCTAGAGGTACTAAGTCGATGCTAGAAGTGGATCTGATAAAGTAAGCGGCTTCCAACGACTGCTAGCGAATAAGAACTGTTTTTTGGTGAGATGTTTCAGCAGATACAGCTCGAAAGTTGTGTATTTCAGCATTAGCTTATAGTGGTTATAATAGCGGATGTAATAAATAAGTGCATACTTGGGATGCATTTCCTAAGCCATCATGATTTTATCTTGGACTTGGTAGAGCGAAAAATTAAGTGGAGGAACATCAAAGTACCGTTAGAAAGTAACGGCATTCGGAATGAGCACATTGTCATCGAATAGATATAGAAGATAGAAACGATTCGCCAATTTTAAAGAGCAAGAGGAGTTACAGTCAGAACCGCTGGATGGAAAACCCACTGATGAGGACACGATGGAAAGTGTGACCTGGAATAAGTCTGTGCATATGTTTGAGCAAGAAAGCGTAATATATACAATTGCCACTCAATACGTTTCCGATTTGCAGCACCTAAACTCTAAGCTCTAAAATATCCCATCCAAAATTCGAACAATAACCGAATAAGAGAGCTTTGTGATTTGACAGAAAATTCACCTTGGTTTTTGAAAAGCACGAACTGTGTTTCAGCAAAAACAAAATATACTAGAATACTGTAGGAGATTTAAAACAAGTTAACGTGGAGCCAAAAATGGTTTTGAATTATTGGAATGGATGACTCACTAATTGCTATGAAAATTGACAAATATGTTACTTGGTCAGCTTCAGACTATGATCTTCGAAATTCAATTAGGTCTACTACAGAAGCCGTAAGCTTGTACCTGTTAATCGAACTGCATCTTTTATTTTAAAAGCAACAGTAACTTCCGAATTGAACTACATGGCGTCATTTGATTTGCATAAGTTAATCTAAATCGAAGGATGATGCGACTTTGGGCAAAGCAGCGTTCTTTCAACGAAACATAAATAATAGAGACACATAATGCAATGCTAAACCATACAGCTGCTTAAAAAATAGGTTGATTAGAATAAAGTACAAAATTTTACTGCTCTAATCGAGTACATTGCTGATTTGGACGAGGAACCATAGTGATGAGAAGGGCAAGTTAATTATTTAGTTTTATGAAATAGTTGTCAAAATAGAGTTTCATTGCATTTTGGGTGTATTGATGTTCCTCCTGTACTAAAATATAGCAATCGGAAAGTAAGCGTTTCGATTCCAGAAGACTTTAAATAAAGAAAAATTCTTGCAATGAAACTGGATTAGAAGACAGAATATTGCATAAAGATTAAGCTATAAGACTATATTAAGCTATAAGACTATGTTTTGCACTTTTAAGCAGCCGGAACATCGTCGAAATTGTGTAAATGAATAATGAAGCTTTCGTTTCTGAAGAAATACGGTGTATTGTAGTGAAATAAATTCACTGGTAAGGCCTATATATATATATATATATATATATATATATATATATATATATATATATATATATATATATATATATATATATATATATATATATATATATATATATATATATATATATATATATATTCTAGAGCTTTCAACTCATAGTTATTCCGATATGTTAAATTGGTCAATTCAAATTTTTTCGAAAAAAATGTATTTATCTCAGCATTTGATAAACTAATCATTCCGATATGAGCGAGTTAAGTGAAATATACGACGACAACCCCTGTGGAGTCTAGGGGTTGAAGTTGGTTCACTTTACCCTCGATTTAATTCATGTATCTATCCGCACCTAGGTAAAGTCAAAGCTCAGTTTATGGTCCCTTGTTGATATCTGGATTCAAACCAGGAACCTCACAAACTAGAAGCCAATGCCACTAGACTGCCGATACAATACCGAAATCAAAAGTTGTGATACCTAAATTTTTCAGCACTTTAAAATTGCGATGACATGACACTTTTTATAATTTGCCGCAAAAGTACAAAAGTTTATTAAAATATATACTTTGACACGTGCCGAAAAATTCGAATTTTATTTTCGAACTAAATCGCTATCTTATCATTACCATTTACAAAGCTAGGCACTCAATTTGTTTTGATATCTCGAAAATTGGCATTCATGAATGATAAGATATAATTCACATAGGATTCGGCGATAGATGATGCAATGTGGGTACAACGTTTAAGTGTTGTTTCTCGAAAATATCATTTGACATGTACTCGTAAGATAATATCATCAATGGTTTGTTTGTTTTTAAGAATTAAATACATGACTCTTTTTTTATTATTTTCATTTACAGACGTTGATATATTTTTTAAGCATTCTCTTTTTTGTTTCATTAGTAGCATGAATATCCAACTGTCTATCACTGTGATCACGATTTGACATATTGAATAATAAAAACTGCTTACGTATATATATTTATATATATATATATATATATATATATATATATATATATATATATATATATATATATATATATATATATATATATATACGAGGGTTGATCAATAAGTAATGATAATCGGTTATTTCCAGTTCGCATAAAATTAAATAAATTTTTCTACTACCACATATACTCACTAAGTCAGCATAAAAACATCTACATAGGCCACGATTCCAGGGAGGTACATTAATTTGAGTACTAGTAGTCGAAGACAGAGCATCAAAATGGAGAAAAGCCAAATTAGACCTGTCATTACGTACCTCTGTTTGAAAAAATTGTCGATCAGAGACATACACGGCGACATGGTGGGAACATTAAGGGACTCTGCTCCTCCATATACCACCGTTGCACGCTGGGCCAAGGAATTTATGAGGGGAAGAACATCAACTGAAGATGAACACCGCGAGAGACGTCCATCCACATCCCCCACTTAAGACAAATCGTAAAGTAAAGTAGTAAAAATCGCAAAGTAAAGATCGAAGAGTGACCATCAGGCATGTAGCTGAGGTCACAGGGATCTCATATGGTAGTGTTTGCCAACAAATTACATATGAAAAAGGTCTTTGCGCGTTGGGTGCCGAGAATGTTAACGGACGAGTATAAGAAGAAACGAGTCGACATTATAAGGATGAATTTCGAAAAGTTCCAGGCTGATCAGGAGAATTTTTTGTCACGTTTCTTGACCATGGACGAGATTTGGATCCATAATTTTGATCCAGAAAACAAAATGCAGTCGATGACCTGGAAGTGACCCTCTTCACCGACGCCGAAGAAATTCAAAGTGTCGAGTTCGGCAGGAAAGGTTATGGCATCCGTTTTTTGGGACGCTGAAGGAATTATTATGGTGGAATATTTGGAAAAGGGAGCCACTATATTAGGTTCTTACTCAACAGACCAAACAGGAAGATTGCGATGCTATGAAGGAAAAAGGACGCGGCCAATTGCGAGCCGGATTCTGTTTCATCAAGATAACGCACCGGCTCACAAGGCTGCAGTTGCGATGGATGCAATTAAAGAAACAGGATTCGAACTGCTAGAACACCCGGCCTATTCGCCAGATATAGCTTCCAGTGACTTTTATCTTTTTCCTCGGCTCAAACAACACCTTCGGGGTAAGAAATTTGAAGATGATAGCGAAGTGATGGTCGCTGTTGAAGCATTTTGGGAGAGTCAAGATAAATAATTTTTTTATCCTGGGTTTGGAAAAAAGATGGACTAAATGTATTAGCTTGTTAGGAGAATGTTGAAAAATAAATATATCTTTTAAGTTTAATCATCTTGGTTTATATTCATTATCATTACTTATTGATCAACCCTCGTATATATACGTAAGCAGTTTTATATGGTACACTTTTCAACATGCAGATTTTATTAATTTATTTATGCATTTTCATTCAGGGTAGAGAAGTTTAGTAAACTTTGGAAATTGGTGAGATAATTAAACTGCTATAGCCATTATAAAGTTTAATCAGGTGCTTGCTGGCTGTTAAAAATAATAGCTATATGCATTCAATGAAACAGCCTATACTAAATATGACTTATCAAATATTGTGGTGGAAAATTAAATATGATTCCATTTGATGTTCAACGGTATCAGTCATTTTATCAGTCACAAAATTAAATTTTTACTGGCTTTTCTGTTAAGATATAAAGTTTAAGTGCAAATATCTATTTTGAAATTGCATTGCACAATGGCGTTAAAAGATAAATTCGTTGTAGATTTATGTTGCGATATTTGCTTGTGAATGGTCGAAAATAATACTTTATATTCAATTGTTATTTGTTTTGCTATTTTAATGTACCTTGGTTGCTAATTAAATTGCTCGCTCAGTATTTTATTGCTTATGTGTTTATTACAAAAGCGGAATACTCCAAATTTTAATAGGATTAATTGTTCAAGTGTGTTTCGACATTTTCTCTATCAATTCAGTGGTGCGAATGCAGGTGTACATGTTTTTCACTTTAATACAAGATGTAGGAATACCCAAAAATAATTAGGAGGAAATGAAGAAGTCTCACCTGGCAATCGAAAGTTTTTTGATGCATGACTTCCAGTCAATATTATATTTAAATGTTCCTATCACTTCTAACATCTTCTTGATTTTTTTTAGAATTTTGAGATTTGTTTTGATTCAATTATTTCAATTAAGATTCGTGCTGTGATTTTACTGGTCTGTTTATATACGAGTAGCTGGTAAAGAGTTTTGACCGTTTTTTTACACATCATGCAATCAGTAAATTTAGCTTGATGCATGCATATATTCACATGTATCGATATCTCAACCTGATGTTTTTTGTTTCAAAGAACGATCAATTTGCGTTCATCGCACAATTGAGCAATCCATGACAAAAAACAATATTTTAGGGTGGTATCAAATTACTATTCAGGCTCACATTAGTATGCACAGTCTAATCTTCTGATGTCTCTTCAATTCTCTTAACCACAAACTTAGGATATGATACTACGTGTTGCATGTACTCTATGTGCACCGCACTGCCATTCGAATAAAGATTTCTTAGTTGCCCATAAACGGTCACTATTTACATGTCTAAGAAAGGGAATCTTCCGATTTAAGCCGATGACGAGGACATGTCTTGAATTTTACAATTTCTACTTTTTCTGTTTGCGCATTCATCTGACCATTATACGAACATGAAAATGATTTTTTATTTATTTTCAATACCTTTGAATCCATATAATAAAACTGACGAGTACATTGTATTATTCAATTCCAGCGAAGTAAGTAGTAGCTTCGACAAATAAATACGACAAACAAAGACTTAAATTATGTGCTTCTCCGCACCCGATGCGAAAGGAAATGTCTAGATCAAATAAAACTAAACTGAAAATGAATATTGAATATTTAAAATAACATCAATCGATATTCGATTTATATGAATAAGAAAAACATTCAGCAGCCACAATGCCTGGAAACACGAAATCTAAAGAATTCGAAAACATAAAAGCAAACCGAGCGTATTGATTGGTAATGAAAAATCCAAGATGTTGTAGAATTTGTACGTTTGTAACAAGCTCGTTATAACGATTCATGTAAGACATATTAAACGCATTTTGTTATTGAAATTGAAATGTAAAGATCCGTGACGCGAGGGTAAATAATATTGAAGAACAAGTGAATTATCTTGAGATTCGAATAGAAAACATGCACTAGCTCAATTTATCTGATTGGAATTTTGTGTAATGTTTACATGATTCTTTCAGCATGATTGTATTATAGAATAGCGTCTATAGTGCTAATCGATCCGAAAAATGAAAATAGATGTATTTATTTTACAAACAGGGTAATAAGTACAAGCTATACAATGTTAATTCTAAACGTGATTTTTCACGGAATAACAATTAAAATAGGAGCGGTGATCTGAATATGATGCAAATTTATATTGGCGAATACAAGTCATTATGCTAAAATAACGATCAAATCTGCAGAATTTTGCGCATCTATAATTCTAACGTTTTACATATTGGAAACGCTACATTTTCCGTGAATTTTTTCGTATTATCGCTCTTGGGAAATCAGCGAAGATAGCACTTTTTACAAAAATTTGAAGCTACTCCCGGACGTCAAACCTTGGAACAATTGCCACCATAGGCAGTGCAACAATGAATAATTTAGTGTACACTTGTTCTGAAGTCCCAGATGGGCTAGCTCGATATCTTTAATGTTTGTTCGATATCTTGGAGTAAATAGATTCTCCACTGAAGACATCGGCTATTTTAGGACTGTTTTTCTATGACTTCTAAATCTTTCAAAACAGCACCCTATTAGCCCTAATTTTATCAATAACCTGCCCATCACATATGTTATGTTATGTTAGTGAAGAGGGCTGCCGGGAACGCGGCCAGCATTTCCCCTCGCAAAGCGCAGAGTTTACCTTGATGAATGCTTTCTTTACAAAATTTGCCGTGGCCATCTAAACTCATCTGTTGCATCCCTGGTTAATGAACGGCATTGTGAGAGGCAAATTAGGTCCTCCGTTGTCTTCGATGTACCATTTGCCCGTACTGAAACTTACTTTCATTCTCCTGTTTTGCGCCTATTACGTACCCATAATGGCCTCCAACTTGGTCCTCTTCCACACTCTATTGCCACCTTTAAAAGAAATATTCGCAACACTATTTTTGCTGATGTTTAATCTTATTTATCTTTTTTGTCATTGATTCTTGTTTTTCATATCTTAATTTTCTCAATTTTTTTTTATTTCATTTTAGTACTAAGCTAATCTATTTATAATTGGGCTTTTTGCCTGTCAATGGATTATTTTAAATAAATAAATAAAATAAATCAATAAATTAGGCCACCAGTTTGCGCCCATTTGCCACCCTCATGGACAATCACACGCATTCACACTTACAGCCATGGCACTGGCGGGATTCGAACCCGCAGGCCCCGTAGCACGCCACTTTTCGGCCTGACGCCTTAGCGAGCAGAGCTACCGGGCCCCCTGCCCATCACATAACTATCATTTATTTTCGTGCTATGCATGTTATAAAATCGCGCATCCTCTTCTCAGAAGTCAGATATCTACACAATCACCCTCTTCTCAAATATGAATAAGACTTCGTATTTTTCGCTAACTCTCCAGCTTCCTGACGAATACTCGAAGACTAGCTTCATCACACAATTCACGGTCTGTGTGCATCTAATAATCTCACACACAGTAGTTAGTCCTAGTAGTTCATGCAATTGGTGTATTTGAGACCCCGTATCACACAATTGGGAGAATATAAGTATTGTAAAGAATAAATTTTGATTTGATTTATGTGTTCCTGTCAGGACATTTTATAATCCCAAATCAGTCCAATATATTTCATTGGGTGCACCTTATCCAAAAAACTAGTCCTCGTATTTGAATACTTGGGCTTTTCGTCCGTTTGTTTTTAAACTGGAATATAATGTATTAAGTTTTCCTCATATGGATAATAATATCATATTATAATAAGCTATAATATTTTTCTAAATATTTAGTGTTTATTGTAGTATCGATTCGTCTTTACTGGAATAAACGAGAAGGGTACCGCCTAAAAAAAGAACAATTTTGAAAGATCTGCAAATCACATACAACAGAAGCAACAGTGGCCTAATATGGATCTTTGTAGAATACCGAACTTAGCTGTGTATATTTTTAGTTGAAGAAAAACTGGATTTTTTTTTTACTCGTCAATAATGTAACTTTATCGTCAAATTAATAGTTTCCTCTTTGTAAAAATTCAAGTTGTAATGTTATAATGGGCTTAAGAAGATTTTTTGATGATTTTGCTTAATTTTGGTTCTTTTAGATAAAAACCATGGCAGATATATGGGATCGATATATTTACTTACCCGTGCACAGGAAGAAATATCGCGAAAATGTCTGGCTACTCTAATTATAATATTCGGCTTTGGGTGTGACAAATAATGTATGGATATCAGATTTAAGTTTGACAGCAAATACTGGCCTAAAGTCCTTGACATCGTCAACAGACTAAGAAGGATGAGCCAAACATAGAATGGGAGCATTTAGAAGCATTTCGCAACATTTAGAGCATTCCGAATATTTTTAGGTCAGAAGTATACAAAAAACAAGGGAAATTTAAGTGCGAAAAAGTTCAATTGAAATCAAAAGGAAAAGTCAAGGATGGAGACCAAAATGGGACTAAGAGGAAGAGGAGGCGAAGCAACACATGTAAGAGGAAAGCCAAGAGCGAAATGGCAGCAAACCTACCTAGCTTTGAGAGGAAATCTGCCAAAAAGAAAGGCTTAGGAAAGTGGTTATACAACCAGTTACGTTTGGACCAGGTACGATAGCGGAAGCAGCAGTATATACAGTGGCTCACAGCTTATTTGATACAGTGACCATTTCAAAATGCAAATCACTGTAACTTTGAAATAAAGAACCCTGTCCAAAAAATTTAAACGTATTTGACTAGATGCATATTCAACGAATACAATGTAAACAAAAAATGATCCAGCAATATTCCTCGGCGTCCCGTAAAAGAGAAATACGACTGGCGCAGAAAAATTGCAGCTCACAGCTTATTTGATACAGACACTTCAATGTGAATAAACTTCTATTTGTCGCGCGGTTAATCTGTCTTGTTTTTGTTTCTTGAATTTTTGATTGTGTTAAGACATTGGCTTAAGTAATTTTTAGCAAGATTTTATAAGCTGAAGTGCCAAAATGAGCCAAAATTGTAAAATGGGTAATTGCACCTCAATTGAACAGCGCGAATTGGTATTAAACCACTTTAAAAAAGGACAAAGTGTTGGAAAAAAGTGCTGGAAGTGTAAATTTGAGTGTCTCTACAGTGCAGCACGAAATTGAGCGCTTCGTTCACGATAATCGGGTAGAAAATAAGAGGAGAAATGCGCCAAACAATATTTTCACCGTATCCGACGAACGATATATTGTAAGGAAAGTGAAAGCAAACACAAAGATTTCCGCTCCAAAATTGGTTACTGAGGTTCATCGTGAATTAAGGAAGTCATGTTATGCTGAAACCGTCCGACGAGTGCTTCGCGACCATGATTTCAACGGGCGAGTAGCTCGTAGGAAGCCATTCATTTCCAAAAAAAATACAATAAGCCGATTCGCCTTTGCCAAAGAGCATGTGGGAAAGCCATCCGCGTTCTGGAATACGGTTATTTTTGCGGACGAGTCCAATTTTAACATTTTTGGCTCCGACGGAATGTCATATATCTGGCGCAAACCAAATACTGAGCTAAACAAGGAGAACCTCAAAGCTACTGTGAAGCATGGTGGTGGTAATGTGATATTTTGGGCCTGCATGTCCGCAGCCGGAGTCAGAATTTTAAAGTTTATCGAGGAAACAACGGACGAAACAAAGTACCTTGATGTACTCAAAAACAATTTGCTGAAAAGCACTAAAAAACTGGGTGTTAGCAACCAATTTCGGTTGCACCAAGAAAATGATCCAAAGCACAAGTCGGGAACTGTGCAGTCCTGGCGAATTAGGGATTGCCCTCATTTGATGTTTCCGCCGGCACAGTCACCAGATATGAACGTCATTGAAAATCTGTGGACTTTGTTGGATAACAACATTAACAAACACAAGATTTCTAATAAACAAGACCTGAAGAAAGCACTGCTACAGGAATGGCAAAAAATTACTCCTTCCATCACAAAAAAACTCGTTGACTCAATGCCGAATAGGCTCCAGGCTCTGCTTAAGGCTAAGGGCTATCATACGAAGTATTGAAATCAACTGAAAACCTCATAATTCACAGCAATTTTAATGTTTAATCAAACTGTATCAAATAAGCTGTGACATGAAATTTGTTACCAATTTTAGTTTTTTGTTTTTTAAGATGTAAAACAGCAACTTTGTAACAAATACAAACTTGTTTAATAAACAACAAACATTTTTCTTCAAAATGGTGTTCAATTTTTTTTGATATTGTTATTATGTTTTGAGTTATTGCAACTTAATTTTTTAAAGAAGCACTGTATCAAATAAGCTGTGAGCCACTGTATGCCGATATAAAGTAGAACACTGTTATTGCTCAGAAGCAATAAAAGGCTTAATTATCGGGTAACTTCGATTGTAAATTTTAAATGACAAGCTTACTGTGTTCCGAGGAGATTTCTGAAACAATTTGATAGAGGTATGTGGTAATATTTGGAAACGTAAGAATTATCCCTTGCCTTAGGGATGGGAAACTAGAGGGGCAACTACTCCATGTAGTAGTAAGGTTAAAAAAATGTTGATAAAAGAGAACACCGGGATGAGGAAAGTGGCTTCACAAATATGTCCAGTAAGCCATCAAAACCACAGCTATAGTGCTACATCGACAATACTTACCAAACATTCAATTTCCAAGGAGCTCGTAAGAAACAATAACAAAATTCTAAGGTATAAAGGAAACTGTCATAAGATAATGAACCATTATACTGGAAAAATAGCCACGTAAACAGCGAAGAAACATTAAAAAAGTGATGTAAGGATATGTTTTTAGGGAATGATTGTAACAACAGAAGCGTTTTTTAATAGAATGTAACTTAGTTTCATTCATTGAGTTCTTGATCATATTTTCAGCATAAGAGTGTCGTTTTTTTTTGTATACTAGTAGATGTTTTTATAAGCTGTATTCTCGTTGCTTATTTAATGCTTATTTAGTATCTTTAATGCATTTTAGAGTTCAACAGCGGACTTCTAGATTTTGGTGGAGTTTTAATTTTGCCACTTTTTTAATGTTTCATAGAATCTGACTGTACTTCATTCAATATAATTTTGCAGTTGCTTGCCTTAAAATTTGTTCTTTTCTAATAATTCAACGATTTTATTTAATGAAAATATTCTTCCCGTCCTGAAAATCTCTAAAATTAACCAATAGTATGTATGTTTGAATATTTTTTCAAATCTAAATTGCACTATTATCGCTGGTTTAATAAAATGTTTGAATTTAAATTTACAATTTTGAAATATCTTTCCTAATATATTCAAACATCCCACAGAGAAATTTTTCGTATCTGTAAGCTTATTTTATTTTCCTTTGCACTCAAGTCTCCGAAAAGAATAAAATCATCAAAAGCCAACCAACAAAAAATTATATTGGTACTACAGATACATGCTTTTCATAAACTAGTGCATTTTCCGTGTCGGAAGGACCCAAATCAAATAAAATTTCAATTTAGTAGTTTTTCATTGGATCGAACGAATAATTTTAGAAACTATGATAGCCAACTATAGGGTACTTTGAAAATAAATTTCATTTTGGGTATGATTACAATATAAATAATTTTTAGACAACTGTCATGAGCAAACATTGACATTTTAACCATAGAAGAATGTAAATAAACCAAACAACGTTTACAAGCCTTTCAAATTAGCTTCCAAAGTAGTCAGAATCCCCTATTCGAAAATCCCCTATTTTTCGCTCCCTAAAACTTTCAACGGTAGTTGCTTTAACCAATAAATCACGATTATGTGATTTAACGCTGTGCGGATTCGATATGCCATTAAATCACAAAATATTGCTCAACTCAAGGAAATAGTTGAACGCCGAAGTTTATCAAAGTGTTGAAATTTATTAAAAACTATGCGAAAATATAAAACAAAACATTTGTGCAAATAGTATTATGTAAAAAAAAAATCTCGCGGGGGTTATATTGGCGATGATATACCATAGAAAAATGACGGAAAATTGAAAATGGCAAATATTTTCGAGCACCCGTTATTTCATTCAGGCCAGGTGCAATGAGCACATCATAATCTATTCAACATCAAAATGTGTTTAAATTAGTCACGAATCACAAACCATTTCAATTCAATAAAAGTTCCTTTAGAACAGATCATAATCGTCATCAGATGCGAGTAACGTACATTTGGAAGTTTCTCTTTTTCTGCTACAGAGAAGAGACACAGCAACTGACTCAACGGTGAATATGAATGCGATTTAATATTTGCCAGATGGTTTTGCGAAAGTGATGTTTTTTATACATTTTGTTTCGAAATATATATTTTTAGCATCAGTCGCGAATACGACGATTTTGATTCGTAGTTTTGCGGAATTGTGTAAGCATGATGATGGGCATGAGATTATTATTTGATTTTATGAAAATATCACTTGTGTTTTTGGCAATATAGGAAGGAAGTTTAGTGCGAAATGTCAGTTGTGAGTTAGGAGTATTCTTAAGGTCAGTGTTAATTTAGTGATTAAATTTAGATAGACATGATGGATTTTATTCTTTAATTAGAGATAATGATCAATGTCAGGCACTAAGCAAAGTTAATTAGAGGTAGTGTTGAGTGTGACAGCTTTTTTTTTCTTATGGACTATGCTCGTTTATTTGGTTTGGATTGTGTTGATTATTGGAACATAAATAAATGAAAGATTTGAAACCAGGAACAGCAAATGTGATATAACTACCCGGGATGAAGTTCAAAAGTCAAATATACGTAAAATATGAAGCAAGAAGACATTGATATGATTGTTGATACTTTCGATTGACGTAATCGCATTTAGTGTTTATTTTTTTATAATTGATTTTTGTAGGGTATTCATTTGGCGATGTGCTATTTTCAACACTTTTTAAAACATTCGAACTATTAATGCTAAATGAAAAAAATGTTCCTAAAATCGACACTGAATGTGTCAAAGGAATGAATACTGCATCTACTATTTCTAAACTCGCGTTTATTGGCTTTATTAGAGGCTCTCAGATTATAAAACCAAAGCGACTTGTCAACATCGAACGTGCCAATATAGCACGCATTTGGCACAGTAAATCGAAGGATGTTTAAATATTATCTATCTTAGTAAATGTTAAGGCACTTGCAGCGAACGTATAATTAAAGCTGTAAGTTTTTTTTGTGTAAGCCACAATTCCTAAATTAAAAATAAAATGAAATTTTAAGAGCCTGGAAACCATAATGGGATATAGAAAATAGACTGAATTTTCAAATGATAAAATATTTTTGAATCAACCGATTGCTGACTCGTAGATACCACATCGGAACCCAATCGATTTCCAAGCAACAAATCAATTATCATCTTCAACATCATCATCATCGAAAACTTAGTAAACAATCTACTTGAATTCGATATACAATGCAATTAAACAATTAATAAACATGCATCACAAATCGTTGACCGTTGATCTTTCAAAACCTTTCCACTTCTGCATTCTGATAAGACAATCGCTAGTCGTTGATAAGGCGGACAACGCTACTTCATTCATTTACATTGCATCCAAGGGTGCATTTGACTTAACTTAGGCAGACCATATTGCTGTGTATGGCATTGTAAGTAGCGAGCTTGTAATGTGATTACTGTCGTTGTTGCCGGTTGGTCGGGTAATTGAACTCTTCGGCGTCATTCAGTTGTAGTCAATGTCAAGTTGTTTCAATGAATGACTGACTGAATGAGCCAAATGAAACGATCGTAATGCGATGTAGCACAAAAAAAACGACATACCGCTTCGATCAACCAAAATAGGGAAAAAGACTAGCTCATTCACGATCATACTGAACGGCATGTTTCGAATTCTAGATGCATAGGTGAGCCCCTTGGCGTGATAAGAACTGCGAACCGAGAACTAATAAGATATCGTGTTCGAAGCTATAACATAAGTCAGTTCTAATGCAATAGTGCAATTAGCAAACAGTTGGTCGATTGCACTTGCTGCAATCTTGAGTGCTAGACGACGAGTCTGATGATGAAATTTACAGCAACACCAACAGCAGCAAGCAGCACGCACAATGATTTACAACGACAATAATGATTAGATGTTGTGAATCATAATGCAAAAATATTCATTTCATATTCATACGAGTATGTTTGTGATGGAAGTACTGGTGGTGGATTATAAAATTGACGGTTGTAGCAAAATTTCTTTTTCGTCTTTTTCTTCTTTGATCTATTGCTTCCACCGGAAATTCTTTTAAATTCGAGTTTTATTGTATCGAATGAATCAGAAGAGATTATCCGGCGTTGGAAAATATAGCCCCGAGTTAGCACGCAGATTGTGGTTTTTTGAAATATGTGTGCCAAAAAATATATTGCTTTAATATCATTGTTTACGTTCAATAATTTTCAAACCAGTTGACGAAAAAACAACAATTTCAGACAAAGTCTCAAACTTACAGACTTTTGCAGACTATTTTTTAAAGGTTTTTTTTTCATTTATATTATATCTGCATTAGAGCAGCAGAAGAACATTGAAAAAACCAAAAAAGGTTTCTTACTCTATAAACAATTTAATTACAAAATCAGCATGAAACTGTTTATTTAAATCAAATACAACAATTGCTTTTTACTTGTGACATGCATACCGTAGTATTTCATAAAAGCAAAACCATATGTGGTTTATCAAAGTTAAGCACGGTACTATGATGCCGAATTATGTTTCTGAAAAAATATTTTAAAATTCTTAGCATAACTGATAAAATTTATTTCTGTCACATGTGACTCAAATGTTTGCAAGTTTTCGGCATCACGTGACAATGACGCAAATCATTATCAAAATATTCAGGTAATCCCGTGCTTACGGTATCCATATAATATGCGCTCGACATTTTGTCCAAAAATAGGTTGCGTTGTACATTCCCGGCGAACATAAAATCGCACAAGGTAAGATTGATTTATGGATATATTTTCGCAAAGAGTTGCGAAAATATAGTATTGATAAATTGAGACAGTATTCATATTAATGAAAGGTCAAAGGTGAACTTGCACTTCTCATGAGTTATGTTTTAAAATATAAGTCATAAGTTATATAAGTCATTGAAGAAGAGGGTAGATTACCCTTAAAATATCGATATATGTCCAGAAATTAAAATAAATTAAAATACTTTTTTGAAAGCTGGAAAAAGTTGGATCACATAAATACAATTATTATTTTCTTTATTACCAAGGTAAAATAGAAGCCGTATATGAATAATAAATTAACATTTGATTTCAAACCACAAGAAAGTATTTTGAGGTTCAAAAAGTTAAAGAGAATCTAGGAAAAGGCTCCAAACTCGGAAAATATAAGCGATACAGCCAAAAAGCGGAGGTTCTTTAGGAGAAATGACAGACCCAAAGAAGAGACCAAAGTACAGACACTCCTTAACAAAGGTAGCAGAACCTAGTGGGAAAAGATTAGAGAATGGCACTCTAGAAAACAGGCAGCCAAAGAATACAAGGGGCACGGCTGGGCCTCAAAATACCCTCGACCCAGTAAAATACATCGATAGGTTACCTATAGAAGAGCGTTGCCAGATATGTTGAAGGACTTGCCGGATGTGATGTTGGCACAGATAGAGGGAGGCATTGCTCCCTACTTCCTCAACACCCCCTTGGAAAGTAAGCCACGTATCCCTCCAATGCAAGGGCAAACCAAACCAACGGCGGAATGGATTAAAATAGAGACCTTAACTATAAAGCCATAAGGGCCAACGTAAATGCCACGGAAAAATCATTGACTCCCAACCCCTAGACCTTTGCTAACTATTTTCCCCATGTAGCAGAGATCCTGGCGTTAGTAGAACGCTCCAATAGGGACCAGAATATGTGGACTGCATACAAAAAATAGTAAGTTAATCAGAGCAGCAGGGGACGAAAATTTGAGGGCAGCGATAGTATTTAATATAATAAGTAGTGTTTAACACAGATAACGATAATAATTAACACAAGAAATCCAACTCCAGGTTTATATTTAGAATAAGAAACAGTAAAGACAATGTTTGCTTCAGTCTACTTTTCAGGGGATGAGGACCAGTTCCCATGTAGCAACATCAAGAAACTCGTAGACAACTGCAGAATTAGAAAATTTCACAGCATAGAAATTAGACGTTAAAAAGTCGTCGCGTCAACGCTAGAGCTCAGTCACTATTGCAATTCCTCCTTACTAGCAATTTGTCTATAGCGATACGATTGAGTAAGACGGCTACGTTCCTGGTAAGAGGTACTGACCTTAAGTTAGTGTCAAATAGTGCAGTGCATATCGTTGAACTTGGTTCTCTGTTAATAGAAATATCAACTTCGAACTAAGGAAAGATATCGTTAAAAGGATACTGTAAAAAAATGCACGGACTGGAAAGGATGGCGCCTAAAATGACCTTATAGGGGGAGTTCATAGCGTAAGCCAGAATTTCACAGCGAAAAAGATATTGAAGTACGCTGTGGCAAAGTCATTAGAATAACTGTCACGAGAAAATGAGTACCCCTACAAAGGTTGCCATGGTGGAATAGGGAGCCAGTAAAACTCAAAAACGTTCAATATAGCGCAGTATGGAAGGCTATACTTAGAAATAAATCAGTACGTGATCAGCAGCTTCTGATAAGTAACTGCCAGAAAGACCCATACCATGAAGTAATACTCAAGGATAGAACAAGAAAGAAAAAAGTAAGTAAAACATGAAGTAATACTCAAGGAAAGAACAACAGAAAGAAAAAACCAGGCACAAGTGGAGATGTCAAAGGAAGTGTGACAAATGCGTATAACAAAACCAGCAATCTGAGAATGCTAGTAATGGTGCAAATTTGAACATTTACCTTAAGTTTTCCGATCGAAAGTAACACCGAAGTTAGTAAAATGGTCAGGTACTAAGAAAGGTATGCCACAGATTGTATGAGTGAAATCAAAAGCACAAGGTTGCAAAGTAGTAGAAACAGAGACCTAAAGATACAAAAAGAGACATTTTACAGATACTTAAGCGCAAATTATTACAGTCACACCAACAAACAGGACGATTTAAGTGCTTCTGAAGAGAAATATAATCAGAAGGAGCTTTGATAACATGAAAAATGTTCAAGTCATCGGCGAAGACTTTTAGTAGGAAAGGTCCCCGCATTACAAATACCCTGAGGCTCATCGGAGGAGGAAGAAAAGGGAAAAGCTGAAATCCAAAATTAAAAAGTAATAGTTATAATTAACACCAAGTACGGTAAAAATTAAACAACGAAATCCAATAAAGCAGGGGCTCAGATATAGGATAATGCTCTAATTTACGTGTTTGAAAAGTTAGACAATTTTCAGAGAAGTCAATATATATAACATCTGCGCGATGGCGGCTTTCTAAAGCAGAGATAACTATATGAGAGGGCTCAACAAGATTAGTGTCAGTGATCTTCTTGTTGAGTAGCAAAAACGTGGAAGAGGGCGTTATGGTCACGATTAAGAGAAATGATTGACAATTTTCAAAAAGTTACGAAAAGGACCTTACATAAACTTATCATTAAAGTGATGCACAAGACAAGTAGCGACTTTCTTTACAGGAAGATAAAGCAAGCCGACTTTCTTTATGGAGATTTTAGGTATGTCATAAGCACTGCCATTAAATCAGATCAGGTATCAGATCCCAGTTGAAAATAGAAAGGAAAATCCTCATGTGACCCGAAATGCTTTTGTTTCAGACGAGCGGCATTTTGATGACCTAAAAAACAAATGATTTTACGGTAAGCCAAGGAACATATGGGCATTTGTTAGCCAAAGAGATGGGTGTATCTGAAAAGATTAGTTGATGAAGTATATGTTAATGTAAAGAGTATGTTTTATAGAAGTTGCTTCACTAAATCATGTTCCGCTTTTGCTGATAACGAAAATTGCGGCACATAATCGTTGAAAGAGGAGAGTGATGACGCAAAAGAGAGTTTGGAAGAAAAGAAAGATCGAGATTGGAGAGAACAAAACCCAGAACTTTATCACTACTGTGAGGAATCAGATCGAATTGAACAAGTACCAACGAGGAAAGAAAATATGATAAGGCAATAGAGATAATGTTACAGGACCCAACAATACAAGAAAAGAGACTCCTCTGAACAGAAGACAAGTTGAAACCCCCACAGCATATGAGAAGGAATAGAATGATCATATAAAAATAAATAACAGTTCATAGAACAAGTTCTTATAGTTGGTAAAACGCAGTTGCAAAATTCTTAATGGGAGATGAAACCACTCTACCACCATTTTCACGTTGATAGTAAATTTGTAAATGAAGCTCTCTGCCAGTTTCAACCCCTAGACCCGAAAATGGTTTTAGTGTGCGTTTAACTTAAGTTTGCGTTTAACTTAAATTCAAATATCATACAAAATCCATTGCACTGCTCCACCTGTTAAAGTTTAAACCTTGTGTTAGGGGTGAGGAGTCAGCTAATAATTTTTTTATTCCTAAACTCAGAAAAATGTCATTTAATAGAATCAAATTTAAATTAAAAGTTGAAATCACTTTGAAATAAAAAGCGAATCTTATTTGAATTCCACTTTATTATAAAAATTTTATTTTCAAATCAAAATTTTTCATCATTGAATTAAAAAGAAACGTATATGGAGCCAAATCATATTTGAAAATTTTTGAATCAAAAATGTTCAAATATGATTTGGATTTACGTTTCTTTTTAATTCAATGATGAAAAATTTTGATTTGAAAATAAAATTTTTATAATAAAGTGGAATTCAAATAAGATTCGCTTTTTATTTCAAAGTGATTTCAACTTTTGATTTAAAGTGATTCTAAAAAAGTGTTGTGGTGAAATTTTTCTGAGTGTAAACACAAAATATGACATAATAAAAGTAAATTAATCTAAAAATAACTAAATATTCTTACTGACTTATTAACATAAAAAAAATTATAATAGCTAATTAGTCCAAAAAGAAATAGGAAGAAATAATATTAGAAGCATAAATTTAACAAGATAAAGATAAATAAAAAAAAGGATAAAGAAATAGGCATTTAACAGATATATTAGTTCAATAATTTTTTTTAATTTTGCTCTTAAATTTTTTCAGATCTCGTATTGTTTTTATTTCTCTTGGCAATGTATTGAATAATTTAATTCCCACACACGTGAAATGGTTTTGACCCATATGGGCTACACGATTTGGGAGTATATACACTCATACCGCTTCTAGTTGCATTGGTATTAATTCGAATTTTATTCGCTACTAGATCCTTGAAGGTCTGTATCAAGAGGTTTAATTTGAAAATTTGGTCTATTGGACGAACATTTAAACAGAGAAATAATTGTTCCGAGCTGTAGTGGCGAGGTTTTTTTGTGGGATTACTTGACAAGGCCACAGCCACCGTCATATAAATAGTGGAAATTAAATTATCATATGGATTCACAAAAGGATCATGAAAAGCTATCTGCAACAGCCAGCTATAAAAAATATTACTTTCTATATTTAATTTTCTCTATTTTCATTTCTAACAACTCAACAATTGTGAGTTTGCTTCGAATGAAAACTCTGCTAAAACACTGTTTTATTACCTTCGTTAAAATACAACGATCTGTCTCACGCAACACCCATTAAATAACACTATAGTATCGTTATTATCATCGTTACCATTACCATGGAAATGCATTCCGACAAGAATCAACCGACTAGATGGTCTAGACAACAGTCTAACATCAACAACAAAACGAAAACTCTCCTTAATAATAGCAAGGCAGCCCATCTTTCCGCTATTGGAAAGCGAGCGATTCAATCAAATGCCTCAAGTGTTACAATCATTTGTTAGAACAGAACACTGAATATTTTCATCCGTCATTTACGGTAGACACTATTGGCCTAGTCAACATTGATTGTCTAAGTGGTTTAATTGCATTTAATGGAATGGCATCGAAAATTTCCGGTACTTAGCTAGGGTCACCACGAATGAAAGTGATATCACTATCATGATACTCTGAAGCGAGACTTAGGTTCGTGCTCTACAACTTAATTACATGCTTCGAGGGTATAGCGTTCGAGGGTGAAATGTACATGTGTGTAAATTTAGTGGTATTTATTAAACTTTCTTCAATTTCTTTGATGAAATGATGTTGAATAGGTCTGTAACGGATCTTTGTTAATTCAGTTTGACATGCTTAATTAATATTTTGTGATACATGGCTTTCATAGGTTTTGGCAGTTGGATAAATTAATTCGAATTAAATGGTGGCAGTTACGGAAATCAATTAAATATGAGTATCAATTTAATTTTTCTGCTATTTGTTTGCTTTGGTTACTTTTCTCTATTGAATATTAGATGAAAAAATGCAATATAACCATCCAATTTAATTCTTATAGGTTTGTTTCAGTTCCAATGTGAGAAGAGTTCGTGGACCATAAATTGGGTTCCAATATTTCGATTTATCACGATTTGAGCAGAAAATACATCCGGTCCTGGCGATATATTCAAGTATATATTGTACCATTTTAACATTACTCAGATAATTTATTAACCAATTATACCAACGCCAACAGTTTTGGTGGTTACTTTCAGGTTACAAAGAAAAAGAATGACAAGAAATATAACCAAACCATATTCACCGAAATACACAAAATCTAAACTACATATGGAAATAATTTCAATCACTTCTCTTACCTGCACATAATTTGGTAGAAAGCTAACACATTTGCGGTTTTTCTTCAATCTCATATTGTTTCCTTTTCCCGTATTATTCGTAGCTGACATAAATTGATCATAAATATTGGACGGTGTTGAAGCTTCATAAAATGTGGTTTCTTGAAGCGAATAGTCCGCTAATTCAGCCTCATAGCTCTCCAGTTCCATATTGTGGACGCCTGTAAATCATAATGAAAATCACCTTACTAATCGCCCAAGCATATTTACACAAATACATACAAACTATGAGACGCAAACAAGCATGCAAGAACATTTCATAGTCAATTAAATGTGAAACAATGTAGAAAACATGTTGAAAAATCACCGGCTTAAGCTAGTTAACTTGGATAAACATTAGCGATTTGATATCGTTCGATACACTACAGTCACATAAACACACATTCCAGTGAGCGTTTTTTGCGCCCAGGAATCGGAGAAGAAGGTGCGAATCTACAAATCGCACATACATTCATATGTGGATCAAGATTCATTTTCATATTTACTATTTCACTTTGTAAGTCCATTCTTCTTCGTACGACCACAAGGTAAACATGATGAAAGAGAAATAGTATACCGACGTTGTTAGCACATTATTCGCCAATTAGAAATAAATATCCATGCGAACTATTAAGCTTTCTTACACTTGTATTATGTACGTATCTGATTTATAAGCACATGTATTATTCTCGTGGATCGTATTTCAATTGATGTCTTTATTCCATCGTAAATTAAGTGAATCGTTATATTTTAGCACATATTTAAATTGCAGTTCGTTACCATTGTTACGTGAATAAGTCAGGTTAAATAAGAACAAACAATATTAAGATAAAATTTAGAATATTTTGCTAAAGGATTGTACTATAAATAGTATCTAACTATACTAGCTATTAATCGTATCTAACTAGAGACTAAAATTAAGACAATATCAAATGCTTGAAAATGTGAAAGAACTCAACAATTTGTAATTTAAATGAATTGCAGTCATGTCAAATGTGGAAAAGATTTAAATTGCATGGCACAAAAAGCTAGTCAAATATATTTACAACCCAATAAAAATGTTAAAAAAACTTTGCAAACACAATATTTGCTGAATCGCGATAAATTGTTTTTTTTTTTTTTTGGTTTGATAAGTTTGTAGAATAAAATTCCCCCATATTTGAACGATTTCATCAAGTCTTACAGATAAGAGAATAATGATCTGTTGAGCATGGTTCGTTATCAGTTAAAAATTCGAAAATCGACTGATGAAATCAATTTAGTTGCTTATTGGGTGTGCAATAGCAACAATGGGTTAATTGAAACTTGTATTGCAAATCAGATTACACATTTTATTGACATGAAATGCTTCGGCATACGTCTAGAATGAATCAAATCTTTCGTTTTATAGGTCAATAATGATGTTGTGTTGTTTGAACAAAATTATCTATTGCCAAAAGTAAATTCCATTGATAATATTTTGTGACATATTCCGAAATACAAATAGATGATAGGAAAACTGCAGGTGATTTTGAAAAATTGCATTTACATACTAATGAAATTCTGATCAAATATGTCAAAAAATATTCTGTTTGATTTTGAGGAAGGCTTGTGTAGTTGAGTGGATAGAGCACTAGCTGCTAGGTTTTTTTTTGTGCATGGTTCAAAGCCGACCATGAACACACAATGGGATTTGAGTTAGCCTGACAATTAATAAGCACCTGATTTAAGGGAGCCACCGTTTTCAGAGCCTAAAAAGCGTTTCTTGATAATTTTTGGATGAAAAATAGATAATAGAACAATAATACTCAAAAAAGCTATTAGACGTACGTTCAAAAAAAGTATTAAAAAGTGGCGACGTTGGAACCATTCTCCCGAAGATAATTAAGTTTGAGACGCTTTGCCACACGCAGTGTAGCTGGTGCAATTTCGGATACAATAATCAAACAAATATTTACTTATTCTACATATTCATAGCTAGTTTTTTTTTGAAAAAAGTGATTGTGAGTGTCTACATAGTCAAAAAAAGATTTCAAAATTTTTCATCACACAAGAACGGTAACCCTTATCCAAATTACCTGTTTTTTAACACCCGAAATTTGTGTTCACGAGTACTTTTGACCCGATAATCAAATCCAACCGAAATTCACAAAATTTATTGATGTTGAGTAGGACCAGGTCTGATAGATGTAGGACTAGACCTCATAGAATATTTAGAACCATCTCGGAAAATCCCGTTAAAAAATAAAAATGTTATTACACACTGAAAGAAAAACTCTTGGTTGGTTCAACTATTTTTAATAGTATTGCAACGATTCATTCAAAATCGTTAAACGAACTACGGAAAATAGTTATTTTTACTATGTTAATATAGTTAATTTAACGATATAAAAGTAGTTGGCTCTGGTTATACAAAAAATATCGCAACGTTCATGAAATCAACTGTTTTAATTGTTTCATAACCACGAAAAACAGTTGATAAATAGAAAAATATTCATCAATTCACTCAAAACTTCAACGTTTCGAATTATCAACAGTTTTTATGGTACTTAAACTACTTCGCAACAGTTGATTTCAGCAAACGTAATTCAGTGAGCAACGTCTTTGAAATTATTCTACGCAAAGTAGAATGGTTTCAACATTTGGACGCTTTTCATGCTCCAAATGAAATTGTTTATCAACCACGCGTCATGGTGCATAAAAGTAATCAACAATTTTCTTATGGTTGTTTTAACTATAGCCCTAGTTGATGCAAAAACAACTAAGGCAAACTGTTGATTTTTCATACTCCTCATACTCATACTCCTATTATATCATAGAAGTTTCATATACTACATGGCAAAATTATGTTCGGTTTGCTGTTTGATATAATTCATATTCATGTTATGCAGTGAAGCCTTTATATTACGTTGTATGACGCTTTCTTCCACTGTGGTAAACGCAGTGGACTGCGGCAAAGTGCTGTCAAAAAATTTACTGTAAACACAAAACAGCGGCATTGCGGCAGCGGCGCCACAGGGGGAGGCGTGAATGCCGCAGTTGAATTTGGTGAATCACAATGCAGCGACAATGTCGCTGTCAATGCAACCAAGGCATCAACCAAATTCATTTTGTTTTGTCTTTTGTATTGCTAAATCCTGTTGTACGATGATTAGGTTGGCTATCACATACTATATACATAAACTATATATATATTACATACTATAGTCTTTTCCTATCTCGTACTATGTATATTGTTGGAATACCATTGTTTGTGGTTGCTTACTTTTTTTGCACCACGGACGTTGTTTGTCAACCACGCGTCATGGTGCATAAAAGTAATCAACTATTTTTTTATGGTTGTTTTAACTATACCCCGTAGTTGACGCAAAAACAACTAAGGAAAATTGTTGATTTTACCAAGATTTTTCTTTCAGTGCATCATTACTTTAGATGCAGTCATCAGATTACAACGGAATTCACACCGTAAGGCAAATGTAAGCCAAATTCGATAGTTTTGGTCGAAAAAATAAGATTAAGTCCCCAGTTCCATTAATTTTTGTCATTTAATTCTATTAATCATAAATACCATTAAATTTTCAAATGATAGTGATATTGTAGATAATAATAATTATTTTGTAGCGAAACTTTAAACAAAACGTTTCAGTTTCGAAAATATTCCAATTATCACGGGCGGTAACTCTAAAAATCTTTCTATCACTTTAACTTTAAACGCAATCAGATCGAAACGAAATGTATGGGGTGAGTTGATCTCAACGTGAAACAAACTTAGTATACTCTTCGCTGTATTGTTAGGATAGGATAGCCAAAAGTAGACTTTTTTGTTGTACTAGCAGATGCTACCATTAAATTTCAACATGATAGACATCTGCAATGAAAGTAAGTAAGAAATGATATTAATATTGCAAATTTTGAAATTTTTGATCGCAACCCCAGAAATCTTCCTATCTCTGTAACTTACAATGCAATCATCGGATAAAAACGAAAATCGCAAGATTTGTTAATGCTGGCGTCAAATTTGTTTGGTTGTACTAGGAGATAATGTCATCAAATTTTTACGCTGCAATGAAAGAAGTAACAGGTTTTTAACTTTGTTAAATTTTGAAACTCATGCGAGCCTACAGCACGTCTCAGATGATACCTCCAATTGCCCAAATCCAACGAATTCCGAGCAGTTGATGAGTAGTCTTCTTTGACACTGTTTGGCCAGCGTTCTCTGAGTTTTATCACTGACCCTCGGCTTTCTGATAAGACATATTTGAGTACTCAATGCTTGTTTATTTGCTGTACGTGACCAGCGCATTGCAGCTTCCGCAGTCTGATGGTTGTGGACAACCTCTGGATCGTCAAATGCTTCATACAGCTCGTGTTTGTATCTTATTCGCCATTGGCCGCTCTCTCATTTTGCTCCATTTATTCACCTCAGGACCTGTCTTTTGAAGGCGTTCAACCTGTTTGTGGATGCTTGTATGAAAGTCCATGATTCCCATCTACAGCACAATACAGGACCCATTATTTATTTGCAGACTTGGAGCTTTGTTTTCTTGTGGATGAAGCTCTATATATAGGCCTTTAGTATAGTCAAAACAAAGTAAAAAGTTTTGTTACGTAGCTGTATTATTCCTTTTATTTCATCAGTTTCATTACACTGACTGTCGATTTCGCAGATTAAAATAGAAACTCGTCCATATTTTCGAAATTACATTCATCAACTACTGGGAGGGTCCTCTTTCTTGTTTGCGCTATGATTTTCGTTTTCGTCAGGTTAATTTCAAAGCCTACTTCTTTTGCTTTCTGATCAAGTTTTAACATGAGTTCTTAGGCAAATGTGATGAAATTTCATCCATGCAGGCTACTACTTGGCTCGGTTTATATAAAAGCGTACCCATTGTGTCAACAAGCAGCTTTCTTATCGCCTACTCAAGTGCTAAATTGAACAGCAGAGGGGCAGACCATCACCTTGTTTTATTCTGACATTTGTATCAAAGGTGTTAAGTCAAATAGTTAATGATTCTATTCTGTAATGTTGTCGATATCTCCAGACATCCAGACATATATCATCCAGACCTAAAGCTTATTTGGTATTGCCCAATTATATTGTCAGCGGAAGCTAAAATTTTATTTCCCAATATTTTCGTCAATATCGTCTGGTAGCTCTGGAAACCTTTCAACCCTATAACTTTTGACGTAATCATCTGTTAAAAATGTTCGACACTGGTTGGTTGGAATAAGGAGAACACGCGTTCAAAATCTAAACAATTCTTCTACTTTTCTTCCAAAATCATAAGAGCTGGATTTTTTTGGGTTTGTCGCCAGTGTAGCTAGTTCATTTTTACTGTACTGTTTTTACTACGATATGGCACCAAATACCTAAATACATGCTCTTGAAGTCTGCATTGAGTTTTGGCCAGGACAACTTCCAAGCCATTCATTCCAAAAAATTGAAAATAATTAGTTTGCCAGTGTCAGAGTTGCCTTTGAAGTATGCGCTCGTACTCCGTTTTGAATTGAATTGACCGAATTTTTATGTGAAAACTAGATAAAGTATTTTTCTGATAAAAAAGATCGATTCCTCTCAACAAAATGAGGTCAAGAATTTTCCAATTTTGACTTTGGTTTAATAGTGCGTCGAATACCATAACTTTTTTTCTCTATTTGGCGTAGGGTATATAAAAGGATTCGTCCGTATAAAGTACGTTACTTTTCTTAGATCCCTCAAGAGTACTATCATTCTTCCAAGCTCAGCCATAACAGTCCTACCTTTCTGTTTACACTTATTGTCCTCAATATTTCAATAACAGGTTTTCCTATCTTAACAAAAGTTTGGATTTGAATTTCAAATAAGTTAAATATGTCATCTAGCAAATATTAAAAAGTGTTGGTTTTTTTAGACAACGTATCATCAATTTTTCTAAAAATAGTCTTTTCTTACTCTAAACATGGTTTTTGTTGCCATTATTTTTGTTTTGTTGTCGAGAGCAATAAATAGGTCGTTTCGCATAAATGTCGTTAATGACACCGGTAATGAGAGTTAAGTTTATAATGGGTTTCCTTTTCTGCCTGTAAATATTCATGATGAACAAATTCGAGCTATAAGTCACCTGAGCTATAATTAAAATTTAGATATTTCAGAAAAAAAAAACTGATTTTTCTGACCTTCCACCTTGCATAACTTTTTTGGACACATAATTTATGATTTGAAAGAGTTTCTAACAGCAAAATAAAGATGATTTCATTAGGAAATTTCCACTTGGATTTTTTGTTTGCAAATTAGCCTTTTCGTAAATAATGTCTAGTCTACTTACGATACTATTCCTATTCAGCTACTTGCTTTTACTGACAAAAACTGATATTTTTGCATTAAGTGTGTGGCCATTTTTTTATAAGTCATCAATTCAAAAAAATCAAGCTCCTACACTTGCATCCAACGGTTAATTTATTCAAAAGGACTATGGTAACTTTTTAATTGATTAATATTGTTATAATTGTTTTACAAGTCACATAACTCGTTCTTTCACTTTTTTTGAGCTCATTTTAAGGTTATACCAATTTCTCAAACTTCTCTATGTCGCTCTGTTTATCTATTCATTCATACATTATTGCACCCCCCACAATCATCTACATAAATCCAGCTGCACTGTCTGCCGCAACCAACAGTTGTTCCGTTGTGAACAAATTAAGCGAAATCATCCCGTTGTTTGCACCAAGCATATAGTACTTATTTTAGTATATTTATTCGAATATAAGCAAGTAAACATTGTTGCATGCCTACCACATTATTCACAAGAAAATATAAACGAAATCTCTGAATCTTTCTGAAATCGGAACAGTTTTCCACAACTTGGCGACGTCGATCGGCAGGTTCAACAGGCGCAAAATATTGTGTGGATGTTTCAAAGGAACAACGAAATAAAGTGAAATCGATGCAACAGAAACGGGTGGTGTGGGAAATAAGATACGTTAATGACGAGATCGAATGACAGTATGTTAAGACGACAAGTAAAAAGTAAAATCCATCCCTTCGCAGACGTACAGTTTAATGACGAAAATAATGTGTGAGATGGTTGCGTCACTACAATATGGATAAACCGACCAGGCGATATGTCCATCAAGTTCGATCTTTACTTCAGTCCATCTTTTTGTTTCTTCGATATTCTCTTTTGAATTGTCTTTCTCATGCACTGCGGAAGATTATGGTGCAACGGAGTTGTTGATTCGACGTCTATTTTCATATAAGTTATTGAATGAAATTAAGCTACATTTTGGCAACGTACATATTAACAAAAATTAAATTTCTTATCTTGCATGGTAAATTTTTGAGAAATTTTTAAATCATTGTTATTCGAAGGACCTCCAACTTTATAAAAAGCCTCCAACTTTATAAAATTTAGTAGTAAAAACTATAACTTTATGCACAAAAATTTTTATTAACAAATAAACGCATCCAAATCAAATTTTATTAACGAATAAACCAATCACGACAGCCCTGGCTTCGTTTGCATGTGTAGGATGTCGCACAGCTTGGCTGTTTCGAATGAAAGTAATAAAAAACCACCCCTCATCTAAGATGCAGACGGGAGCGTACAATATATTTCCAACTGTCTATACGCCGGACATAATGTCTGGGATTTGTTCTTAAGAAAATTACTGTATCTCGCCCAAGCTGCAATAAGGGCAATATCCACCACACATGTTTCCTTTCGTGCGGTACAGTCAAGTAAGTAGGTAACGCATCCGAGAGAGAATGATGACCATAACGTAGTTTTGCTCAAGGGGGCTTAAATACTGTGCAGTAACGACCTTTCATTTTATGTTTTTTATTTCACAAGAAGCAATCAGACAAGGAACTTGATTTCAGGTTCTTTGCACGATTAGTGAATTTAAATCGGGGACATTGGGCTTCTGGGTCGTTTTCGTTTTGTAATTGGTCGGTTGTAAATTGAAAGTGCTGTTGTATTTTAACATTTGCATCAACACTCGATGACATCACATAATATAACTGTTTTTATTAATTGATTTACCTAGTTTATCGAATATTTTGCAATGCTACTACTAAACAGTTTCAAATTCAGAGCGTAGCAGAATACCGTAATGAAGTTAAACGAAGTCATAAAGAACATACAAGACCCCTGTACTGCTCTACAAATTACCACATATAATGACTTGCTTGTATGCATTGATATTCATTGAAGAAGTTTATCATGCATAGGTTCTTTTTGCACCTGTCGTTTTGAACACCGTCCATAATGTAGTTTGTAATTACAGGTATATTTTTAGATTTTCAGATGACAAGAATATCGGCTGTCTTCAATGTTACAGCAGTTTTATAAATTTTCTAAATCATTATCGAAGAAATGTTAGTGAGCTATAATTTAGTTCACGAAGAGTTAAAATATATTTTTCAACACACAATTGGTTTTTCCACTCCCTATCTTGTTGCCCACTTTCCTTTTGGGAATTTCGAACATGTTTTCAGTGAAATGAGTTTTATCTTTTGAGAAAATACCTTCGGCAAAACGGTTTTTAAAATTTTTTTTTAGGGGATGGGACTATATCAAAATATCTTTTCTTTATATCAAGCTGGTTTCGAAAAACCTTTAAATGGTTTTCTGCGAACGATGCAAGATTATGTGAGATTCTTACTCACTAAAAAACATCAATCGCCGACGACGGGTAGTAGATACTAAATGTGAATAGGAAGGATAAAGGGTTTCTGCATGAAAAGACAAATTTTTATTGTATAATATCTTGAACGACAGGTTAGCATTGACGACATAAAGTGAAGTCTGCAGCAATAGGCGCAAATGGGCTGGTCACCGAGATACAGAAACGATCTAGCGGATTCCATCGATAAATCTAGTAAAAGAAATGAAAAATGTGTAATGCATATAAATAGCCAACGCGAGTTTCAAGTCTGCATCAAAGTGAAAATTAAACGACTGTCGTTCCCAAAGGAGTCAACAATGACAACAACATCAGTTTTGGATCTGATTCAAAACGACTTATGTGGTTCAATACAGGCTACACATGACCATAGAAAAATAACCATGCTTTTCACCGATCTTAAGGTCTAATACCACATAGATTACCTCCCTGAAGACAAGAGTCCAAATATTTTGATTCGTTGACTTCATGGTATACCCCCCGAAAAGGTAAACGAGGATCTCGAGCGACAGGAGTTTAATCGCTTTGAAGCCTACTACCTCAAAAGAAGAATATACACTTCTAAATTACTGAAGTTGCGGCTTCAAACAAAGAGATAATCGGCGTAAAGACCATCTACCACCTTGTCTGGCAAATTGCGTCAGGAAAAAAACGTGCAAGAATGACACAGTGCCACAACTGTCAACAATGTGGACTCTCTGGAATAAACTGCCAAGCCTAGGCTCACTGTGTCAAATGCGAGGAGGTAGATCACTTCCAAAGCTACAAAAAATTGAGCTAAGAACAGCCAAATGGTACCAACTGTGGACGTGAGCATCCTACCAGCTATGGGGGCTGCCTACGTAATCCGAAAACTTGACGAAATCTGTCGCACAAGTGACGAGTGAGACGCAAACATTATCACTCATCTTACTGGTCTTATATCAACTTACAATCCAATTCCAAAGCCCTCCACTAGCTCGGCTAATCCATCCAATCCGGAACATATGGGCTAGTTTTTGACTATCTTTCAAGAACAGTTGCACTCATTGATGAAAAACATGATGGTCAAAATGTCATGTTTACGACCCAAACTAACCAACATACTCTATCCTTCAATAATAAATGAACCAAACTAGTCAGCTTTCCATTTTAACGCAGAATGCGAATTCTCTGCTAAATAAAAAATGCAAACTGATCTAATTTTTGATTGATTTCAAAGTTGGCAGCATGCTCCTGTAGGAAGCATTCCTCAAATCCGGGAATTATCTTCGGGTCCCCAACTACAACACATATCGAAGTGATAGGCTGATTTCAAGGGGAGGAGGTATCGCAACACTTGTGAAAAAGAACATCATCATTCTATCGCAAGCACTATCTTCAGGAGTACAGAAGCTAGTCTCATAAAGGTGCAAACAGGCACTCTCGAGTTTATCGTGATATCGGTCAATAAAAACCATAACGCACAGGGCTTCACTCAAGATCTTCGTGCACTCTTCGACCAAGAGAGTGCAATCTTCCTTGCGGGAGACCTCAACGCGTACAGCCGCCATTGGAGAACTGTGAGAATTTACCGCACCGGGACTGAGCTGCAAGAGTTCGTCACAGTATTATAAACATGCTGCACATCCCCGATGAGCCAACACATTTTGGTCCCAGGAGCAGCAATGTCTTTAGAGCTTTCACACGGAATCAACCAAAACGCGCACATAAATGTCTTCAGCGAGTAGGCATCAAACTATAAGCGGGTGCTCTTTTGCATCGATAATATCTTCATCGACGTGCCACTAAAGCGGTAGATTATCACCAAATGGGAAACTTTCCGAATCGCACTGGCAGAAGAAGCTATCATTGAAATTTCTGAAACAGTCAGCGACTTAAGAGTCAGTAGAACTCATCAGACGCTATAATTCACGTAAGAGGGGACTACTACACGGTCAATACTCTGATAGAGGTCGAACGAAATCCTTGCGAACTCTCAAAGTCAATCAAGATATTTACACGAAGGAGGAATCAAATCCGTAAAAGAGTTAGAGACATAGGCGACCCTAGACTGAAACGGGAAGTGAATCGGTTAACCAATACTATTCGCAGCCAAATAAGCGGGTTTCAGAACGAACTGTAGGATAACCTGATAAAGAGCATCGACTGTCGAAATATTTTAAAACGAAAAACCAACGAATAATTCCACAAATTAACGGATCCCGAGGTCTAAAATATGATTTGGCAGGCAAGGCAGAATTCTTTATTGATTCTCGAGCTGCAGTTTCAGATTAACTTATCATCGGACGACAAGCTTGGTGAAAGCTAGGAGAAACACAAACTCTCAGTACTGGGCGACATTATCTACATATTAAATCAACTGATTTGGACGAAGGTAAGAGCCTGGTTATTTGTCTGAATCGACATAAATTGTGTGGAGCTGACCAAATCAGGAATCTCTGCCTTAACCATGCACCAGCCACCATACTACTGACTTTCACAGACATCATTAACGCGTGTTTCCGACTGCGGACATGAAAACGAGCTATCATTCAGGTACCCTAAACTAGGCCCATCAAAGGCTCATTTGCTAAAGTACTGTGCTTCAGTGACACAACCAGGCTATTTGTAAATTCTTTTATTTGTACATGTCTTTCCCCTCAGACTTGAGTCGGTTATTCTTGACTGAAAAGAAAGTCCCTCAGTCACTTTTTAGGTACCGAGTCCTTTGATTTGTTACTTGGTGGATTTCAGGCTCTGAACCATGCATCTGCATCATGTGAAATCTAAAAGAACGTCAAAATATGGTAACTAAAACTTCCAATACCTTATGACATTCATTTCATAATCTTTCATCAAAATCAAACAACCTTTGTACGATTTTCGCCACCCATTCTGAAAACAAACTAACCGCAACTAATAAATTCTCGTAGACCGATAGGTCCAAAGCAGTATCTTATTGCGGATGAAAACATATCTGTCACAGCCATCTTTTCATTCTTCTCCTTCTTCCATATGCTTTTAAAGTCATTGGCATCATTTGTAATTTCATCCTAAGGGTGAACCTCACATCCGTTAATTCATGCAAAAGAGGATGGATGTCATTCACCTGACAAGTTGCTCTTACGTCCGAAACAGTTGCCTTTCTAAAAGATCTGCACATATTACTAACCGTATGGTAGAAAGTGATCTTGAAGAAAATCAAACCTTAATTCCTCCTCCATACATCCATCCGTAGCTACTCTACTACCAGAATATCCGATCCGAAATTCTATCAGGTCGGCAAATGTTTTTTCCCCCGACCAGGTACAAGATGGTAAGGTTTTCATTTTGAAATTTTTTTCCGAAAATAATTTGATAGCGTCTGGTTGCGGTTGTTTTTTTTTTGTACTTTCGGTATGCGGTTGAAAGACCTTAGACCTTTTCCGCTGCACCACAAATTACAGCCATATCGATAATTTCTGTTGCATGTATGACCGTATGTGAATGCCATGGTGAAATGCATCGATGACAGCACTATCAATCATCATCAGCACAGGTTGCGTAGACTAGCTTTACAAATAGCCTCCTGGCTATTTTAAAGGAAATCTCCGAAAATAGTTTTGTACTGCTGCAGTAAACATGATAAAATCGAAAGATTTGATTGCTGATAAAAACTCAGAGCAAAGCTGGCCTTTGAATCACGAGTGAAACTACTGATGCGATTAATTCAAGTCCTTATATAAGACTTCATATGTCTTCCGAGAAGAACAGCTTGTTTTCTGCTGTCGATTTGCAAATCATTGCGAAAACTCTAAACAGTCTACGAAATATCGGTACTCTCTGTATTGCGTTGGTTAAAGAGCCTGCAAAGATCTTGCTGTCCATGTTTTTTTTTACAATCGACAGGCTAGACGAGAATGAAATTTCCAATCATTGCCGTTCGAACAGTGCAGAATCAATTCCTTTAATCGAATCAAATATATGCGCATAAAAGACACTGTGGAACAGTGAATTGGTTCACAACTTAACCAAATAACCGAATGCCGATCATTTCGATTCGTTTAAAAAATTGTGCTTTATATCTTAAGATTAGGTATTCTTCGAATTCACTGTTTTCTTTCCTTAATTTTAAACAACAAATCATTTGATGGACACTTGGTCGATTGCTATACATCATTTCGAGGTGATTTGCTGAACGAAAACGTCGCCTGTTTGCACGTTATTTGAAATTCAAAGAATCTACGTCCACAACGAAACATTTATGCAAGCAACAGTACGTTAAAATCATCTTGAAGAGTGTACCGATTGATGTGAGAGATATTTTTTGAATAGTTTATTTTTGTTTGTTATTGAGATAAAAGAAACTTATTGTAGCCAGAAATCATAGACGTATTCTGACAAGCGAAATAGCATTGAGCTGAACGAATTTTGAAGAAAATTTTCTTTGCAATGAACATCGAACATGTTCAATTAATGGGTTAAAATACTCATGATGCTGATATATACACTGTATAAACATAAAAACTTAGTAATAAGTTACAGCTCGAGGGAGTTGAAAACAGTGTAATCAAAAATCAATCTTCGAAGTTTGAAAAGCTAAGAAAATTCTATGAAAAAACTATGTGCTTGAGACGAAGCTGGAAATTCCTAGTAAATTATCTTTTCAGCGAAACTGTTATTCAAATCATGTTATTTGTATTTATTGCGCATCAAAATCAAGTACTATAGAGAAGATATAAACAAAGTTACATCTCCCAATATACACTGACTTCAAATCACTAATTTTACTAATTTTACTCATCTGAAATCCACTAGGACTAAAAAATTCGTAAACAAAATCATTATGAATGACTTTTCAGACAGAAATCATTCTGTAGTGTAGCATCGACACTATACGGTAAGTTTAGAAGCTATTTGTATTTTATCTAAGCATAATAGGTACATCAGTTCTGATAGTAGGAGCGTGTCACTGTTGTTTTGCCCTCGCCTCGATTGTTTACGAAATCCATGCTCATTATAAAATCATTTCACAGCATGACCTTAGTAATAGTAAACAATTATTTTTATCCTAAGTAATTAATAGACGTCCGAATCATCAATAAAACCTATAAAACTCCGTATCGAATAATCCATGGGGAACTTAACAAGTCAATAATTTTGCTGCGTAAACTGCGCTATAAACGAAGTAATTAATATCATGTTTATTCATAACTGAATTCATGGCTAAATGACATATCTTTGACATTTGTTATTCTCTATCAACCCTTTGTACAAGCAGTTGTCTCTGAAAAATATCAACTACAGCCACATGTCTCTCCTCTCTCTTCTTGCATTCTAAGCAATGAGTCTATTGGAAATTAGAACACATGGCAGTCACTGGTTACTGCTGCTATTGTCCAATCTATAAGCTGATAAAATTGCCATGGAGAATCATCATCAAGTCGTTTTCATCGTTATTATTTATGTGATAACAAAACGAACTGACGGCAAAGTACGCAATCTGAATGTGGCAATTGATAAGCATAACATGAGACAACTGTAGCGCATTGTATCTATTTTGAAGTGACTAAAGCTAGCTATTTCGTGTCCGTACGTAACAAGCTTGATGTACCATATACAACAATATCAATACGAGACACTGTCATACAGACAGTTTTGCGAAAAAAAAGTCACGATCTGTAAAGATGTTGCCGTTATCAGTGTTTGTTGCGACTTCATTGCTATCAAAAACATGTTTTACGAAATTCCGATCAATTCGAAATAATGTTGAAACGACACGACCAACTCAAATAGCAAGAAATTCGAAGCAAAAATACTAATCAGCTATTAGAGTGTATGAATTTCTGTTTTTTTTTTTGTGCTATCATAGAAATCATTCTATTTATTGCTGGTACCCCTAACTTACACTCATTACTAACACATTTCGCGTAAGTTTTATATTGATGATTTATTTGTGCTGCAACATTATGAATATGAAATAAATAGGTATATTTTGTGTTGCGAAGAACCATCAGGACGATTAACAAAAACATTTATGAGACATACTTAAATTGAGACGTGATTAAAATGCTTCATTTGTTTTGAATTATTTTTGTATCTTTTAGTATATTTTCGTCGAGCTTGATTAAATGATGATCATACAGGATTTGCTTTGCCTCAGCACAGATTTTGTGTAATCGGAGTATATATTAAAATGGCAAAGTAGTAACAAATGAATAAGAAATGAACAAGGAAAATAAGGTTAATTTGGATATACAAAAGACCATCCTACATTAACAACGTTGCTGGCTCATTGGATGATGGACAACAAGTTGACGTCATCTACACGGATTTTGCTAAGGCTTTTGACAAAGTAGATCATACTGTGTTGTTCGGTAAGTTGCGCAATTGCGGCATGTATGGAATCCTTCATTCCTGGTTCTCCTCTTATATTGTTAACCGTACTTGTCGTGATGTCTTCAGTGGTAGCTTTTCTTCATCCTACATCTGGTGTGCCACAAGATTGCATCTTCGGGCCGCTTCTGTTCGTAATATTCATTAATGACCTTCCCAGTTGTTTCAATAATGTTTTTCTCCTTTACGCGAAAGACCTTAGGCTCCTACGAGTTAGTTTTTTCTTTTCAAGATTGCCTGTATCTTCAATCAGATCTTACGACGAGGGTTGATCCAAAAGTAGTGATAATCGGTTATTTCCAGTTCGCATAAAATTTAAAAAAAAAATTTACTACCTCGTATACCCACTAGCTCAGCATAAAAAATCAAATAAATAGGCCACGATTCCAGGGAGGTACATTCATTTGAATACGAACCGTCGAAGATAGAAGATCAAAATTGAGGAAAACGAAATTAGAGCTGTCATTAAGTACCTGTGTTTGAAAAAAATAGTCTACCAAAGACTTAGACAGCGATTTGGTGGAAACATTAGGGGACTCTGCTCCTCTATATTCCACCGTTCCACGCTGGACCAACGAGTTTAAGCTGGGAAAAACATCCACTGAATGTGAACACCACAAAGGACGTCCATCCACGTCCTTCACTGAAGACAACGTGAAAAAATTCGAAGATACCGTGTTGCTAGATCAAAGAGTGACTATCAGGCATGTAGCTGAGGTCACAGGGATCTCGTTTGGCAGTGTACAAAGAATTGAAGAAGGTTTCTGAGCGTTGGGGGCCGAGAATGTTAACCGACGACCAAAAGAAGAAACGAATCGACATTGCGAGGGCGAATCTCGAAAAGTTCCAAATGTTGTTAGAACCTGTTCGCCTGTAATGCCTGTAATGTTTCAATTTTCATTTCTAATTTGTTGTTGCTATTTTCCATTTTCAATAATTTAATGTTGCTATTATTATCCTAATATTGTTATTATTTGTCTGTTTTTTTTTTACTTAATGCCTTCCTTTTTCGTTGACAGCCACTCTGCACGCGTTTATCAGCGTAATCGTCGTTGAATTCGTTGATAACTCAGACTGATAAAAATTAGCATGATTTGGCAGTCTATACGACTGGCGAAAGTTCAGATCCGTTCAACAAAACCATGTTCCAATTCATGTGTCTGTCTTCAAACCATCCGTGTAAATCCAGGCGTCACAGGTGACTCCTTTTATCATCCAGTCTGTTCTTTTAGGTACTTTAATCTGGAAGTTCCAGTAAAGAAACATTATTTTGCTTTAGTGATCTGTATCTTCAGTGAAGACCGTATCACCTTCAGCAGTCTTTAAGAATGCCGATGTTGCCTCGTTATGGTGATTTTTAATGCATCCGTGATACATATGCAAGCTAAACTTTGCAGTCTTGTTATTTTCTTGATATTGGTCTTGCTCTTCTGTCGTCAACCATATGACCGCTCCATACACCAAAATCGATATCCCTACGTATGTGACTCTAGGTATACATAGAAAGACTCTAGGCATACATAGAAAGTTTAGGATCCGAAGTTTATGACCCTAGGTACTGGAGTGGGCAAATTATTGCACGATCTTTACGAATTATATTCTTCCAATTAGTCCCTGAGTTCAGTTCTCCGTCTAAAATAAGGCCCAAAAATATAATACTGTTAATAGCTTTCATTGCTATTTCATGCAAGCTGTGTACTAATAATCGGCAACTTGTGTTTTCTTGTTAAGAGTACAAGTTCAATTTTTATCGCGATTGCCCTAAGACCAGTTTTTCAAGCCCATTTTTGGATCCCGTCCAGGTCCAACAAGATTTTTAGGAACGCACCTATAACAAGTAACACAATGTCATCGGCTTCCGCCACTGCCTCGAAACCACTGTTCATTACATTTTTCAGTATGCCATTGACTGACAACATGCAGAAAAATATAATGCTTCCTTGTGGTGCTCCCGTGCCAACTACACTGAGAAAACACATGGCGCCAGACGCCATAATTTATAGACTTCTGGCGCCATGTACATAGTCGATTTAGGGATTGTGATAAAATATAGCGCCACACGCCATAATACATGGCGAAAAGTACATAGGCCTACACGCCATGTACATGGCGTGGCGGACTATATTTCGTGGCGTGGAGAACTATAGTGCATGGCGTGGAGAGCTATAACACATGGCGTGGAAGACTATACTGTATGGCGTGGAGGACTATAGTACATGGCGTGGAGGACTATAGTACATGGCGTGGAGGACTATAGTACATGGCGTGGAGGACTATAGTACATGGCGTGGAGGACTATAGTACATGGCGTGGAGGACTATAGTACATGGCGTGGATGACTATAGTACATGGCATGGAAGACTATAGTCAATTGAAAAAGCAAATCAGTCAAAACAGTGCTACTTACCATAAATGAGCACACGGAGAAGTCACTTGCTTGCAACAAACAGTTGCTGGCTGCATTTAGAGTCGCCGAAGGAGCCATTCAATAATATGCACCCTTAGCCGATTGAGAATGTTGTCGATCTATCGACGATACTCAAGTATCACTTGCTGACATTTATAGATCCCCTCACACAGTATGGCTGCGAGTTATAATTGTAGTGCCATGAGCCATATTACATGGCTCATGGCACTATGTAATATGGCGTGTGGGGCCATAATTTCTGCGCCATGTAATTATGGCGCTAGGAGCTATACTGCATGGCTCAGGGCACTATATGCATAGCGTGTGGCACCATAAATGCTGCGCCATGTAACATGGGACCACGCGCTATGTAGATTCTCAGATTATGGCGCTGGGAGCCATATTGCATGGCTCAGAGTACTATGTACATGGCGTATGGGACCATAAATAATGCGCTATGTTACATGGCTCTGGGCGCTATGTGGATTTTTTTCAGTGTACTTTCTCCATTTTAGCCTCTCGAAAAATTAGCCTCAATTTGCCTGTTTCTCAGCAAATTCGATGACAAAGTCGTAAGCGTTTCATCCATTCCATATTGAAGCAAGGCATTGATAATATTCTCAATGGTTGCATTGTTGCAAGCTCCATCGGTGTCTAAAACCTGCTAAAATGAATTCTTTTTGCCGAAAGGATGTACTGTGCCGGTTACTTTATCCTGTGCTGTCTCTACTGACCTGCCCACTAGGCACGCGTGTTTATTAACACAGAGTCTCGCGTCGCGTCGTCAAGCAAACTCTTGGCGTGCAAACCTATCAGCGTATTTAGTGATTTTAGAAGAAAAGATATTAAGGTAGTTGATCCAAAATCTTTCATATTATGATTTTTTAACCTGCCAGGTTTCAGAATAGAAATGAGTCTAGCTTTTTCCCATTGCTTGGGTTCTATCTCAAAACGGAAACAAGCAGCAAAAGTACGCTACAGTATAGGAACGGTCATCAGGTCTGCCCGCTGGAGCATGATAAGTAATATCTTATCGGTCCTTGTGGCTATGTACGAGCAACACATTTTCAGGTAATTCGACGTACAAACCTAAATTACGCGAGTGTTAACTATTTATAAACATCAGTCGAAATCGCCTATGAGAACATCATACTTGGAATAATACAAGATTTGCAGCTATTGCGCTCTTAGTTACGCTTTTCCAGATCCTCACAGCCACGCTTGTTAGACCTTAGAAGTCGAATCAAAGTATGTATATGAATGTGAGTTGATATTGTAAGTTCTACGATTTCATTCACTCTTAATTTTGCTCAGATCATATCTACAGCTGGGTTAATTCAAAGCCCAGTATGTGATCGTGGTCGGATTCGAACCCGGGACCACACACATTAGTAGTCAAAACTTTACTCACTCAACTCCATAGGCTAGTACCTAGATTAAATTATTCATAGCTAGGAAGTCTTCGAACTACATAAATTCGGAAACGACTGGCCTCATTTGCTCTGAATAACAAATGTAAGATTTCTGGATGTCCCCCCACCCCTTCAGACATTGTTCATGAGAGATCAGAGCTCAACTAAAAACAAAAAAAATTTTAGTTTTTTGAATAAAAGGCACTATAAATCAACTGACATGCAAGTATTTCTTGGTAGATTTTTAGTCTCTTCGAAAATTTTAAAAAATATCGAAGATTATACAGGCAACGTGTATTTGTTAACATGAAAATAAAATTATAAAGAGTTTCATTGAATCATATATTTTTTCAAAAGTTTGACTTTCCTCTCTCCTGAATTGAACTTTTGAAAAGGCACGCTCTATAAATTTGCAAAGCTACTACGGTTTGAAAATCAAGCTTCCATGAACCAAAATTTAAGTGATCAAAGCAAATATTTCTTCAACTTTCAGCTCAGTTAGGATGCGAAATTAATATTTGAAAAAAAAAAAATATTTATTTAATCACAATCACTTCCAAAACCCTAGCTCCACAGCATGCAAAGCAATCCTTTCTTCGCAATCGAATTGCCTTTTGCCTAACCAATATCAGAAATCTGTTTGAAAAGTCTTTTTTATTAGTAATACCTCTTCAAAGTGCTCATTATTCAGGTCTCGACTTTGAATCTGATATAATGAAGTCGTAGAATGCTTTATTTTTTTTATTATTGATGAAATAAATAAAGACGTCAAGAACATTCGAGAAAAAACCTAGGTGAAACTATATAATTATTAAAATATCTCAAGTTTAAAATTAGAATGTGTAAGGCATTTGCATATAATCAACTATTTGCTATTTCATGCAAGCTGTGTACTAATAATCGGCAACTTGTGTTTTCTTGTTAAGAGTACAAGTTCAATTTTTATCGCGATTGCCCTAAGACCAGTTTTTCAAGCCCATTTTTGGATCCCGTCCAGGTCCAACAAGATTTTTAGGAACGCACCTATAACAAGTAACACAATGTCATCGGCTTCCGCCACTGCCTCGAAACCACTGTTCATTACATTTTTCAGTATGCCATTGACTGACAACATGCAGAAAAATATAATGCTTCCTTGTGGTGCTCCCGTGCCAACTACACTGAGAAAACACATGGCGCCAGACGCCATAATTTATAGACTTCTGGCGCCATGTACATAGTCGATTTAGGGATTGTGATAAAATATAGCGCCACACGCCATAATACATGGCGAAAAGTACATAGGCCTACACGCCATGTACATGGCGTGGCGGACTATATTTCGTGGCGTGGAGAACTATAGTGCATGGCGTGGAGAGCTATAACACATGGCGTGGAAGACTATACTGTATGGCGTGGAGGACTATAGTACATGGCGTGGAGGACTATAGTACATGGCGTGGAGGACTATAGTACATGGCGTGGAGGACTATAGTACATGGCGTGGAGGACTATAGTACATGGCGTGGAGGACTATAGTACATGGCGTGGATGACTATAGTACATGGCATGGAAGACTATAGTCAATTGAAAAAGCAAATCAGTCAAAACAGTGCTACTTACCATAAATGAGCACACGGAGAAGTCACTTGCTTGCAACAAACAGTTGCTGGCTGCATTTAGAGTCGCCGAAGGAGCCATTCAATAATATGCACCCTTAGCCGATTGAGAATGTTGTCGATCTATCGACGATACTCAAGTATCACTTGCTGACATTTATAGATCCCCTCACACAGTATGGCTGCGAGTTATAATTGTAGTGCCATGAGCCATATTACATGGCTCATGGCACTATGTAATATGGCGTGTGGGGCCATAATTTCTGCGCCATGTAATTATGGCGCTAGGAGCTATACTGCATGGCTCAGGGCACTATATGCATAGCGTGTGGCACCATAAATGCTGCGCCATGTAACATGGGACCACGCGCTATGTAGATTCTCAGATTATGGCGCTGGGAGCCATATTGCATGGCTCAGAGTACTATGTACATGGCGTATGGGACCATAAATAATGCGCTATGTTACATGGCTCTGGGCGCTATGTGGATTTTTTTCAGTGTACTTTCTCCATTTTAGCCTCTCGAAAAATTAGCCTCAATTTGCCTGTTTCTCAGCAAATTCGATGACAAAGTCGTAAGCGTTTCATCCATTCCATATTGAAGCAAGGCATTGATAATATTCTCAATGGTTGCATTGTTGCAAGCTCCATCGGTGTCTAAAACCTGCTAAAATGAATTCTTTTTGCCGAAAGGATGTACTGTGCCGGTTACTTTATCCTGTGCTGTCTCTACTGACCTGCCCACTAGGCACGCGTGTTTATTAACACAGAGTCTCGCGTCGCGTCGTCAAGCAAACTCTTGGCGTGCAAACCTATCAGCGTATTTAGTGATTTTAGAAGAAAAGATATTAAGGTAGTTGATCCAAAATCTTTCATATTATGATTTTTTAACCTGCCAGGTTTCAGAATAGAAATGAGTCTAGCTTTTTCCCATTGCTTGGGTTCTATCTCAAAACGGAAACAAGCAGCAAAAGTACGCTACAGTATAGGAACGGTCATCAGGTCTGCCCGCTGGAGCATGATAAGTAATATCTTATCGGTCCTTGTGGCTATGTACGAGCAACACATTTTCAGGTAATTCGACGTACAAACCTAAATTACGCGAGTGTTAACTATTTATAAACATCAGTCGAAATCGCCTATGAGAACATCATACTTGGAATAATACAAGATTTGCAGCTATTGCGCTCTTAGTTACGCTTTTCCAGATCCTCACAGCCACGCTTGTTAGACCTTAGAAGTCGAATCAAAGTATGTATATGAATGTGAGTTGATATTGTAAGTTCTACGATTTCATTCACTCTTAATTTTGCTCAGATCATATCTACAGCTGGGTTAATTCAAAGCCCAGTATGTGATCGTGGTCGGATTCGAACCCGGGACCACACACATTAGTAGTCAAAACTTTACTCACTCAACTCCATAGGCTAGTACCTAGATTAAATTATTCATAGCTAGGAAGTCTTCGAACTACATAAATTCGGAAACGACTGGCCTCATTTGCTCTGAATAACAAATGTAAGATTTCTGGATGTCCCCCCACCCCTTCAGACATTGTTCATGAGAGATCAGAGCTCAACTAAAAACAAAAAAAATTTTAGTTTTTTGAATAAAAGGCACTATAAATCAACTGACATGCAAGTATTTCTTGGTAGATTTTTAGTCTCTTCGAAAATTTTAAAAAATATCGAAGATTATACAGGCAACGTGTATTTGTTAACATGAAAATAAAATTATAAAGAGTTTCATTGAATCATATATTTTTTCAAAAGTTTGACTTTCCTCTCTCCTGAATTGAACTTTTGAAAAGGCACGCTCTATAAATTTGCAAAGCTACTACGGTTTGAAAATCAAGCTTCCATGAACCAAAATTTAAGTGATCAAAGCAAATATTTCTTCAACTTTCAGCTCAGTTAGGATGCGAAATTAATATTTGAAAAAAAAAAAATATTTATTTAATCACAATCACTTCCAAAACCCTAGCTCCACAGCATGCAAAGCAATCCTTTCTTCGCAATCGAATTGCCTTTTGCCTAACCAATATCAGAAATCTGTTTGAAAAGTCTTTTTTATTAGTAATACCTCTTCAAAGTGCTCATTATTCAGGTCTCGACTTTGAATCTGATATAATGAAGTCGTAGAATGCTTTATTTTTTTTATTATTGATGAAATAAATAAAGACGTCAAGAACATTCGAGAAAAAACCTAGGTGAAACTATATAATTATTAAAATATCTCAAGTTTAAAATTAGAATGTGTAAGGCATTTGCATATAATCAACTGACATTTTGTTATTAGCCCTACACGCTTTCCCTTATTGTAAAGTCGCTAATTCTCAGTAAAAACCCATTTCTACATCAGATTAATAACAAGCGTCTCAACACTTAATCATTTCCCTTAAATCACTGCGAAAACATGCAATAATGAGTGCATTCTTTGTTCTTAGCAGTTCATAATCATTACCAAAATACAAAACTAGTTTATCTTAAGTTGCATTTTTGTCAATATCTGCAGGCCTAAAGTGTTGAGTCATTGTTTCGTTAATGTTCTTGTCGTCGCCAACTACCAAATATGTAAGTATTTGAAATTGCATTCGTCGACGAAAATGGGCGTGCATATGGATTATGTGTTTGAGGACTTTTCACTTAATTAACATATGCCCAATTAAATAGATTTTAAGTACCTGGATACATATTTGTATTGTCGATTAATGTAATTTTGTACGTATCCGAACTGAAGCTTGTGGTAATGAAACATTAATGTAAATGAGGTAGTGCATATATAAGTTGACTAGCTAAGCAAGGAGGTCTTTATGGCTGTATTACTTTTAGTACGAGAATACTTGTTATGCATTATATGTATCTAGATGCAAATTTTATGGACATGAATCTCAACTGAAATCTTTTGAGAAAAACGTGTAGTTTGTAGTAACAACTTTCAATAGGTCCTCGCGTAGTAGATATGAGCTATGAAATTTTTGTTTTGAGACAATTATGAGTTTTAAACTTTTAATTTTAGATTTAGTTTGATTCTTTGTAGGTATCAGCATTGCTTTCGGGAAAAGTATATTACACCTCTTAATAACTAGAAAATAACGCTTAATTGCACACATAGACAAAACTTAGGTTAGGTTGACGTGACTGCCGATCTACAGAGGCCTGACGACCAGCACACATAGGCACAAGAAAGGCCCATTGTGAAGCCACAATATTTAGTGACTCTCTTCTACTCACTAAAGTCAGGAAACCATTTGCTTCCTTTGACAAAGCGGACTATCCCCTTTAGATTTACCAAGGACAGTTCCGTCAGATTTGAGAGAAAGGGTGGACCAAGTGCTGCCAATCTTCTCCTTGCCAAAGCCGGACACTGGCACATGAGATGAAGGACGGATTCCTCCTCATCCTCAGAGCCATAGCTCCGACAGAAATCATTAAACCCTACGCCCAAACGTTGTGCATGCCGCCCTATAAGACAGTGGCCCGTTAGAACGTCCACAGTGCAACGAAGGGCGCTTCGAGTTAAGCCTAAAAGGTGCCTGGTGCGATGCGCAACCATGGATACCCAGGACTGCCTTGTTATCACACAGGAAGATTCATCTGCCCAGGACTTCTTAGCGTCCTCAAGATATTTTTGCCTGATGGCCAGTTTGACCGATGTCATCGGTATACCTATTGAGAATGAGCAAGAGACCTCAGGTAGCAAAGTTATAAGTCTTGCTAGCTCATCGGCCTCACAGTCGCCCTGTCCAGGTACCCAAATCAATTGAACAACTGAATGTCTCGACATCTCCCTAAGAGATGCACGGCATTCAGCAACAATCATGGACACTGTACAAGAACCAGCAAGGGACTTAATAGCCGCTTGGCTATCTGTGAAAATACCAATATTGACCCCGAATATTCGATTACACAGAAGCCAGTCGACTGCCTGATAAATAGCCGCTACCTCCGCCTGAAAGCCACTACAGTTGTCTGGTAGACGGAGGGACAGCTTGAGATTCAGCTCATCTGAATATACACCACTCACGACTCTATTGTTTAGCTTTGTTTCAGTGTACACATGGATAAGCCCATTATCAAGGGTGACACCTCCCTGCCAGGAATGCGAGTTGTGAACTCCAAGTCCAGTATGCATTGCGGAGCGATATAGTCAACAACCGCTGGTGCGGGTACTCCCTCGGCCAAGATCCTCGCATAACCGAACTCTGTTCTATTCCATGCTGAGATACAATTTAGTCTCACAGCAGCAAGATTAGCTTGCTGCGAGATCAGTAAATTAGTTAGTAGCCAATGTAACAGCACAAAAGGTGCTTTAGTAGGGGTGGAGCGGAGCGCTCCAGTTACCAGTAGCGCAGCAATTCTCCGCACTTTTTCAGCAGCCTTAACAGCCTTTAACAGCAGCCTGCCACCAGAACGCCACCCCAAGCAATAGAATTGGTTCCACCACAGCAGTATAAAGCCAAGCAACAGTACGAGGCTGCAATCTCCAGCTCACCCCTATGGCCCTTTTACAGCAGTTAAGTGCGTTGAAAGCCTTCCGAGCTCTTTCTGCTACATTGTAGGTCCATAGTAACTTCGAGTCAAGGATCAGCCCTAAGTATTTGACCTTCTGGCTCAAGTTAATGGACCCCCTTTTAATTTGAGTAACTCAATACCAGGAACTTTTTACTTCCTTGTAAACAGCACTAGTTCCGTTACACTTACTTAACAATAAACTTAACAATATAGTTAAAAGACTTCTATGTCAAAGCTTATCTCAAGCTCAAAAGAGTTTTCCCATACAAGTTGACCAAATTTAGACTTTTAAGGGTAAAATCAAAAAGTTATATTTCAGCTTCAGTGGGGCAAACTCACTTCGAGAACTTGTGACAATAGAAATGCCAAAAGGTTCTCCCACTGAACCTTGTTTTTACGGCACGTTTGGCGCAGATTTCCCTAGTTCATCAGGTAAGATCCACCAAAAAACATTGCTTAGTCAAATTCGGTTTCGTACTTTATTTTATTATTCATTTTATAACATATTTAAAAAATTAATTTGTCAAATGACATCATGGCAACTAGTAGTAAAACACAATTTTGTTCGTTTGAAAATTTCACGAATCACAAGGCTAAAAATCTGCAGCCTTGTTCAAAATATCTGAAAAAAATATCTATGAACTCCTCAATTTTTTAATCCTCTTGCTTTAAGCTGGATCAAAGTTATCAAAGTCGTATTCCAGATAAAAAGAAAAGATGACAATTTAATCCGTTTCCTACTCTTATCCAATCAATTATAACAAATGCAGCCCCATCGATGATAACGTATTCCAAATTTGTAATGGTGTTTCTGTACTGCTGTATTTTAGGGTACAAGCTATATGTGGGCTAGGAACTTTTTCCTGCATCAGAAAACATATCTTGATATTGTAAGAGATTTTGTATGATTATTTTATTGTTGGCAAACGAAAGTTTACACGTGTGTTGGTGACGAAATGGAACAAAGAATTAGCATTAAATTTTGCTTTGAAAATGGAATAATGTACAGCGCCGAAGTGAAAATGTAAATGATACTTTTGGCAAATCTTTTATGTTTAAATAAGCGTTGATACTTGGTATAAACGTTTCCAAAAGCACCGTGAAAACGTAAGATGACGACCGCCTTGGACGTCCTAGCCCATCAACAACCGATGAGAACGTCCATTAAGTGACCGAAATGATTATGGACAACCATCGAATCACTATTGGAGAAGTTGCTGATGATGTTGGGATATCATTTGGCTCATGTCAAGCTATTTTATCTGATGTTTTTGGGCATGAAACGAGTGGCAGTAAAGTTTGTTCGAAAGATTGTTCAATTTCGACCAACAACAGCACTGAATTATTGCTGAATGAAGTCGTTCTTCGATTTCAACAGAGTAATTTATCATAATTTTTTGTCACTAGGTTGTACGGTCAATAAGGATTAGTACTTGGAACTTCTACGCTGTTTGCGTAATGCAATCCGAAGAAAGCGTCTGAAATTGTGGCGAAACAATTCATAGCCACTGCACCACAATAATGCACCTTCACTATTGCTCCGTGAATTTGTGGCCAGAAACAATATCCTCATTCTTCGGACACGGCCTCCTGTGACTTCTTCCTTTTCCGGAAGCTGAAAAGACTCATGAAAGGGCGGGTGACGTTTTGCCAACATTGAAAAGATACAGGTAAGAATTGCTGAAGAAGCTAAAAGTCATATCGAAAATTGCGTTCCAGAAGTGCTTTGAAGATTAGTAAAAACGCTGGCACAAGTGTATTATGTCTGATGGGGAGTACTTTGTAAGGAACACAATTAATATCAATGAATAAATAAAGATTTTCAAAGAAAAAATAAAATTTCACGTATTTTTTGATCACACGTCGTACTGATAGTTGAAGTCTAATTTTGGAGCTTCATGATTAAGTTGGCTATACTATTTCCTGAATGCAAAAAGGCTAAGATAACGCTATCTGTTGGTAAACAGCGAAACTATATTCAAGTCCCGAATAGCTCAATTGCCATTTTATAGGATTTAACCTATTTTTGTCAACCCATTCGAAAGGATATTAGGTAAAAAGTCAACGGTAAATTGTTTCTCAACCAAACATAAATTTTGAATGTATTTTAGAAACCAAAAGATAACGTGGAAAGGAAGCGTCAATGCGATGATTTTAGCAATTTTAGTTTCCTTCATTGTTTCTTCCTTGATCCCGTTTTGCCAAGCAAACGAACTTTATTGGCAGAAACGAATTAGATTGACAAAAACCCGTATGAACTGTTTAAGGTCGGAAGATTTTACTGAACCATGTGGCTCTTATAAATATTTCAAAACAAGACCAAATATTTTTTATAAATTAAATTAAAATTAATTATCCTTTGATATAATTGACTTGAACTCCTTAAGGGAGGGGTAAAGGTTTCAGCGTACAACAACACTTTTTTTATTTTTTTTATAAAAAATTTATTCAAAATAATTACGATTGTTTCGATTAAACTTTGTGGGTAGGGGTGCAAATCCAATTAATAATACTGTCCGAGATCATTTGTGTCAAACGTATTTGAATAATAATTTCCACAGCATTTTCGCCTGTTGTCACGAAAGTGCTCCAAAATTTGGCTATCACGTCACAATATTGATAAAGATTGCGTCAGCAGCGACAAATTCTAAAAATTACATTTTTCTCAACGTTGAGGCACGATAGGCGGATTTGGACAGCGGTTTTGTGTTCAGCCAGCAAAAATACTTTGGAAATGATTAGTCACACTCGTTTATTAACAAGAAAAATTGTTTTCCTGAAGGTGAAATTTTCTAAATTTTGACCCCCTTTGGAAACTTTTTGTTATAAGTTGGAGCCAAAACAACCCCAAAAGTGGATTTCCCATGTTTGAAAACTCAAAAAACACTCAATTTCTACTGGTTCTCATGAATAAATTTCACCTTTTTCCACAAATAAACCACTGTGCGCCGTTGTCTTATTTTTTTTTTTAGAGATATGGATACTTTATTAATTTTCATTTCAATAACATTGTGTAATTTTTGATGTGAAAACCAACCGGTGACAAAGGTTTTTGAAGAACGATTTTGGAAAAAGACGATTTGCGGTGTTCACTGTATCTCAAATGAATATTATCGAAAATCAAAGAACATTAAAATTTAGTCAAAGTATCATCAAATTTTAACAAACTCACCCCGAAACCCCCTCCCCCTACGTTCTCTAATTTCAATTTTTTCAGTTTTAGATTTTTGGTGGTCGTTTGAAGTGAAAATTGCTATTTTTCACGAAATAATTGCTATTTTTCACCTTTTTTTTGGCGGAAAAACCCCTTAATGTAAAAAAAATTCTAAAACTTATCGTTGGGGGGAAGTATTTTACATGTAGAAAGCGTGTGCCAAGTTTGAAATGAATCGGTAATGTGGTTTTAAATGGCAGTGAACACGGACTTTTATATAATTGATTTTTGAAAATGACTACAAAACTCCGAGCTCTCGGAGCAACAATCATAGAGGAGATGGGACTAAGTATTCAATAGCTTCGAGAGTTTTGCTCTGATAACCCCCCCTTAAATAAATCGTATCTTATATTATAGTGTAGAGAGATCGATCCATTTTTCTTTCTCCGACGATTATACGGGTATTGACATGAAAACATTCCAGACGTCTATGGAATGCAAACAATTACTATTTACATGAAATCGTGCTGTTTTTATTACTTGCAAACACACGCACACACTACATACAGTAATCCGGGATCTGTTTGAAGTTCAAAGTCATAAGATTTATTTAATCTTGTGAAATCAACTGATAATCGCATAAAACACGGAATTTGATACAGAACTATGCATATGAGAGTGCGTAGTTTTCAAAAAATAATTTTTTATCTCTAGTTGATATGAATCATATGTACGTCTAACGAAGTTTATAGGTGCGATTATAATTTGATCATCAAATATATACCTATGTGAGTTATCAGACATTTAGTATTTGCAAATGTATAATGTCGTAAAGAAACATAAAGTCATGATACGTATTCCATTTTTGCCTGGTGAAATTTAAGTTGCGTGACATGTTTGATTTTTCCGACGTATTCGTCTTCGCAATTGAAATGCTTATTTAAAAAAAAAAACAAGTTAATTCAAAATTTTAAATTTTAAAATTTCAATTCCTATATGGGATTTTCCGGCAACTACCAACTAGGAACCAAGTTATTTTCTGAAAGACAAAAGCAATCATTTTAAAATAATCCAAAGGGCTAAGCAATGCAACATTAGCCGCGTTTATAACGTGGTTTCAAAGTGGCTTAGGATTAGTCAAACCACGTTGTATACGCGCAGTGGATTGATTTGAGATAAGTCGATTCGATCACGAAATTTTACTGGACCGGATCGACTTGGGCGTTAAAAGACGAGGATCGAGGGATTCAGGATTGAAAAATGTGAAGCCCACTTGAGTTCTATTCATATATGTGATGTTACGATGCGATATACATACTTCACTTTAGTAGAACTAGCTGCATTTTATTCGGTTAATCCACTTTCATCCAGTCACACAAAAAAACCTACTTTGAAGTTTCATTTCAATCAGTTCCAAGCCAAGTCACTCCAAGTCGGTCCTGGTAATGTACGCGGCTATTGTGATTTCAAGTCAATTTTAAAATATGAAACGCAGCAAACATTTATAGCTATGTGTTCTATTTCAGTGCTGTACTATGTGAAATAAACACTTGACGCATATTAAGAACAAAAAACCCATTCTAAATATACATCGATTTTCTGGGAAGAGATAAAACTGCTCAGACCCTTTACAAGTTCCCATGAACGTGTTATACCGGATTTATACATAGGGACGAGCGTCTCGTGGACAAGACTCAGCAAGACATTGGACGAGACTCAGCAAGACATAGGGTGAATTGTTTATTTAGGATATTGCACCATGCAACACGGACCATGCACCATGCACCTTTCATAGGGTGAATTGTTTACTTAGGATATTGCACCATGCATCTTTCGACAGATGTGAGCTGTTTTGTTCAGTTCAATGAACGATGGCTGAGGTACAGGCTGTGGCTATTGCAACTGCCTGGTGTGCGTTGAGTGATTTCAATCTGGGACACGCAAAGACATGTTGTACCGCGTTTACACACATGGCAAATGTTGGCGAGCCGAGTGTGTAAATGGTCCCCTTGTTTACTTTCGGCTGTTTTTTTACATGCGAAGATATGGAGGTAAGTAATTTCACAAGTTCCTCGACGAAACGTTTGCCATATGTGTAAAACAGGCATTGGAAGTCCCAGCGAAAAATTCGAAAATGTGAATGAGCACATGCTACCCTCTCGAATCCCTTTGACTCGATGCATAAAACCGACTTCGCTTCCAGCGGCTTCGAGCTAGGACGAGACGGTCATAAACACTCAGACACAGCAATAAAAGGATCATTATCCCTTCATAAAACAAACAAGAGCCGACAAGCAAACCATTTACACACGCGTGCTTGCCATGAAAAAACAGCCGAGAATAGACAAGGAGACCATTTACACACAGACCTCGTCTACACTTGCCATTCCTCGGCGAGAATGTAAACCCGGCATTAAGCAGCTAAGGATTCAAACAAAAACGAATCCGATCTTTTGAAGAAAAAAATCGGAAGGAACACATACATATGCTTATGAAGATTTTAACAACTCGGGTCTACCCTCCAATCCAAATGGTCATATGTTTCTGTTTAATTTTTCGTCTCCAGAGAAATGAAAAGAATAACTTCAAACATATGTATGCATTTTGGCTAGGAATTTTTTTTTCATGCATAACGAAGAAGTTGACGGGTCTTTTCACCATATTTTCAGAGCTAAAATTTTCAATTCATATCCAGATTATGTTGAAATGTTATCTTTTGCTGATTTAGAACATTTCTTGCCAATTCTGTTGTGTAATTGAAACACAAGGGGAAACTGACTTCCCGTTGCACAAATTAATTTCCGAATACTAATTCAATTCGAATAAAACAGTTCAAAGATGTCAGCTCATTAAAGTATTTGATCAAAAGACTAGGCACCATAAATCAGCACAGCTCTGGGTACTTCAAAGAGACGTGATAAATAAAAAAAAACGGACCTTGCAAACAATATAGAGCGGAAACTATATCTATTATCCACTTCAAACATTGTGACACAAAACCTATAAAAACGCAATTAAAGCCAATCCAACAAATACACAGCATAAATAAAACGGATTTATCAAATTTTCGATTGACCCCCAGAAAGATTCTTCTTACCGCCAAGACAAACTTCAAACAACATCAAAAGCAACTTTCCATTCATTCATTCATCGAACTGAAAATCGGTCTCCATTGACACATTGGCACTTCATTCATAACATACATTCACACATAGTCGGCGCATGCAAAATGCAAGAAACTAGTTTCCAAGATTTTTAATCGAGTTCTAGTCATCGTCGTCATTTGGCGATACAGTTGGAGCATATTGGAGCGTGGGCGATGCGCAAAGTTTTATCGATTACCCAAACGAGATTTGCCAATTACACTGGTATTTGTTTGCCATAGTAATGATCGTCGTATGCAAAACGGTTTGGGTTTAGCTGGCAAGGCATAGATAGGGTTAGGTAAGCCTGCTGTGTGTTGAACTGTGTCTCGACTCTGGCTCCAGTAACGGTCGCTTCTAGTTCAGCATCTTGAACTCAGTTTCTGCACAGTTCACCAAATAGTCCATAGATATACAATAATTTTGGAATGATATGCATACTTGGTCCTACACAGATTTGAAGCGTTAATCTCAGATTTCAAAGTAAGTGCGCGACAGTTTGCTCTTTCAGCACTGGGCCGTGTAGGTATTCGTTTGCGATATTATTGGACCAAGAAAATATTTTAAGTGCCAACACATGCCACTTGTCATGCTACTGGTAACGGTTCGATTCGTTGTTCGACTTAATAAAATTTCGTTGATAATTATTGGTTCAAGAGTTTAATGTTCGATGTTGATAAAATTATAATATGCTGGAGAGATTGTTTGCGAGATGTGATGATTTCTCAGTGAAAGCATAAGGTCAAGCACTGCTGACTTGCGACAATATTATTAACTATTCAGCTTAGCTCAAGCTGGTGACTAGAAGTGACTGTAGTGTATTTATGAAAGAAAAATCGTATTAGGTTTCTTTTGTCATACACTACTCACAAAAGGGCTAATTGGAAGACACATCTTTCGATGAATTAGATGAGTTTATTGAGCTGAGTAGTTTATTATTTTTCAAGGAATTTACTTTTAAATAGAGCAAGCTTGAATGAACTACTGGAAGGCCTCCGCTAAAAGCATGAACAATAAAGGAATGCCACTACAACCGCTGTCGGTTCAGGGTATTGAATTTGGCAAGGGCTTTATGTATACGAGTTTATAAGTTCCATGCCTCACAAATCAAAAACCATACACTCTAGTAGCCGGTACGTTATACATTCGGCTATCCGAGCTTCAGCTACAATTACACATTGTGCCGAAAAAAAATTTAAAATAGATTGTATTGAATAGATTGACTAAATGATTAATGATGAGCCCGTAACTTTTTACTAGTTTCTGTTTTGTTACAGCAACAATACTGCAGATAGGAGCTCAACATTTCTTTTGCTAAAGGTCCAGGTTTCCAAAGAGTTCATGGGACCTTGTTTGCTTGAAGTTCTTTGAGGGACTTGAGCGGAAGAGTTTTAAAAGAATAGAAACATGTTCAGAGTGAACTCTATATCTTTCGTGTCCCAGAAAATTTTCCTAATTTATTTTCAGGATACTCTCTAGTCTCCATTAACCCGAAAAACTCAACAAACTCGTCTGTTCAAACTGTATCAACATCTTTCATGATCAAAATCGTCCTAACAAAAGAGGTAATTGTGAATGCTATCCATAAAGGACCTGGCTCTGACCAAATCTTGGCGTCTTTCCATCCAAACAAAATTTTGAATAATTAATTATATAGTTTTGTTTAAAAAATCAGGCACAACCATTGTCACAGTAGAAGAAGTCGTTCAAATCGTAGATGATGTCATCACTGCTGCCAGATGAAGATATGGCTCAAAGGAGTATCGTACTGCGATTACACTTGACTTCCGAAACGTCTTCAACTCGGTCGGCTGGAAAATCAAAAAATGTTCTTCGAAGATGGACAGGAATAGGGACTTCCTGTCCCTATTTTACGGGCAGGAGGCTAGTACATGAGAACTATAGAGGAACGCTGACCTATGTCTCGGGTGTCCCGCAGAGCTCGATTCTAGGTCCACTCTTATAGAACATCATATACGACAAAGTGCTAGACTATCATTGTCATCTGGGCATACTAGCATTGGATTCGCTGATATAATCATCATGACGAAACATACAGCCCAAATCAAAGTTATGACTGAGTAATATTGGTATTGTTTTGGTAAAAACATGGCTTGAGATAACTAACCTTAATCTTGTACAAAATACAGCCTCCACTTATTACTGGAAATGAGTTGAGTTTTTGCAAGTTACGGTTTTCATCAAGTCGACGTCATCAATAAAGTACCTCGAAGTTCTTCTCGACAAGAGGCTGAAATTCAAAGACCACACAAATTAGGCGATATTCGCTGGGATTTCATTCAATGCTGGGGGTTGACTGTGGTCGCCAACAACGTAGCTCTTTACGCATCTCTAATTCGGGCTGATAATCTGGCGATCAAATCATTAAGGCAGAAGCTAGCTTCAACCTGCAAGCTCAGCACGTTTCGAACTATATATAAGTAATTTTGAAACTGTATCTAAAGAAGTTACAAGCGATGCCAAGATACACGGTCAGGAAAGAAGAGCTAAAGAACTCAGCTACAAAATTTCAGGGACGCTGTCGTGCTTCGGAAATGTGAAGATGAAATCAGCACTTTCTTCCAAGCATAATACCCTGGTTAGAGATTTATTACTTGAAACCAATTTTGTACAGAGAACGGTGACTTTCGCATATATCTCCATGAAATCGGCCATGACGTGACACCAACTTATCCAATCTGCCCAGGAGTAAGTGATGATTTAAATCCCGCAAAATTCGAATGTTCTCGTTCCATCATGCGAAATAGTGTAGTATATGGTGCGATCGGTAGAAAACTGGAATAAAATGACAGAATGTAATGTAAAATGACAGAATGTAATGACCAAGTTGAAAAGAATCGAGCGAATCAGAAATGGTTGTGATCACCAAATATTAAAAGCCTTCCAAATAAGCAATCAAAACCAAGCACCTCGAGATTCAATACTTAACGGCGGAGAAGGTTCAAGAGAACGGTGTCTGATTGAGCACGTAGGCATCTAGGCAAATCATGCATGCTTCTTACCTAGGACGGACTAGGAGTGTCTATAAAGATTCGACAATCCAGGCCGGGTTCAAACCCGTATTGCCAGATTTCTCCCATACATCCGCAATTACGGAAGTTTTCTCAACAGCGTCAGTTTCCCAAACAGTGTCAGCGCTAAATTTATGACTCTAATTCTGTATAGGCATAACTTTTGTGAAGCCACCTTATTCTCGGAAATTATATTTGACAAAGTAGAACTAAAATATATATAAAAAAAAAATTTCAAATGTACAAGCACCCTGCATAGTACTCTTCGATAACTCCTGTGATAGCAGCGAAAGTTCGTGTCACACTCAACAGCTAGCGGAGTGAGAAACTGAGGTTGAAGTTGTATTGTTCTATCTAGAAGTGTGTATGGCATTTTTCTTGGAGAATACTAGACTAGATGTAAAATTTGGTGTTGCATATTATTTATTTTTAAATTTAAATGTCATCTTTGAATATGACATTTAATTTATTTGCGGGTTTTCCCCCAAGAAAATCATCTCGATATTTATTCTCCAAAAAAAAAAAATCCGAGAGAACTTCGAATCCCACATTTGAAGGGCGAGTGGCAATCTGATTCAAACGGGGATTCTTTTCATCCTCCATCTCATCTCACGCATATTTTCAAATGTGATGGCAAACAGTCAGTTGGCAATTTCGGGGTATCACTATTCTGCCCATAAACCCTAAATTTTTCGACAAGCTCACTAACTTTCCTTGATTTATGTACATACAGGCTTCTGATTATCGCCACATGCACGACTTCTACAAAAGATTCTTCGACAGATAATTTTTTTTTATATGACATCAATGTCGTCAACCTAAGGTAGTAATTAGGTGGAAGTAATGAGAATGTTACCCTTCATTCTTACTCCGACATCCTAGACCACTTTTCCAAGCGCCAGGTTGAAGAGGATGCAAAAAATATCGCATCAATTGTCGGTTCCGTCTCTATCATCACGGACCCATCATCACTAAACTGGCCTCCTAAATTAGCGTCTTGCTTGTTGTTCAGTATTTCATCAAAGTGTTGAGCCTACAGAGTTAGTATTCCGAACAGATATAGTTCCCATTTGCCCTTGCAAGTTGAGCAGCGAGATGTGTACTACCTCGTACCAGTCACTTGGTGGTAAAACCATCACGCTCAGAGTGCTGGCTTCCTGAATTGTTCGATTTCACGGATTAGTTTTTCACTAGGCTTTCTCTTTCGCTCGCTAAAACCTGCTCTATCGTTATTACAAATCGTTATAAGCCTCTATGCATTCCTGGATAATGTTCGATAGGTCAACTCACAGAAAACCTTACATTTAGTAGCTAGCTTACAGTCATCATCAAACCATTCGTTTTGACCGTTTCTGCGGCTAAGAGCTACGATATTTGAAGTGCTGCTAAACGTCATTCCCTTGAGCTGTTACTCCAGGGCTACTCAGAACGTTTGTCCATGACTGACTGACTGGTGAGTGTTTTCCTAAGCCCCAGAATTATAATCCACAATCGAAAAACGAAGCCAGAATGATGACTAATTTGAATAATGTTTCTGGAACGTAAGTTCAGCTTGGGTAAAACAATATCTTAAAAACCTGCCTATCAGCACTACGGGGCCTATTATGATTCAAATTCTTTTATCAGAACTGGTAAAATTTCATGAGCTGTTGGCGGATTGTCGTGCAAATAGCAAATCATAATATCAAAATACGATATCGCGTGAATTTTTACATCAGAATTTGAGTTAGGTCTCCAGCACATGACAATATTCACAGACAGGAGCAATGTAGGAAAATCGCCCACTTAATTGCATAATTCTCTTTGAAGAAATGTTCGCCTTTGCACCTTCACAGAACTCCAATTGAAATAAATGAAAGTGTTTGCCGAATTCCGGTGTTTGCTCCCATCCATTTTTTTTTATAAATCTTATTCTGGTGATAAAGTCTTTGAGCGCAGTAGAACTAGGTTGACGCATAATATCCATTGCACCTAAGCAAATCATACCTCAAAATAAATTTAGATATTTTTCTGATTTGAATGTTTGGGCTTTGATGCATTCGGCTGTAAAAATCTGTTTTCGAATATCATCTCATATTTTTTTACAAATATTTAAAAACTTCAAGTATAATGCTTCGTACAGCACTGGATTAGTTACAATACAATTTTAAAATATACCCAAAGTTACTGTAGCTATTGTTCTTCAACCTTTTTGAATTGGTTTTTATGTAACAATTTCGATTGTCAATGTCTCTTTCTATATCATAAATAATTTCTTCTTTATAATGGAACCTCCACCATAGGCGTGCACGGAACTTTGATATGGGGGAGTCAAATACTCGTATTTCAGCACCCTTCCGATAATTTTCAGTGAAATACTGTGAAAAGCCAGGACAGATTTAGTATGGGGTAAACTGCAACATAAATTATTCAATAGAAATTATGTAATAGAAGAGACAACTGCCTCCCTTCGCCCTCGACTGGCCACACCACTGATTCTCATCAAACCATTGTTTAGTTAGCTGGCCTAAAAACAATTGTTTGCTGTATAACAATCAGATAACGTTTTCAACTCAAAAACTAAGTTGTATTTTTATAAACTAAATATATTTCAGCTTCTCGGGTGGACACCTTCTGACATATTTCTGTGTTTCAGCTGTACAACTTTGTCAGTACTTATAATAAATGAGTTCTCCATATCACAGACTTCTTTGTTTAGATACCTTCAAATGTGAATGGGCAAGATTATCTCAACAAAACTTTGAATCGGCCATTATATTATTATGTAAATGTTTTTTGTTTGATTTACATTCAATCGTGACATCAACAATTCTTTTTTACGATAACTTCACTAGATATTCGTACGCAGCATACTATAGTTTATTCATTTGCCAATGTTTACTCTACATAATTATTGATTTAACAAATCCAATGTACCCTTATCTGATTCATCCTGATAAACCAACTTGATATTACATCATCACTATACGTAAAATGAAAATTACCAAACTCAAGGAGCTTCTCAATTCAATTGGTAGAATATCTGAAGTGTTTTAGCTATCATTGTGAAAAACAAAAGTAAATAAAAAAAAACATGGCAAATGCTTTATCAGCTCGATAAGGCATTAATCCAAACATTGCGATTATATCACCTTACAAAAAAATAGAACGAAGCTTCATGAACATGCTTGAATTAACCGAACCAGTCAAAATAATAAAAATATTCATACATTTTATAATACACAGTGTTGAAAAATACTGACCACCCGAATAAAATAATCCGTTTTCGCCGCTCTGATCGATGACAAGTGTTCGTACTTTAGTCGAAGGGATTTCTCGGTTTGTCGCAACAATATATACATTCAGGGAAATATAGTATAGGATTCTTAGAAGTATCTACCACTGCACTAAATTTCAAACCGTCACTATCTCTCGAACTCAGTGTAGAATAGTTTTTTTTTGCACTAAAAATAGTAAACAAAACTCGCGTTTTCCACGTCGTCACGGTTCGGAAAATCAAATCGAACAATTTTTTCTTTCTTTTCTACTCTCACTGGGTTTCCCCCGATTTGCCACACTCTTCATTCACCACTTCACACATCCCTAAAGATTTCTGTATTTTTCATTTTGTTGCGGCTGAAAGTATGTTTCGCAACTTAAATATTTATTTGCTGCCAAAATGATTTCGTACCGAATTTCAATAATATTTTAACCGTTTCGATTTCACCGCTTCGCACTATCGCGCCCGTCCTCGTCAACAGATAGATAGATACACCTTTATCACCTTTCAGCCGTGGCAGTGTCGTTCGTCACCGACCGTATTATCGGTCACCATCACCGTCCTATCGTTATCATTCTTGTCGCCGCGTTTATTGCGCACTTTCACGGCCTCGACAGACGAAAAATTTCTTATTACCTGACACCGAATTGGAAAATGTATATTCACTGATCGAAGAAAACTCACCGCCTACAAGTGGAAATTTGTCTCGAAACACACTTCAACCTGAGTCAACAACAACGGATGGATGGGATGATCGCCAAAAACGAAATCTATAGATACTACAATATTGTCTATACTTTAGTACGAACACAATACCGGGCAACAAAAGCGATTTGCGATCTGATCTGTCCGTCGCAGGGACAGTGCTCTAGGCCTAGAACTCGAAAACTCAGATTCAGTCAGATACCGTCTCAAGAAGATGACCAAGAAATTGTGAGAAAACCGCCACAAAAGTTACGATGGATGTGTGTAGTGGAAGCGGGCGCAAAAAAACAACGACAAAACCGCGTGTACTCAACGCACCAACACAAACGTGTTGAAGAATTATCTAAATACAGTGAATGATTGAAGTTTGAAGCCGAAAGTGAATGTCACAAGCAATTTAGCTTCAACATTTACAAGCGTTTAGTGCGATTACAAGAGCTTTTATTTAATTTGATGAATAATAAACAGTTTTTTTACACTTTTCATATCAAAATGGCCAGTTTTTTTATGCAATAAATTAGATAGGCACTTGCTGCTAGCGCAAAACTGTACCTCTATAATAGGCATTCTGTCGAATTCAATTTAATTAAAGTATATTGGGAACATTCTGGTACACTGGCATACGTGCGATAACTGCAAAATTAAAGATCAATAAAATAAAGATCAATAAAATCACAGAATATTATATGTGACTATATCGCGTATTTTAGTATCAATTCGAAAAAAAAACATTTATGCGAGGAATTAAACGTACCTCTGCCACACATTCTTCATAACACATTTTTGCCACCAGGTCATCCATAGAGCCTTATGCACAAATATTATGGCTTAAAATGTAAATCAGGGCTGATTAGAATTACTGCAGATGTTTTGCTTTTAGTCATAGACGTGCACAGGACTTTGAAATAGGGGGCGCACCACTATAACTCAGCCCACACTTTCCATGATTTTCGTTGAAGTACTGTGAAGACACAAAATGTCTATTTATTTTCAAAGGCAATTTTACAGCAGAGGAGGCAATTTTTCCCCTTTGTCCCCTTCTGTGGACATCACTGCTTATTGTATACTTATGAATGCAAGCTATAACTACTCGTTTTTTTTGTGCATCAATGTTTTAATTTTTTAATCACGCACTGTTTTCACATACGATCAAGTCCAGCTGACAAGCGAGGGTGGGGTATTATACACATGCTAGAGCTAAATGTACTGAAAGACTTCAGAGATAAATACACAATCTTATTCTTCAGCAAAGAGCAACAAATCTTCAACGATCAACCAATACACAATCACCCGGTATATTTATTTTTGGTAATCTCGCCACATGTCTTCTACCTCTGTCCCTCCTCTAACCATAAACACAATCTGATTCAAACGAATTTATGAATGAAATTTGCATTTGTGTTTGTTCGTCTGCCTCACATCCTATTCATATACCATACACTCAGTCTCTGCTCCTCTATCTCAAACGTCCATATGCACGTACTATTTGCACTCATGTGCGGCGACTATCTTTTGCCGGTAGAGAAAAACAAAGATTTTCGTGTCAGGCAGGCGGCAATGAATCGTGAAGAGGCTCTGAGACGGTGTGGTGGTGTGTCTGCTGAGACATGAATGTAACAAATTTGACAACAGCACAAAGATGATTCTTTTGATTTTATTTCGGACGGAGCACTCGTCAAGGCGGACAAAGATACTTGGAGAAGATACAAGAAGCAAAAAGTTTAGAAGATATACTTTGTCACTCACTACGAGCGGCAATGTTGCCTGTTGCGTCTGGTTTGGTGGGAGGGATTGATTCATCTGTTGCTGCCACATGTCGCTGCTGAGTAGGCAACCGGTAACACAGGTTTAGATCAGTGGTTTTGTATCTTTTTCGATATTTTTCGCGGAAGTTTTAAGTGGGGAAATTTGGAAATAATTTTATAAATAAATATATGAATATAGTATACCTTTGAATGTACGTAATTGAAATATATCAAAATTATTTATTTACTTCGGCTGTATTAACTACATACAGTAATGGTCAAAAGCTTTCATACAAATTCATCTGCTGAGCAAAACAACTTGTGAAACAAAATCAAAAGAAAATATTTTCTTAAGTTTTTTAGAAAAACGATTATTCACATTTATGCAATTCATAATCACTAAAATCAAATGCACAAAATATTGTCGAATTTCTGGAAAAGAACAAAATGTATATATAAGTTTTCATACAGTTCAGTTTTGTTCGTGAATAATGAGCTTGTTGCTCTGAAAATTTATAATTTATTTGTAAATTGTTCCGGTTGTCCACTGATGTGACGCTTCAAAAACGCATACTAGACAATTTACGCTTTGAGTACGCTTGCCTGCAGCTTACAGTACAATTCAATGGGAATATGTCTATTGCCGCGTCAGAGATACGCTTTCATCGCAGCACGATATCGACACGTAGCAGAGCAAGAATATTTACAGGAAGGCGTACAATGTATTGCGTTTGGATAGTGAATATCGCGCTTAAAAATAATATAATAATGTGAAATTTCAACTTTATTATCGTCGTAAGGTAATAGTGAACTAAATATGGTATTTAAGTCTCCAGTTAGTTATTAAGCTGCTTTCAAAGATGATAACAGGATCTTGTTAGGAGGCATATAATCATTTTTTGTGTATGCGAGCAAAAACTTCATTCTATAAAACGTTTTTAACTATAGATCATCTTTCAATTAATTTGCGAGTAGGCAGGAACAAGCTCTAATTTGTATTATTTTTAATGTATCAGCTTTTAATGTAAGAAGGTATCTATGTTAAAAAAGTAGAATGTATTGTTTCTCTATTAACAAATATATTTTAAAGCCTTTCATCGCTTAAACACGGAATTTTCGCGAAAGGGCAGCAACTAAATTTGCTATCAGTTACTATTATCATTTTAACATTGGCAAATCTGTGTCGCTATCGAGCTGGATATAATGCGCAGGCTGTCAAACGAAAGCCAATCATTAGTAAAACAAATAAGTCTGATGAGTTGTGAAAAAATGTAATTGCCGTGTTCCATTTTTACTAATTAGTACTTGCAAGTACTTGGGAGTAGACCACAAAAGGAACACCATCTTCGTTCATACGAGCAGATTCTAACCTGTCAAATTATATGCAGTTTTCAAATGTAAAACAGTTGAAAATAAAGGGAGAAAATAACGAATATAAACTACCACAATCGATAAAGAATATAAAAGTAGCTAGCAGAAAATTACCTCTTTTAACTTTCTACCCATTATGACGGCTATTTCTAAATTCCTAACTACCAAAACATTCAACATAACCATGAAAAAACCAAAACCACCTATTGACAACTAAATAGCCCCCTCACGGCAAAAAAAGGCGTACCTACTCATGAACTACTCGGGAACGAGAGCGCGAGTAGTTGGAAGTAGACAGAAGTACTTGCAAGTACTAAATAGTAATAATGGAACACGGGCATCATTTTTCGATGAAATTCTATTTAATGTATTTCAATTTGAATGATGATCTGGTATCGAAATAAGTCAAAAAATATTATAAGCACAGTCAAAGCTGGTGGTGGTGGAGTTATGGTTTGGGGCTGGATGACAGCGCCAGGTGTTGGCGAACTTTTTTCCATCGAGTGATGCATGATTCAAAATATTTACACTTGTGTTTTAAAGCAAAATTTTAAGAAAGACCATCACAAAGCTAATAAAAACGCTACTCAACAAAATAACGTTCCTCAAGATAGGTTCCAATCAAACAGAAAGATCTTTCCACAAAATATTAATTTTGACTATTTTAGAGCACTTGACAAAGTAACCTTAACTGTGTGATAATTGCTCCTACAGAAAATGTTCCATTTGATATATTTTGTTCTTTCCCGCTAATCCTTTAATATTTTATACATTTGGTTTAAGTGACAAATATTTTCTTCTGATCTTGCTTTGCAATCTGTTTTAGGCGGCAGATAATTTTGTCTGAAAACCTGGTAAATATCCAGATGATGGGACCATCGATCAAAAAGCGGTGAAAAGGGATGGAGGTGATGTGGCTGACCTTGCCAATACTTTAGAAGTGTTTTAAGTGGAGGTGGACAATTGGAGGAAATTAGAAAAATTAAACAAAAACCGATGTTCACCCACCCCCTGCACCTCCATTCCTCCGCCCTCACCTAAAAACACCTACTAGAGTTGGGCAATTTCAGACCAATCACACAAAGCCATCCCTGCCCACCTCCGATCGATGGTAGATTTACCGAAAATTTTGCCTACCACTTTATATCAAATCATTTGCTCAATATTTGCGAATTATTCTACCATTATTGGCAAATTGGCATCATTTGCATGGTAATCGACTCTTAAAGCCAAAAAACGATCGTAATTAAGGATATATGTATGTACGAAAGAGCGCCCTTCGTGTTTGAGGCGCTAACCTACCTTCTAGTCAAAATTCATTTAAATATTCCCAAAGTTGCATGATATAAGTTGCCAAAGCTTTTTAAAATATAATCATAACCAGCAGTAAATTGTTTTTTTGTTTCTGTGATAAACATTTCTCACTTTTATAACCTCAGAGACACAATAATTATATAAATTCACTCCTCACCACGATCTTCCACACTTCTAGATGATTTATGACATTTACATTCAACGACATTTGTCACAACGCATCAGATGTTTGATTTAGTTTATACGAGATTGAAATTTAATTCGGGTTTAGGATGATCCCTACTGTTTTTGTCGCGAAAAGGCTAGTATTGAGTTAGGACAGTTCCAATTAGCCCCATTGATAAGCCAATAAGGACTAAATTTCGCATTTGTCTTCATACAGATCCGGATCGGGTGTTTTATTGACGCCAGCGAATATAGCGCAATTAGTATTCTACAATTGCAAAATACTTTGATTCTTTATAAAATAGTCGTCATTTTTTCGAATTGAAGCAGCTCATTCGATTCAATATACTTATTTACTCATTAGCAAAACTAGCTTTGCAACAAGCAAACTTTCCATTCAAACACAATTTCCCGCTAGTATAATTAAACGCTGCCTGCGCCCTCAGCCACATTCCACAAATCAGTCCACAAGAAAACAAGGCAATTTTCTTGGCCACTGTTTGACAGCGCACGTCGTCCGAGCGACAGATTCCAATCCGATATTTTTAAGAAGTTCTCGTAATTATATTTAATAAATGGTAAGGTCAGGCAAATCATGCTAGAAATTATTTTGAGTTCAAGTGATTTGCTTATGTAAACTAATTTCGAATTCTAAAATCAGTGAGAAATAAATCAATTAAAGTTACATAATCAATTTGAGGTTAAGCATTGCCATTGAAATTTAATTTAAATGAATATTTATATTAGTTTGTTCTAGTTTGGATTATTTTTTTAGATGTTGTCCCAGTCGATTTTGTCGGGTGTTCGTGTTCTCCGAACGGAAGCCCGTAGAAGTTTTGGCATTGCTGCACCAGCTATGCAAAAAATCTCCGATCCGATCCAACAATTGTTCTTGGAGAAGGTTCGCGAGTATAAGTCGAAAAGCGCGTAAGTAGATTAAATGAAAGTAATTAGCCACTAAGCATGATATAGAAATCTCACGGACGCATTCAGTTTACAATAAATTGGAGAATGTTAGTCGATTTGATATGCAAGACAAAACTCCGCAAAGATTTGTGAGGCGAATTATTATTTGTAAACTATTCCTTGTGTCCAAGTGCCATGAACGTGTACGTGTACGAAATCGTGTACGAAATCGTGTACGAAATCATATGATAATGTGTTATGATTATAGTATAGTCTTATGATCCATACTATTTTACCAAAAAAAAATACGCTTAGCAATTAAAATACAATAAACGCGTGTTGTTATTTAGACGAAAAGAAACTTACTTTGTCAGAATGCTTACCAGACGAGTTTAATGCTGGCCTCCTGAAATTGAGCTTTACATTATCTATACGATTATCCGACTAAAAATTTACGTACATATGTTGATGAATAATAGGAAAATTTTCGATCGGTCCGATGGGACACTACCTTGATGATTTTTCAAGGAGTTCTTTTGCAATAACTCATGAACAATAGAGAACAACTCATGTGCCTGAAAAAGATAACACTTTTAAAACATATGTATTTCTGTTTTTCTAGTGGCGGAAAAATGGTTGATCCCACACCAGAAATCGAACGTGAACTCAAAACCGAATTGGAACGAGTTGCTAAGCAATACGGTGGCGCTGAAGGTGCCGATATGACTAAATTCCCGGAGTTCAAATTCGAAGAACCAAAAATCGATCCAATCAACCTTTCAAACTAAGTAGATTCATTCTGTGCTGTATAAACCAACATCATTTAAGAGAATCAAATATAATTTAGTCTTTAAAAATACATAAGTCAATTTTTCATTTATTTTTCCGTTAAAAATTGTTCAACAATTTCCTGAACTAAAAGCATACCATGGGTTTCGGCAACTTGAAGACAGGTTTTGAGAAGCGACCTTATCTCTACGTTGGATATGAGCGTTTCGAAGTTTCCCGCGCAAGTGCACAACTCAGCAAGATTCTCGCGTTTGATTTGTTTGCATTTCTTGCAACGCAGATCTTGAAGGGTGTAGGACATAATTTTACGTTGGATGACATCCATTATTCGCATTTCAATTTCTTCGTTGTCATAATTGACGAGACACGATGGACACAGCCAGACGGGGCTATAAGAGAAAAATGTGAGTGGTAATATAAATGTGATTGGAACTGAATATTAATTAAAGAGCTTTAGGCAACTTTATCATTTCAACGAAAATAACTTACACATTATCTTTCAAGGCTCGATGTGGATCCCTACATAAATCCAAATCCCGACAGTCGTTACACGCTTTACAAATCACTTCGGACAAAACGTACGTGTTTAAAGGATCTTTCCACGTAGCCAGGTCGCTGAATTCACCAATTCCGACTAAACGTAGCATATTCCTCCTCAAATCCATCACTTCCTCTTCTATACTGCTATCGATAGAGAACACCCTAACCAGACCTCGAATCAATCCCAACGCAGGGCTCTCATGTCCTCTTGAATAACCTTTATGCAATTTTTGAACACACTCGTACACATAATGCGAAATCTCTTTAATGGCTTTTGATGGCATATTATTGACCGCTAAACCCTGCATATACAGTTCGACTATACTGGCAAACATTTCCTGACATCCACTTTCTGCAGGTAAATGTTCACGGATATTCCAAACAGATGCCAGTTCGATTTCATTATCCTGATCGGTGGACTCATTTTCCAATTCTTCTTCAGTTTGCTGCGCTTGCGAGTCTATCAAACCATTTGGCAGTTTTCCGCGAGGACCGGAAAAGTTTGACGGGTCCAGCCAGAGTATAAAGTCCCAGCATTGTTGGTAAGAAAGGTGAATGCTGTGAAAAATTTCTTTGTGGCGAAGACTCTGAACTATATACTCAGTATATCCGATTGCGTCCAACACACTTTTCTTCCCAGAGTCAATAATCACACGATTGAAATTCGCGTAGATGATTTTAGCACCAAGTCGCTGGAACTCCGCAATGATTTGCAAGAACATCTTTCGCATCAAGTTGTTTAGCGATCGTCGCAGAGCAGGGTCATACAAAAACGCGTTACTCGATCGAACCCACCGATAGAAATGCACAATTTGATAATCAGAGAAAACATTACGATTGATCGAAACTTCGCGCAGCCATCCATTTACCATTGACCTCATGACGCGAAAAGCAGCACTGCATAAAGCCGTTTCGTCGTAGCTTGGAAGAGTGGTGACCGGGACGCTTCCAACCATTTCTTCCAACGACGCCTGAGGTATAACGTCGAATGTTACTGCTGAATTTGCACCTTCGATTTCTTGTATTTTATTAGCTTGAAGCAGTGCACTAACTGCCAAACTGTCTAAAGTCAATTCAACTACAACGTTAGGATAGAAGCCAGGTTTGTTTTGAACAACACTTATGTTTTCCTCGAATTCAGCCAATAGACGATTATCATCAGCTTCGCGACCTCCAAGATCTGGTCGAGTTGTTGAAGACCACCATAAAACGAAATTGTTCTTCTGCAAAAGACGCGCAAAAAATAGATCGGCTCCATACAACACCGGATCCGCAGGCATATTCCCAATAGGCAAGTGAAAATATCTACATTGTTCCAACATCAGATCGACCACATTATTCAAATTTAAAAAGTGGCGTATCATAGATCGAGTCCCCAAGAATTGCCATTTCAACGACTGAAGAAGCGATGCATCGTCCCGGATGTGAATCTGCGCTTCGGGGAAATCCAAAAGCACTGGCATGGATGCATTCAATTTTGATGCCTCAACAGCTGTTTGCAAGCATAGTAATGTGGGACCTCTGCCTTCTGCTTTGTACTGATTGAGAGCTTTCTGAATATGTCGATATACTTGTTTCGCATCAACCTCTAATAAAACCTCAAACGCCATATCACGCGGCGGTAACTTCATATCATCATGTGAATCCTTGGCGAGGTTCGCTCGTTCTTCTCTGTATATATTCATTATATTAGGCATTTGGTTGGCTCGGACTGTGTCCAGTGCGATAATAAATCCTTTCTTGCTAGCGGGTAGAAACAGACCCCACATTTCCTTCTTCGCTGTCGGTATGTTATGCTGGTATAGGTATATTTTCTTCAAAGTCTCTGAATTCGGCAAATATGATTTATATGAAAGCGATCGTCGCTCAAGTTGTTCGGTCGAAAATATATCCAAATCCTTTGTTGGAGCACTCGTGAGCCTACGAGCTTCATTGCGTTGAACAGTGCACAGACAGCCTAGATCCATTATAGCGCGGAACTCTAAAGTCATTTGCGTTTCGTATATCCCTTCTATGTCAGGAGTGGCTAAATCGGCCAACATTCCCAGCCGATTATCTGTGAATATCTTTTCTGGCACACTGTAACGGTACAGGTAATTTACAGGACGAGATCTTGGTAAGACACGGTTAACTTTTTTCCACACCTGTCCTTCTTCTGGAGGGGCTGGTGTCCTTTGATTTACATAAAATATTCGCGGGATCACCAAACGGATCTTATGCAATTCATCGCCCAACATTGCCCATACGTTGAAATTCCCTACATTGTCGATTGGTATGATTTGAATGATTTGCCACGGCTGCTCCAAGATAGCTCTCTTTGCTCTTTGCAAAAATCCACCCAGAGTTGAGGCATTTGTTCGCACTTTCGACATGGGTGCACACTGATCCTCCTTTTCTGTTCGACTCTTCTTCCGAAGCTGATTCGACTTCTGCTTTTGCGCTAACTGCCAGGCCCACTTCTTCTTCTGATAAACTACCCAAGCGACTATTTCCTCGCGAGTAGTTCCAATTGGTGGCGGAGCTCCTAATGCTTCTCGCCAAGTCTTAGCCGTGCTCTCCGGTACTTCGGACACGGAAGGTACTCTTTTTCGTTTCGTCACAATCGGCAATCCATTTGCACGGCTTTCACCAGAAGGTCCAGCAACATCTTCTATGTCTCTAGTACGGGGTTCTTCGTCAACCGGTTTAGGCTTCGACATAAACATCTCATTGATTCGCCTTTGTTTCAGTACGTCATTCTTTTCGAGCATTTTCTTGTGCAGCCAATCAGGATGTTGGACTCGTGGAACTGGGTTGGATAAGCCCTGAAGCGCAGCTGGAATTGTAATGATTTTCTGAATCGCGCCACCCAATCTTTCAATATAATAGCTCCAATCCAAAACGTCTCGGATATCAGCATCGCCCATCGTGTTGTCCTTCAGCCACCTTCGCAAGTAGTGTCGACGCACACTTGCCTCCGATTGGAAAATAGCCAGAGGAATAGCTCGCTCTGTCACTGGTGCGCCTTCTGGCTTTTTCGATATGATATATTTACACTGTAGCCCTGCGTCCTTCACCATTTGATCTCCCAGAAACTCTGCCAAGCGCTTGGCAGTCGATATCGACGTCGACTTTTGACTGCCGTAATCCGCCAGCTTTCGCGACATCGACCGATTTTCAGAAATAAGCTCAAACAGTTCGCTATCTGGCAGATTACTTCCACGACTGTATAGCACGTCCAACCAGTAATCAGCGACTTTCGCTACACTTCCGTAACATTCTTCCAATGTACTTCCCAATAAAAATGCTTCGAACACAGAGCTCTGGAAGTTTTTAATTAGTTGAAGTTCTCCCCTCCGCTTGATTTCAAAGCCCTTCAATTCTGCCAAAGAACCGTCGAAATTGAATACGGCGTACCGTTTCTTAAGCTTTTTTCCTTCTTCTTTTGCTGCCGGCAGCACCATTGCCAAGTATGGACCATCCACTTCAAAGAAAATTGAATTTTCCTCACGCAGAGTATATTCTGGCGCCTGGCCATCCTTTGCCGCAGCTACAAGTTCGTGATACTGGTCGTTAGTGAAATGGTCTTTTACCATCGTATTGAGGACTGCATTTGGGTAAGATATGTTGATTTTCTTTTTCTTTTCATGGCTCGTGAGGATGGTAAATTCTTGCGGAAAAGATCCAGGTAGAATACACCAAATGCCATCCGTATCCAATTCAAGCGGCCTGCCTACTCTTTCAATTATCTCTCGAGCTCTTCGAATAATATTGGCTCCAGTCAAGCATACAATGCCCGCCATAGGCATAGAATGCCAACGCGCTCCCTTTCGCATTACGTAACCGTAGAATGAGTTCAGAATACATTTGTGGGCCAGCTGCAGTGAGTCATATAAAACTTCCCTTCCTTTCGCTGCTTTAATTTCAGCCGCATCGCCACTAGCCACAGCAGCCACCACAGCTGCCTTGGCGACTTTCGTTAATCCTTTGTATTCATAGCGACGATCTCGGAACGCACGAACGGTGTCAACGTAAAAACTGTTCTCCTTTTGACAAACCGTCGAGACTCGTGTTTCGAGTTTTGTGATTTTAGTTTTTTTGTAAGCTGTCCGACAGTAGTCGGAAAGGCGTTTTTTCTCGTACGCTGCCTGATCCTCTTTTGAAAGTTCGTGAAAAGCTCGCGACGGACCACCAGGTGCTATCGGTGGGAATTTTTCGATTTCGAGCTGTTGTTGAATACGCTGGAATTCAGCTCGTGACGCAGGAAGCATTTCACCTATGAATTATTATGTTAATAATATTAATAATTGTAATATCACGAAATTCACCTCTCCATAACCATTCCATATCCCGTTTACATTTCGCTTCAGGTTTATTAAAATCACAAGCGGCACAATCAGTTTCGTTCACCATAGCCGATGGTTGCAGTCGATTCGTTAAAATTATATTTGGATACATAGCACCAACGTCCAAATGGTAAATCACAGGTTGTTCTAAACGATTCGGTATATCATGTAGTCCTTGTAGAGCTCTCATGATTTCTCCTTTCACCTCTTCCAAGTTTGTCACATTATCCAAGGGAACTTTTTCCTCCGTTTCAATCGCATGTGCCAAAACTTTATCTATATTATCTTTTAACATATTTATTGTGTCTTGTTCTAATCTGAATCGACAAGGAATATCCGCTCGAAATACGCCAGATTCGAGTGCCTCTACGTGTCCGCCTACATACGTCTCAGAGTCCAGAACGTGACCATCTTGAGATAATTTGTTCAACTCACTTTGCTGCTTGTTGGGGAAGATGATGTTTGCATGAAACGCTTCCACCATCAAAAGTGTTTCGCAAAGCGTTCCTGAACCTTTTCGTAATATCTCGTCCGGCTCCATGGGGATGATTGTGGACAGGGCAAAAATGAAAGGATGCACATATTTCATGTAGAGATAGTAGGTAGCAACAGCGTCGGAAACAGAGTAGTTGGACAAAACCTGAGGCTGCTCTACAGCCATTTTGCACATTTCTTCGGGGTCCAATTCAACAGGATCGTAACGCAACTTTGCTTTGGCCACAGCTTTTAGACCTTGCGAGCCGACGGGCAAGTACGAATCACGCTTTACCCAGCACAGGCAGTCCATGTGAATGCAAGGACGACACAAGTACACTCCGTCTCGAGACTTCGAGAATCCGATTTCTTGCTTCATATCCAGATCATAAACAGCCGCACGTGTTTCAACAAACGGCCAATCGAAGAAGTCACCGTTGTATGTCACAAAAATATGAGGTTTCACATCCATTATATGGTCGAAGAATTTCTGTATCAAGGCCATTTCATTTTCTTCATTGAAAACCACGAAATTTCCTTCGAATTCTGGCTTTGGAGTGTATTCAAAGTCGTTTACATTTGATGAAATTATTTCGCGATTTGTTATCAAAAAGCCTTGTCCATCGATCATGTATGAAATCATCATGATTTGATCAGTCTGCGCGTCCGGAAATTTCAGTGGTAGTTTGGTTGTTTCAATGTCGAAGGCAAGGATAATTGGTTCGGGCCGTTCAAGTATGTCCGGTCGAGGTGTTATGATGGGCATTTCTAGACCTCCGCCACGACATCTTATATTGTACCAGAGGCCGCAGAAGATTTTTAGATCGATCGAAACTCGAACGTGATATGGGACGTCATGTTCGCGAATGTCCATGATACAATCCATATAATCGTTGGCTTTCTGACCCATGACACCTGTTCCTGAAATGAGATAGTGTATTCAAATGGTAGCTGTTTGTATTCTTTGTAATTAGTAATGGTTAAATTAATTGTATTGCAATAGTTATACATAATAGAGAATTTCAATAATCTTTCTCTAGCAGTTTGTACTTCATATAAAAAAGCCTCTAACCTTCTGCTGCATTAGCTAACGAATGGCTCAGCATTTGCATGTAAAACGTATTTGTTTTCTCTCGTTCACGATTCTTCCTCACCACAGCTTGCAATTCGCGTCTTACTTTTGTCATAGCGTTGGAATTCAAAAAAGATAGTTTTAACACATCTTGCTGTAAGCCCACCAAATGATTTGGCAAATCTAAATCCTCTTTCGATATCGTCTCTATACTAGCCAGTTGTCCAGCATACTTCTTCCCTAGAAACTGGGCGACTTCAATGCATTGCTCTCTGCGTGGTAGGATTAGAAAATAAGGAGCAAAGGGAACGGTGGCTTTGAATCGAGATCCATCCATTTGAAGAAAAAATAAATCTAATGCGGCAATTAATCGACGATCTTCATCTAGGATTTCAGTCTGAAATAGATACATTGTAAGAATTTTATCTTCGATTGGATCAGTTCCGCAATACCGAGTGCATGTTCACGAGATATCCAGTTCGCTCTTGAGTATCCTTCACCCTATCGAATCCAAATTTGGAATCGATTTTGTCATTGTTTCGCGATTCACGATATCCCGCTTCATTGTAAAATTCATCTCTGCGTAGTGGAGTGTAATTGCGACTGTTCTGTGGTATTTAATGGTTTCAGAAACTTACCCATCTTGCTTATCTGCAATGAATTTTCCAGTGTTTTGCAGGACTGGCTTACGGCCAGCGTCCATTCTTACGCTATTAATCCAATTTAATCACTTATCCAATGAATGATTTACAAAATTGTTGTGCAAAGTTAACTCGATGCTAGAATGTTGTGGCACTAAATTTGACGGTTGTCGTCCATTTCCCGCCCAAAACAATCACCTGAGCCAATCTGTCATTCTAGTTCATAGACTCAAACCACAAAATACACGTTTTTCTAGCAGTTTTTCATTGGCAAAACTGCAGACTTCCACGTATGTCAAAATCGAATTGTCAATTTGTCGGCGGTGTTGGTCGGGAGTTCTTGAATTATAAATTGTTATTTTCTAATTAGACTAGAATATAGTGTTCCAAATACCTTTCAACATTTGAAAATGGTCACTTTATTGAATACAATCGATACCGGTCATGAGGATATGATTCATGGTGCCGAAGTCGACTACTATGGACTGCGATTGGCAACATGCTCATCAGACAATTCAGTGAAAATTTTCGATATCAAAAACGGGAGTCACACGTTAATAGCAGATCTGAAAGGACACGGTGGACCCGTGTGGCAAGTTGCCTGGGCACATCCGAAATTTGGGAATATATTGGCTTCATGTTCGTACGACCGAAAGGTTATCATCTGGAAGGAGTCGGGTGATTGGGTAAAATTGTAAGATTTGTTTCGTACTTAATTTTCAGCAATACTTTATGCTTAACTAGTTCAACTTATAATCTATTCAATTCAACCTATTCATTTATCTTTTAGATATGAATACGGCAACCATGACTCTTCTGTTAATTCCGTTGCCTGGGCTCCGGCCGACTTCGGTCTAATCTTAGCTTGCGGAAGTTCGGATGGTTCAATTTCAATTCTAACGTGCAATGTAGAATTCGGAACCTGGGACTTCAAAAAAATTTCAAATGCACATACGATCGGCTGCAACGCTGTCAGTTGGTGCCCATCAACTGTACCGGAACCGGCATTCGATCAGAAATCAAGTCGCGGCACTAGCATCAAACGCATCGCATCTGGTGGTTGCGACAATTGCGTAAAAATTTGGAAAGAAGACCAAGATCGGTGGGTGGAAGAATCACGTCTTGAAGCACATTCCGATTGGGTTCGGGACGTAGCTTGGGCGCCAAGCATTGGATTGCCGCGCTCGCAGATCGCATCATGTTCACAAGATCGGCGAGTCATAATTTGGAATAGCGAAGACCTAACAACTTGGACGCCGCTCATACTGAACACCTTCGATGATGTCGTTTGGAATGTTAGCTGGTCACTTACGGGTAATATTTTGGCCGTGTCTGGTGGCGACAATAAAGTTAGTTTGTGGAAGGAGAACAACGAAAACCAATGGACTTGTATAAGTGAAGATTCGAATTCATCAAATGGAGCTTCGGAACAGAGAGCATTGTAGATTATGGAAAAGGAATTATTTTGGAACTTATGTTTGTTAAAGGTGTCATTCAAACTAATCGAAAATCGAATAAAGATAATCATATAAAGTTTATAATTGAAAATTTTTCTTTTTTTGGCTTTTGGTTGTGTTTATAATGAATCTGACAGAGTGTGAGGGTGTGCATGTGCCAGGAGAGCTTCACGGAGGTACGCATAATTTGTGTCCTTTGAAAACCACTCGAATAACATCAGATTTGAACTATCTTTTAGGACTACATATTTCCTTCTTTCCATCGTAGCTTTGTTTTAAAATTTAGATTTAAGCAATGACGAGTTTGCTATAATTCAGTATGAATAAAATAATTTCAGTACAGTATCAATCCTACCTTTACAATCGACAAAAATTCAACTGTTAAGTGGTGCGAAACAACTGAATATCGTAGTACAACCGCAGATTTGAGCATAAAAAAGGTGTGCGCCAGACTGTACCAAAAGTGATGGTCGATGAACAAAGGACCAGCGAGTGCTCCGGTGCTAAGAACTGTAGGGAAATGTGTACAAAGGATCCTATTTTTTAAGCTCAGTCATCAGGGATGCAACCCGGGAACAAAAAGGCAGAATGCAGCAAAAAACAGGCTCACCCAAGAATGCAGACATGAGCAAGTCCAGAATCAAAACCACACTCATCCTCTTCTTTGACGTCAGAGGAATAGACCAGCATGAATTCATATCAACCGTGACCACGATGAACGCAGCTTTTTACGTGGAAGAGCCCAAAAGACTGGAAGGGAGGTTTACGTGACGTAACAATAAGAGTGCGTGGAAATTTCATCACGATAAATACGCCAAGCCACAGCGCCTTGGTTGTCTGTCAATGACTTCCTGGCCAGGACCTACACCCCATTACAGCTACCTTCGCTTGAAAGGAGTCCTGGGCATGAATCACAACCGTCGATAGACGATATCGCCTGTCGAAATTTCCGAGATTCGAAATCACAAGAATCAAAAAACGACAGCGACTGTCGAAATCTCTGGCGATAGTCAAATGACTATCGATATGTTATCGATATCCATCTTCGGCTTGTGGCATGTCAATTTCGTAGTTTTGTACTTGAAGACGAACAGTAAAGAGTGGTCGAAACAATTTTTTTCTTTGAAAATGTAAGTATTTTGATTAGTTTATGGAATTCTTTTTCAAGAGAAATGTATTTTCAGGGGAAACACAACGAATATAAAAAAAACCAACTGTAATCAGTTAGAAATAATGAGCAGATTCACGGCGGAACACGAGAAACTTGCGAAGAATGCCGAAATGAATACAAGTGAAGGAAGACTTCGGAACGCTCAACTTTGGGGACGGCTGACAAACAAATTAAATGCGGCTGGTCCACCCATTAAAAATGAAAAAGCTTGGAGAAAGGTTGGTTATCAATACTTGTTACGTGTCACTGATTTTAATTTTTTTTTATTTAGGTTTGGGTTGACATGAAGCATAAAACCAAAAAAAAATTATCGAACAATAAAAGGTCGATAAGGAAAACTGGTGGCGGGCCGTGCGAAATCGAACACCTGTCACCAGTCGAAGAAATGGTCAGTGCAGCAGCTGGAATTTCAGCGGCCGTAGAAGGCATAGCAGCTCGGAGGTTTGGTGCGATTAATGGCGACACAAGCATTGAAAACGAATTGCGCAGATCGCCGTCTCCTAATTTTTGCACCATCGCAGAATTTAACATCGAAGGGAGCAATGATTTATTAATATGTTCAACGTTAAATGACGTTGCTCCCGCCATGCAGTCTCTAGAAAATCCAAAAGGAAGTTCCACACCTGGGAAAAAACAATATGAACAAATGAACAAAACAGAATTGTTAAATTTAAGTATTGACACTCACAAGGAGTTTTATAAAGACATTAAATTGTGTATGGATTCGTTGATAGAGTTAGAAAAAGAAAATTTGACTGTTACTAAAGAGAATCAATTAATTTTAAAAGAAATGCTGGAACTCAAAAAAAGAAAATTGAATCATTGGAAAAATTAGAGAGAGAGAAAAACTAGAGCTTAAACGCCTTGAGTTAGAGATTATGAAAGTAGCGAATGATTTAAAAAGCATAGAGCTAAGCAAAAAATGTTAGCGTAAGAGTAAAGAAATTAGTGTATTTTTTATAGTTATAATCATGTTGATTATTGATAATATATAAATGTTGTTTCATAAATTATTGTCTCATTAATGTCGAAGCAATGTTGTTTCTCGTTCGCTCTGCAGTTCTGCGTGAATCTGTGTGACCCATATCGTGGTAGTCAACATGCAGTATAGAATCATCTGGTGGCGCCAGGACATCGAAATTTATTCGGTAGCGGACGCAAATATTATGCAAAGCCGCACAAACGTTTGCAAATTGTGCCACCTTTTCTGGTTTGTATCTCGCTTTACGTTCGTCGAGAAGGATCCTCCATCTGCCTTTGTACACCCCGATGCAACGTTCAACAATACATCTCGCTTTAGAATGAACTGTATTGAAGTTTGATTCGGGTGTGTTCACGCTCGGCAACCGGTATGGTGTTATGCAGAATGGTTCCAATGGATATCCAGAATCACCTGAAGAAATGCGATTATAAACAAGCTTTGAAAATAAACAAAAAGTTGGCAACAGTACCGAGAAGCCAGCTTTGCGAAGTTCTTTCGAGAAACAACCTTTCTTCCGATTGTGCCCAGACAAACGAGTCATGTGATGCACCACCAAATCGACTGTCGACTGCCAGGAATCTGCCCTTATGATCACATATCTAAAAATAGTTTTTGATTATTACTGATCATAATATTATAAATATACAATAATTACTATCATTGCATTCAAACAGTCTTCCTTTGCGGTTGTAAAACATGTGTTCGTTTTCCTTCGGCTGCAACAAGGATGTATGGGTACCGTCAGTACATCCGATAACTGTAAAGAAAGAACATGTTTTAGTATTACTATATTCATTCAATATTCATATATCGTACCTCCTGGAATCCCATATTTTTCTAGAAACCAAATCTTGCACTCCTCAAAAGTGAATTTTATCCACTTGGGGCACAGTTTTTCCTCCATTTCGTCAATTACACCTTTCAAAATTTTCGAAACAGTACTTTGAGCCATTCCGATCAAGTAATCGTTACCTACTTGATGCTGGTACGGTCCACCCGCCAGCAACGATAACATACATGCTACCTTCAATATAGGCGGGATAGAGGAGCTTATAGCACCTGCTACATCCAACTCGCTCACTATATATTTAAAGGCTTCCTTCGTTACACGAAAACGTTTAATGAACCTACAAAATACATTTGAATTACAAGATATTTTATTTCTTACTTCTGTTCCGGTAACTCCAATGGATTACTAGAATCCCTCAAATTCCTTCGCAACACTTTTTCACTATCATCTTCAGATGAAGAATCAAAAAGTATGAATTCTTCCATTGATTTTCGCTCTGATTTCAATTACCGACAAACTTATCACGTGAGAGCGGCTCACTATTCGAATTTTCAAATGTCATTACCGCTCATCAGATGCTGTCAAATGTCACGAAAATCTACCATGGAGTTATATTTCAAAAAAAAATTTCGATACATCATATCGTTGAGGCTGTGATGCCGACATTCCCAAGTCGATAATCGCTATCGTTTTTATTTGACGATAGGCGATATCGCCTATCGAAATCTCGTGATTCATGCCCTGGAAATACCCTCGAGGTAGCCTTTCAAGATGCCTTCTAATGAAGGTATCTACTGAATATCCGAACATTACTGTAGATAATGAATACCCAATTTAAATTAAACATCTTGATCCCTTCTAAACTAAACAATGACTGTTTATTTTTTGCCGGATTCTTTGCTTTAAATAACTTAGAATACAATATACAAAGCATATTTTTGCCTATGTTGTGCCAGCGTAAGTCCGAGCGGTCACAATAGAGTATTATACCAAAACGTTACTGAACCACATTTTTATTCATGTGCAGTTTAAGTTTTTGGTTTCGAGTCTTTAAAAATATCACTTTTCATACTGTCAGGCAGAGTGGATTCAAGTAACACATCCGAAAATCGATGCAAATTAGGGCTTTTCTATAGTTATCGTAGACAGCAGCTCACATTCAATTTTGAGTGTGAGAAGTTTCCAAAAGTTGGATTTATACGATGCTAACTTCCTACGTTACCATTAACTTGATAGTCAATTAAATAAAAAATACATTTAAACAACATTAAAAAAATTTATTTTTGTTTCTACCTATGTACATCAGTATAATACAAATATACCTATATTCTTATGTTTAACTTTGTAAAAGAAAACTGTGACAATGCAAGATTACATTTATACATAATTTTAATTTAAGCACTGCACACATCAACATGCGCAGCATTTACAAGTATACTTTCTCTCCTAGTAAAAAACAGATCTTCACTCACACAATGCTTCTATCTCAAACTACATTCTATTTATGAGAAACATTATCAAAACAATCTCATTCATTATTATTGTTTCACTTTTTCGCATCCGCTTCAATTTTCACAACAGAACTTGCAAAACTTTTCTTACATTCTTCGTTCGATTTCTCTCATGAAAACAATTATCATCGATTGATGGATGAATTATCTTAAAAGAACGTTACTTCCAGTGAAATTTCTGGATATTCAAAATATATTGAATTATATCTTAATCTTACTCAAGACAAAAACTTGTTTTTGAAATAAAAATAATGATTGAACAAATATGTCACACGTTCAAAAACTACTAAGAAACTGATTTCCGTTCCTGAAAATAGTTTCGCGTCCTGTCATTAAATTAAACACCTCTTTCTATATATATACACTGGTAATTAAATTTGATATGTCATGACTTATGATTAGAAGATCTCAATGATCGTCTTCTTTCCATTTTTCCCGGGCCTCTTTTCGAGCCTCGGGTACAAGTTGTTTCTGCACTCCGTCCAATATATTCGTTGTGGCCTGAGTTACCAGAACAACAGGACAAACAACTAATGGAGGTATGTGCCGGACAACTGCTCCAACGGCCCCTGTATAGCCCTTCTGATCACGCTCTTCGGTCGTCACGTCAACTAGGGTTTGTGCGGTTTCGCCAATTCCCTGGAAATTTTATTTTGGATTAGATTGACAATGCATTTTAGAAATCAATCTATTTTACCTCTTTTACGATTTGATACGCATTCGCAACACCTTCGCGAATATCCTGCGGCCGATGTAGACGCCTGCGTTTCCCTCTGCGATTATGTCGAGTACGTTTAACCGATGGTCCGGGTGATACCATGTCAAACGCTGTTTCAGCAGTTAACTATTAATTTTTGGGAGTATAAGTAGAGTAAGTTTTAATTAAGTTGTGCGGGAGCAAGTGTTTTATGAAAATATATGTTCAGACCAATTTACCTGTAACAGTTGGATTATACGAGCGGTTATCTCTAAAGCAGCCAAAGCCGTTCGGGCCGTAAAACTTTGTGCTCCCAGCTGCAGCCCCCGAACGATACGCCCGTCTTTTTGGTATTGCTCGATTGGAAGCCAGAATAAGTCCCATATTCCTTGAACTGAAAACGCCAATTAAAAATTAAATTAAAATAACATTTGTTACTTGATGAGAAAACTCACATAGCTGAACGAAACTATAGAGCGGACCGACACCACTTAGGATGGCTGGAACCTGTTTCTTTTTGATATCCTGCAACCACTCTTTCAACAAGAAACTCAACAGTCGATCTACTCCTAACATACCGTCCCTAGGAAAAATAGTAGAAATTTTAGTTTTAAAGTAGTAGGAAATAGGACTCTATTTAATACCTATTGCAAATCTTTTTCAGTCGAATCTCTGAACACTGTAGCTGTCCTAGACCCATCAATAGACCCGCTACTGGGCCGCGTGAAAGCTCTATACGACGACCATGATAATCCAAGCGAATTGATACTTCCGGACTAAATATTATTTCTTTAAAGTAGATCGGGAGATCGTTAGTCGAATCAGGTACAATTTCGGTTGTTTCTTTTTCTTTCTCCTCTTCTTCTTCCATAAGAAGCATTAAATTTTCCGCTACCATCTTCCTTGCTTGCAAATCTTGCACTGCTTCCGGTACGTCGACCATCATTACAGGCGGCTGATGCGGCACAACTGCTTTCCTACGAGATTCTCCATCTGGTGTTGCACTCAACTCCGTGAAATAGTCAACCAGGAACAGTAGCGTGTCCTGATCTATATTTAACCGCAATGGTAGAAGCGATATTCGCAGACAGCATTCCTGTGCTGGTAAAATCGGATTAGGCCTAACATGAAGCGCCTTAATCACAACCATGTGCTGAGAGCTTTTCTTCGGCAACGAACTCGTACACGGATGGTAAAGGAATTTATTGATATCTGAAGATTGTAACTTATCGCGGATTTCCAGTTCGGTGATAAGAAGAACTTGTCGTGATGCTTGTAGCGTATGCGTCGGGTAAATTTCATGAGATATACGAACCTATGGATAAAAGCAAATGCATAAATATCGCAATTTACAAACCCAAGTCGAAGTTTTAAAATTACCTTATTCACTTGAATTTCAACAAGGACATCGTGTTTCCGCCAAGGTCCACCACATGTTTTCCACGATATTTCGGGCAAAGGCTTTTTGTGGAACGTCACACCAGGCTGACCTTTCGTATAAGAAACCCCCGATGTGTACGCTCTCGACATGCCAGGAGAAACGTTTGAGCCCCTGTAAAATATACCCAATCATAAGCCATTGCGGAAATTTAGTTCATGATAAATATTCTACATTTTAATAACTTTTTTTGTGAAATTTTTTTGAGCAAAACCGAGCCTGACAAGTTCGGGTGTCTGATACTTACGAAGAACTGTCCTTATCGGATTGATTCTCTTCCTTTTTGGGAAAATCATGTCCTCCATGTAGATGCCACGTTATGGACATTTCGCAGAGAGTATATCTAGTAACAGCCATTGGAAAATTAGGTGGTGCCCGCAGTAAATCTGGTTTCCCAACTGGGACACTGAAGTGATTATCTACAATTCGTATTGGATCTCGACTCAAGTCTATTTTTTTCACGCCGCAATCCACCTATATAAATAAACGTACATGTTTGTATAAAGCCTTTCTTTATCTCAGCTAATGGTTTACACCACTTACAAGCATCGCCTTCTCTTCTTCTGCTATTATACAATAGTCATCTTCCGAATCCGAACTGTATCGTTTGCAAAAAGCACTATACTTTAGAGGTGATATCGGAATTGCCATCTCACCCAGTTCTTCAGTAACTTGAGGAACAGCCTCGACTGATTCATCTTCCCTCATGTACGACGTGGCCATAATGGAAGACTCAAAATTTATAATATCACGTAATTCGTCACTGCTTTGGCTATCGCGTCGTTGATTTCGGAATGATGTTTCCGCAAATTGCACGTTCTTTGGTGAAAGTGTTTTATAAGTCGAAGTTGATGCGACTTGCATTTCTGCTTCTTGTTTTAATTCTTGCTGTTTCCGAAGCTCTTCTTTCTTTTTGATTTCTTCTAGTTTTCGGACTTCTTCCTCTTTCCTCGCCTGTTTTTGTCGTGATTTTTCTCTTTCGGCTTCCATTTTTTGCGCTTCGTCCGGGAAGAAAAACACCTCTACGCCTATATCTGGTCGACTTTCATCCTCTGAAGAATCTATATTCGAGTAAATATTTTATTAGCCCCGTAGAAAAAATTCTCTTAGATCTAGAAGATGCTCTTACCAGAAACGATTCGTATGCTTTCTTGCATAGCATCCGCCATTAAGGAATTAACCCGTTCTTGTTGCTTTGGAGTCACCTCTGGGACGGTTGAGGAAGATTTCCTCACCGGTAAGAGTTCAACGTCTTCTTGATCCGGCAAACTCTAGATTACGATTTAATTTATCGCATAGTTTAATTTATCTACTTATGTTTCACTTACAATGCTAGACTCCTCGTTCTCGGATGTGTTGGTCTGGACATCACTATCGGCTGCAAAGTAAGTGATAAATTGTGCTAGTACCTGACCTGAGTCCGCACAAGTTCGAATATGAACACCTTGAAAGTAGGCACGCAGGTCTAATTTAGGAAACATTGCTGTTGCCTTATCGTTGATTCTCAACGAAATTTCAATTAAGCCGGCATCAACGACAGAAACTAGAGACTCGTTTGTAACTTCATTAGGTTCATCTTCTGGATCCTGGTTGATTGAAACAAAGTGTCATAATCTCGTCTATTATATAGGAGTTAAATACTTACGTAAGGAGCAAGGCATAAAGCGCATTCTTCGGCAATGAATCGAAGCGTACAGCCCGGTAAATGAGTACTCAAATTAGAGCTTATCATAAAATAGCCAAGATCTAGAATGGCTCTATAAGGAAAATGTAGCGGCCTGAAATGAAAAACCAATTTTTTAAATAAAAAATTTCCATTGCTTTTTCATTTTCAAGCAAAAGGATTATTTGTGTTTGTTACTGAACAATAAGACTATTTTAAATACAATCTACAAAATGCAAAGGCAACACAAACTTACCTATAATCAATGCTACAATCCCATAAATGTAACTGCATTTCAGTTACAACGCCATATGGTATGTAGCCTTCGATTGGATAGTCCAGAACATCAATCATGTCAATAATCTGATTTATCCATATGTGCTGAGACATTGTGGGGTAGTGGCGAAGAGTCGTATTTTGAAGACCGACCGTTACACATACACGCTATGAAATCAAAAGTAAATTTATGGCAAATTGATAGGAATTCTTTTGTCGGTTTTTTTGCTCTTACCTTGACTCTTTGCTCCGGAACAACTTTGATTTGAATCGCTAACGACAACATTTCACGATCTATTGATCCACGCTCACCGCGCAACGTCACATCAGGTGGAGACGGATAAAGTGTTGATAGTAGGTAGTCTGGTATTGGATGCCTAATTAATCGTAATGGTGGATCAAGTACAGGAGTTGGTATAAGGCCTGCGAAATAAGAACATTTTTTTTTCAGAAATAAGAAGTTTGGAAAAAGCATTTTGATTTTAGTGATTCTGCGTACATTTTAGAACTGAAATTTACGAAAAGCTATGACAGAGTGTGTTTAGAGACTGAAGGAAGTTGCCGAATTTCTTGAAGAAAATCGCTCGGAACACGCGGTTTTTTTCCATACAGCCGATTTTAGTGCACGATGCCCTATTTTTAAGAAACCGCAGGTCTGTGGGTGGTATGCTTTAGTAGGATTGAGTTCGAAGCCCAAGAGTCTAAGCCCAGCGTGGAGCGCTCACTGAAATGGTCTGCCCTGATCGGAGACAATGTATTGGGGAACTCCGAATCCAGCAGTCCAGGTGCTCAAAAGAGAAGAAGCACAGCCATTGGTAGTAATACTGTCCAAAGAAATTGTTTCAGGCTAACGCGTAAAACGGTCGATTAGGGTCAAACAGTATTTGCATTCCTGTGTTATGGCAACAACTATGTTGATGTGAATTAAAACGTGCGGAGACCGTAGGAAAGAGCGATACAAATTTGCTCACGTGTCTGGTGAACTTACATTTTTATCAAGAGAGACATTCTCAGGCCCAAGTGGGAATGTCCTTGTTCATTGAAGGCCAAAAGAATTTGGTTGAAATGTGCTTGCGTGAATCACGAATACCTATCTATCCGATGATCTATGTTGTATTCTAAGTTGAACACCTGTTTCCTGAACGTGAGAGGAATGTATAGTATGATTAAACCAGACAGTTCACAAAAATTTTTTGAAGTTGCTGGTAACGATTGGTAATCTTTTGAAGATGTATTTTGAGTCCTTTTGAATCTTCTGAAACTCTGCGTCCAAATTTTGGGACGATGCTATTGTGAGAAATTTGAGTGTACTGTGCAAAATGAGTTCTTCTAGACGCGAGTGTGTGGGAAGAACGTTGTTGCAACCAGAGACATTCCGAATGTCAGAAGTGAGCTCACTTATGTAACTTGGATGTCTAAGTTGACGAGGTGTGGACTTTTTTGGCTTTAATTAAAAGTAAAAGTTAGTGATTTGTGTTCAGTGAATAATGTAAATCTTTGGGCTTCCAATGAGTAGGGCTTCCATTATCGGAGATAAAATAGATAAGCCACTAAGAGTTCGCGGTCTTATGGACTATACACCTGTTGTGCGCGTCGCTTAGTTTGTCTGAATAAAAACCGTAACCCCAATAGCGGTGTCGGAAGCGTCTACGAAGAGACCAAAGTCAGCGTTTGAGTGCGGAATCATCTTCGGAAGTCGAAGCAAGATAAAGCAGAATGATTATGCCGTATTGCAAAGTCTGCAGATTTCGATGAAGTTTACGACAGGCCTTAGTCAGGTATATTGTAAGAAAATAATTTTGCCACGTAGTTCATGGCAGAAGTTTTGAGTAATGGGGTAATGGGGTAAAATGGCGTCTGTAGTCGCTGCAATAATGTTATTCTCTATTGACTTTACGGACGATGTGAAATGGAGACGACCAGCTGGCGTGTCAGAGGCTACCTTGCTGTAGCAGGAAATTAAATTCTCTCTTAGCCACCGCGAGCTTATTAGGTGCTAGTCGACGTGGTCTTGAAACTATTCGACAGAATCTTGTGATTGCAGGGTTGAGAGAAGTCTGTGTTGACCGTGATTAGCATTGTATTTTTTGAGAGGAGCTTTTATCCGAGGATCAGTGGATTACTCAATCAAAACACTATCAAGATTGAACAAAGTTTCGGAATTCGGTGTAGTGAAGATACTACTGTAGTGTTGTCAGCCGGTGTTATTGCTGTTACTATTTTTGATTGAGACAGACTGTCAATTCATGTTGCAACAACGTTGTTGGTAATGCTTGCTGAGACGACAAAGTTCTATGTGATTGATGTCTTGACAGCTGCCTTTGCTATTTGGAGCTCTTTACTCCTGTCGGAAGGACTTACAACCCTAGATGAACACACTCAGTAGTCATATATGATCTATCTTTTTCACCACGTTAGCATCATGCGGAACAACACGCGCCGAAGGCACATCTGGTGCAAAATACATTCAATTCAATGCAAACGCTGCACAAGGGTAACATTTCAAACAAATAAATTCGATGCCAACTGTATTAGCTATCTTGTAATTTGTAACTCAATAGAGACGCAAGGATAAAAGACTTGCTGAGTTTATTTGATATACATTTAGCAAAGCAATCTATGACGTGGACGTTAACCATGATCGCAAAAGGGACTCCAAACGAGAGACTAAGTAATCCTAACCATTTTACACTTTACTACTATCTGCGTGTCTTGCATATATTTTCTGAAGATTAATTGTATTTTATCTGACAAGGACATTTAAAGCAAGCAGATTTAAGATATAACACCTCAATCATTAGAAATATATTTACTAAATTCTTGGTTTACTACTCACCGCAATGTCTCAGTTCTGCTTCAGTAGCTTCTAAGCAAACGAATGAATGGTTCTTATTCTCTTGGAATCCACTAACAGTAAATAACGTCAAGCTTTTCACATATACAAAAAATTCGCCTAGCTGCCCCGGTATAACATTTTTGTCTGTCCCCCGAACTGGAGAAAACATTGTAAGCACTCCTTCGCCAATATTCAATTCGAATGCACATCCATTCGTCGTTAACGGTGGCACAGTTGACAACGATCTTTTAATTGTAGGCTTCTTATCATACGTTGAATAGTACATGCTATCCGAATCTTGATCGGATTCAATGCCTTCGCCACCCGATGTAGTGGATCCCGACTCCACATCACTATCGTTTTTTGTCGACGGAATGTAGATCGAATCCATCATGCTGGCGTTATTTAGAAATGAGTTCACTGCACTAGAGAGATCTGCGGGTTCATCCTCCTGATAGCTTGGTGCCGCGGGTTTCCACATCAGTAAGTCGGTGTTAATTAAATTATATATTACTTCATACAAGTGTTTCGAACTAAAAAGGAAGTTATTATTCACAGATAAATGAGCTAATGGTTAGGTATAAACATACTTTATTTGCATGCTAGCCACGGGAAAGTTTAGCTGTATTTGCACTTTTGATGTTTGCATCGATATATCCCGAAAACGTTTCATTTCTTCCAGATCGCCAGGCAGCAAAAATGTTTCTGAATCGTCTGTAGTGATATCAAAATTATAGAAATGTAAACAAACATTTAGTATATCGCTATGCAACTTATTGGATTGTTTGTGTTACAAAATTCAATTATGGCTAAACTGTGCAGCCACTTAGCAATGAAGCAAAACGATGCGTGCGCTATTAATGCCGACCCTTTTCAAGCACCAGTGTGCGTTTGTCAGCAAGCAAGCATACATATACACCAGTTCAAGCCAATTAGCTTTTTCCTCATTAAAACACTGTGCATCACTTTATATTCCCTGCTCTGTTATTAATATGATTAACAATAACAATTCGCTTACATTCTATACTATACTCTAAAAATATAGTGGGATGAAGTTTGACATTTTTGAAATTTTTCCACAAAACCAACCTGAATTTTCTTTATGATGTGGCGTTCCGCTTTCACGGCATACCCGCTTTGAACTGAACGGTGATCGTTCGTGTCGTCTCGAACCGAATAATGCCCCACCGTAGCTTTCGCCAGACGTATCACCGCTGTCACTACTATCCTCAGAAATGCGTTTAGTTATGCTCTTTAATGTTTTTTCCGAAGGAAATTCTAGCCTCAGTTTTGGATAATCCATTGAAAATTGCGTCGGCCGAATACCTTTCTTTTCGACTAATGTTGTCTTACCGATATGAATTTTCGGTCCATTAAGGCATGCCTGAAATATTGTAGGTATATATAAATATGGTCATACTTAACGCTACAATGGTGAGTAGTTAAAACTTACACAATAAAATATATCGATTTCGTTTGCGGCGACTTCTATCAAACTAGGAATGACATATTGCATTCGAAAACGCTGCGTACTGAACAGTATAAATTCTTCGCGGATATTTTTTTTCCACCAAGGAACTCGATTTTCATCATGAAGGGGTCTCGAATCGTTTATTGGAAATCGAAGGCGAATATCTAGCGATGGTGAGTCTATGTTCAATTCAAAAATTGGCGTGTCTGACGACTTGTTCGAATCGGTCTTTGAAGATTTCGTGCTAGTCGTAAACGGTGCTGAATTGAAAAGTGAATTCAATCGGTCGTACAACGAAATATCAAGTTCCAATATACACGGTTCTAACGACAATTGTAGCTCAGTTTTACCGGGTGTTTTTCGTTTACTACCCGTGCGACGGGCTGAAGGTGTTACGTGCTTAAAGTTTAGCCGGATGTCGGGGCGCCTTTGAATATCCTCCTTAACTACGATTGGCATTCTTAAGAAATGTATTAGAGGCGTTTCAACAGTGTCGAGTACTTCAATTATGTCTGCATGCGGAGCGGACATGCAGAATTTTAGCTGCTGCATATTGTTACTTCGCTGCTCTTCGCCATCCATTATAACTGGCTCGAAATGAAACTTCAAATGATTTTTGCTAATTAATTCGTTTTGAGAGTCTTGGTCCGCTATATTATTGTTAAAGTAAATTGTTGACAGCCTGCTTAACTTGCTGACACTTTCTTCACTCAAAGGACTGTCGGTACCAAGAGTGCATTCCACTAATATGTCTTCATGCAGAAGCATCATGTTCATGGACGACAGAAACAAGGTATAATTGGATATGTCGCCACTAACATCCAAGTTTGTGCCACGTTTTCTGACTTTCGAAGAATTTGCTGTACTACTGCTACTTGTCATAGAGCTTTGCAATGATTCCGATGCATCGAAAGATTTTGAGTTTTCCCGGTAGCCACTCGACTGTTGTGACGTCTGAACCGATTTATAGTCATCATCAGCACATGACCAGGCATCGTTGCAGACTGCTCCGCTCATGGGGTTGTACTGACCTAGCGAATTGCTTCTTTTCATATCACGGTATCGCTTTGATGATCGAGCATTTCTGTCCATTCTTGATTCTTTTCTATGGCCGCTGCCTGACGAAAATGCGGCACTGAAAGCAGTGAGTTGATGCACCTGTCTCGGCGTTAGGAACAGTCTTAGTGTACCAAAGGAGAGCTCCAAATATACTTTTGGCCCTTTTATATGTTCTGATTGTTTCAGTTTTAAGCGAACAGCTTGTATACCATCCCAACTACAAAATTGAATTGGTTTCGTGCTATAAACTGTCGCATCTGGATATTGTTTTTCCGATTCAGTTTTACTATCTGTATCGTCTTCGGAATCAGATTCTGCACTATTTCTTTTATCACCCGTTAGATATTGCTCAGTTTGCGGTAACTGAGATATTGTTGAGTAAAATTGCACATTGGCAACGTTAGTTTCGTCTTTTTCCTGAAATTTGATGTAAATAAAAATGTGAGCATTAAATCATTAAAATTAATGCCTTTAACATCTAAGATCTATTTTGCCGAAAGAATCAAATGTTAAATAAGTTTGAGAGTCAGAAAGAAGAAAAAAAAACGAAGAATAAATAAAACAAATCATATAAGTCAAATAAAAAACACCGTAGCAATTTTGGGAACTTTTTCTTTCGGCTCGGTATTGGTTTTTTTTAAATATATTTTAAAATAAATGACATACCTCAGATTTAACTATTCGAAATTCTTCTGTATAAAATGTGACTCCTTCCATACGAATATTATGGGAAGCATAACTAGTTAATAATGTTTTGTCTAAAGTTTCTTCAGTTCTATATGACTCTTGTTCAGTTGTTGGCGTTAGCTCCGTCGGATCAGCACCAGCTTCATTTCTATATTCTATCCTGTGGAGTGCACAAGAAATAATGAATTAGATGAAATGTTTTGATTTTATTTTAACTACGCAGTTGTAAATTTGGGATGACTTACCTATTTACTTTTATAATTATAGCTATTCCCCGTTCACTTTTCGGTGGAAGATATTCCAGTCTTATTGTAGTATCAAAAAGCTTAGCTTTAATCCTATTTAAAACTGAAAATGAAAAGAAACATGTTGAATTTTTTTATGTTTACCAACTATTTGAAAAAATGTATTAAGCGTTAATAGTAATATATTAAGCGTTAATAGTAATCATTATAATAGCTAGAAATGGAATATAATGGCTCTTTTCGCTGAGTCAGCTCAGTTAAACTCGCCAACTCTGTTGAGCAACTCTCTGAGAGCCATTTAAAGCAGCTATTTGATATGAGTGGCTAATAACAATAAAACACAAAGTTTTCCAATCTTTAATGGGCAATGAAAACAAAAATACTAGTATCAATGATAATAAATTTCCAAAGTTTTATAGATATTTTGTATATTTGTTCAAATTAAAATTCAAAAATAAAACTTGTGATTTTCTCTTTGTTGCTAATCGAGTCCTTTTTTCAGTCAATAGCTAGCCACTTTTGAAAAAAAAACTCATTCATAAAGAACTGAGGTAGCGACTTTACCCAACTTCCGTTTTACTAAAAACTGGAATAAATTACTTTGTTCTCTTTCTATCATTTCAGACGATTGGCAGTTCGCGGCAAGTTTGGTTTTTCTACTTGATACAAGGTCACACATAGTAAGAACTATTGTTTCATAGCGATACTCGATAAGATCTGAGGCTTCAAGGTTTAGTTCAAGTGACCATCGAAGACCCCACACCTTTTTGCGAATTCAAGCATGTCCATCGACCTCTGTTCTGCCACTTGCGTGAGGTCAACCAGCCAGGGTTCACTGAAGCAATGCCGTTTGGTTTTTCCTATAGCCGAACAGTGGCACAGGAAATGTTGAATTGTTTCTGAGACTCCCAGCTTCTGACATTTTTCTGCAGGTGTCACTGCTTAGGAATTGGAATATCAAGGCGTGTGGTGATACAAGATGCTGGCCAGAAATGATGTCGACCAGCCGTTTACAGTAAATTCGGGATAGTTCAAGTAGGCATTTGGTAGCTGCGAGATTTTATGACTCCCACATGATTTTAATTACCCTGCCGGTCTGAGTTGCTCGCTATCTACACACCGCAATATGAATCATATTGAAGTCGATCAAGAAATTGACCGTTTGGATACGAATTTGAATGTCTGTCTACACATTCAACTAGGGGAAGAATGGTCCCATGCTTAGCTAACGCATCCGCTTTCTCTCCCCTAACAATGCAATTATGGCCGTGCACCCAGAAGATTCTGACACTTGTCAGTGCTTTTATCACAGCTTGACCGCCTGTGAAAATGTTGAACCTGGCGTCCGTAGCATCCTTGACGGAAATTAGTTCTGCGGCTTCACGTATCGCATAGACTTCCGCCAGAAAAATACAACTGTGATTATATGCTGCAGCACGTACTCCTGCAGCTGTTTTGGATCCGTCCGTGCAAATACTTAAGGCCGCTGCGCCCATTTATTGGTTTCGGTCTTGCCCATCTCCTCGGTTGCTGGATATCTACTTTTGAAGCAAAGAGTGGGGACCAAAGAAGTCAGGCAAATGGTCTTTAGTCTTTCGGATGCATATAGTTGCTTTTATTTGCTTTGATTATAAATACAGCCTTAGCGGTGCTCCAGGCTGCACGCACATGATTTTAGCACTAGGCAACATTTATAAATTGACACAAGCCAGGATATGGTGAGCATTCCTGACTTCTGGATCATAGCGGGCAGAATTTCATTGAGATCTGAAGGCTTGAGGATGTCAATGAACCAGATTAGTTTCGGCGTAGTCATAACTTTCTCTATACCTTCTGAATCATGAAAGCCGGACACCGGCCTTCCAGTGGGTAGGGGAATAGAGTTGCACAAACAGCCCGGAAAGAATCCACGCGATTCATTAACGACTACTCCGAGCTGTTGTTTGTATATTCCTTACGCGTGTTTTAAAAATAGTGTCTTTTATAAGCAAAATTGTTTTTTGTACAGCTAAATTTACATTTTGTGCAAAACATGGTACTTTTTTCCAATCTCAGAGGTTAGTGATGACAAAAATATTGGTCGTGTTGTTTGTTACGGCAATTCATGTTATATCTGTTTCCGAAAAAACCATGTTGTTAATCAGAAAGTTGCAACGAACTATCGCTGATTTCGACACTCAATATTTACAAGTCCAGGTCATTTGTTACAATCAAACAAATCTTTATCAGTAAAATTTATTTTTGTTATGACGGACCTTGCTTTTGAAGCATGCTAATGGGAAATTTAAATTGCAATCTCTGTGGACACTAAAATGTGAATGTAAACATTAAAGTTCACATTATTGTTATAAATACGATAATTGTCTCAAATGCGAGATATTTCAATATGATTTGTTAGAAAATAAATTCAGATTGTGATATAAGTAATTTAAAACTAATAAACGAATAATATGGAAGGTGATTGCGTACAATCATCGTGTGCCTAGCAATTATGAAGGTTCAACGCTATATTTTCATTGTAGAATGGGAAGTACTCTATCGTTTTCACTATCAACGGCTTGTTTTTCGTTTGGCACGATTGAACTAATGCATCAATTTGTTTAGTCTACCACCAAATACAATAAAATATAATAATACAAATTTTGATTTAAGGTGTGTCTGCGTATTAGAATAAATTTGATCATTATATGAATTGTTAGGACAATTCAAAATAATCTTCCAATTCTTACCATTATCAATCGTTTGAGCGAACTTTTCTAATCCCTCGATGGCTGCATTTTGTGCATATTCTGCATTTGAATCTTCGTCATTTTCCTTTTCCAGGCACTCCTGTGCCAGTTGCATTGAACTACTGACTGAAGACCACATTGATTCCAGCATCGAGGTACCATCAGTTTCACGAGCTCGCGGGCGGATTGTCATGTACAATTTGGACACTTCAATGTGACTGTCCAGGCTCATTAGTGCATTCCATGGTATGCTAACGGTAACTGACCCGATATGTCCACCAGTAACTTCGATACCCCAACCTTGGCTCTCGCATAGTTCATTTAGCGCCTGAAAGATAGATAAAAAATAAAAATTAATGCAATATCTAGCTGATATATAGTAGATGGGTATGCGCCAAAGAGGAAATAATTAATTTTATAAATTGATTTAATAATTTTAAATACAACCTAAACTATTTTTACAGCCACTGAAGAGTAAACGCATTTAATATTAATATTTCAAATGATGCAAACGTTCTTCCCGTGCAAAAAGATTCACACTTAGCTCTGGGGAAATTTAATGAAAGCTGTTGTTATGAAGAGTAGAAAGAATTGAGTATATATTGGGTTCTCGATCAAAAAGAAATAGTGATTCAGTCGTCAAAATAAAATATAAATAATGGGGAGGACGGAAGTTGCACGCGAATCCTGTCAAAATCACTCGTCTGGACCGCCAACAAGCTCGCGCTCGACTGCTCTCGCTTCCACTCGGCCAAAATTAGTTGCAGCTTAATAATTTATGTAAAGATTTTTTACGATTAATTTTGCAGTTTTTGCACAGGAAAAGTTTTTTTAACAATCGTAATTAATAAGCAAGATTTTAGTATCAAAGAATATCGTAGAAAAATAAATAAAACAACAGTGATTCAGTCGTGAAAATAAAATTTAAATTAAGTTCATCTCAAAATAATAACATAATCCTCAAGCTAAAATTATTAAAAACTATTAATCGTACATTCCGCCGCTGTTGCCGCATTCTTCTACAATTAAATTCAGAAGCACATTACAAACTAGTACATTTTTTCTTGAAAATCTATGCTACCAACTGCGGTAACCGCCAAACTTGACAGTTGTCATTTCACATTCCATTCGAGATGGTTGTGTTGTTATTTTGGCGTTTGCGATTTATGTTGATGCGATAAAATTCAAGCCGAGAAAGTCTTTAAAATGGATGGTCCAGGAATGACCATATTCCAAGGTGGAGAGAGCATTAAACTAGACGCAAGCATCAATCGTGCAGAAGAAGAAGAAGCAATTGAAGACCAGCGTCGCCGAGATGAGGAGGTAAATATTTAGTTTTTTGCACAAGAATCAATCAACAGCGTATGATTTCAGCTCGGCAATCAGTTGCAAAATGCATTTGACGATCTCATAGACGATGAAGAATACACAGTGAACAATAGTGCGGATCTAGAAAGTCATTATGAACATAATGAACAACGAAAAGCCAGCGCTGGTAATGGTTCTGGCAGGCAGTCAAATCAAGAATTTCACTACGCCAATCTTCTCGCGAACGCGGAACAAAGACAAGATGTACATGATAAATGTCGCTTCGAAGTAGCACAACTGAATAAATGTGTTGAATCGAAATCTAGGTAATTATATAGTTGTGTACGCAAAAAATCGATCGTAAACTGGCATTTTAAAATATTCCCAGAGAAATAGAAAACATTACGAAACTGGTCCATGAGGAAAGAAAAAGGAATGAAGAGCTTAAGAAACGACTGGCTCTGTCGGAAGCAGAGAAGGAACGGGCACAAATGGCAAAGGCACAAACGCACGAGTTGCTCGTTGATAGCAAGGCTAAAATTTCTGAAATAGAAGCCGAAAAAGAAAAGATGGCAGCAACTATTAAATCTCTGGAAGATAAAAGCAAGGACATCACAGCTGAGCTAGAGAGAACGAAGCTACAATTGACTGACTTTCAACACAAATATCGGATGGTTGAAAGAAACGCGAGCTACTCTGCCGACACACGTGTCGAAAATCTTGTAAAAGAGGCAAATGAGAGACATATGGCGCAAACTACTATTTTACAGCAACAAATAGATAATTTGCGAGACAAGTTAGATGTGAAGGAAAGGGAATATTCTTCGCTTAATGTTCGGTAAGTTAACAATATCATATGCTTTTTATGTATATAATATAGTTCTCCGACAGGTATAACGAACTGCAAAAAAATCGTGAAGCCTTACTTATTGAAAAGTCCGAAGTGATAAATCAACTCGCCCGGAAATTGGAGGACGCGCAAAATCACTGTCAAGAACTGATGTGCAATAAGGATACGACACAGGAAAACAAACGACTTAAAGGTCTTGTGCTGCAATACGAAAGGCAAACTGAAGACATGCAGAAAACAATAAACGATTTAACATCTCGGTTGGATGCAACGGCAGCCGAACTGAACAGTATGGAAGAAATAATGGGTCAAAGTTCTGACTTCATTGAAAGCTTGCGTCGAATGAGCGTAGGAAGTCGTTCGGCGACCGTTAACGACAGGGTGCTGAGACTGAAAGACGAATTGTATCGATGTATCTCTGGATTAAAAGAAAAACGCGAAGAAGTTCGCAGATTGCAAGATAAAAATATAAAGCTTAGCGAGGACATTGAAAAGTTAAGAAAAAGAGAAAACGATACTTTGATTAATATAACTACTGCAAAAGAGGATAACTTAAGGCTTACAAACAAACTACGTCTGCTGGAGACAGAAATAACAGAATTAAGAAAAGAATGGAAACAAACGATTGATGCTACAGCCGATTTGCAACAAAAACTCGGAAAACTTAAAACTGAAAATAATTCAATGTGTTCTGAGCTGGAAAATATGAAGAAAGACTGCGAAAGTATGAAAAACAAAAATATTGAGCTACAAAGCGAGATCGATAGTTTGACAGAGACCCTAAAAAGCAAAAGCGAATCTGATCTTCTTATTAAAACGTTGAAAGAAAAAGCAATGCAATTCGAAGAGTACATCAAATCTGGAAGCAACAGCGTAAATAACCTTACACCGAAACACGACCGTTGTGTATCTACAACTCCTGATCTCGACGACATGTCTGATAGCGATCGACGTCGCAAAATCGAAACCAACATACGTAACGAAATGGCGAAAATTTTTGCATCGAAAATCAAATCAATTGAAACAACTTTCCAAGAAAAATGCCAAATTATGGAAGCCCAGAATGGGCAACTCAAACAAGACCTACATTCGCTTTACACTGAGCTACAAGTACGCGAGAAAGAAGTGACCGTGCTAAAACACGCGATTGTCAAAGAAAGAGAGAAAATGTATGAAACGCTGGACACGAAAAGTATGCAAATGCATGAAATTAATAAAATTCTCGAGAAAAGTCGCGATGAGTTGAATCTCAAGCAACAACATATTAGACAATTGCAGCAGGAACTTAAAGAACGATCCGAACAAATGGAAGCCGAGCGGAAATCTATGAAAGCTGTCATGCTAAATTGGAATGAGCAGCAGTTGCAGTACGAGAAAATCAATAAGGATATGGAAGAAAAGTTGCAAATGCTCAAGGAGAAATATGAGAAAAGTCAAGAGAATATGCTGAAGAAATACAATGCAGCAAAGAAAACTGCTGCAAATTATAAAGTAAATTTTTTTAATCAGTCAGTGTAAAAACAGATTTTTATGATTCTTTTTTCTTTTACAGAAATATGCAGAAGACAAAGAAAAACACATGCTTGCTGAATATGATCGTTTAAAGACGGGCTACAAAACAGCCCTGGAAAAAGTAGAGTTGCAAATGAAGAATGCTTTGGAGAAGCAAGAAAAACTGGTATGATTCCTTGAGGTATTTTTTCAACTAAACTAAACGGTATGCTTTACCATTTTTAAGATGAAAGAAAGAATCGGGGAAATTGAAGCGACTTACAAAGAAAAGATAAGAAAAATGGGATCAAGTCCAAGCGCCAACATTCCTAGTTTGTGATTGTTACATTTTAGTGAATTTTTTGTTGTAAGTATACATGTTGTAGGAATTTTGATAATTAAAATGATTTATTTTTATTAATTGTATTTTTTTATTTGGTTTAGAAGTGTCATATACTCGTGATATATAAATAGCTCGATTATACATTTCAAGTAGAATCATCCTGCTTTGCCGCATTGTTAGGTAGTCAATAGAACTGGAAGCTCATGATAAAGTTGAATATTTTACACACATATTTGCCAATATTCTTATTTATTAGTGAGTTACTCCGAAGTTATGGAAGCTAAAATCTTGGGTGAATCGATAATACCTGTATGACTCCTTCTCGTAATTCGGTCAGGAGTTTCTTCGCAGAAAGTTCAATGATTATTCCGATAGCTTTTGGAGAGCTCGACACTTTCTCGTGGTAGACTAAAGTAGCTTGTGAAAGACCATAGAGAGTGAAAAATGGTTAAACGAACCCCTGACGACAATTTTGCGAACTAAAGGTACAAAATATCCGTTTAAACTAGTGTTCTTATACACTATCCAAATGAATTGAGGAGAACGAAATATCCATGCGAGCAACGTTTTAGTATCTCCTGGTAAAGATGCTCAAAAAGACACAGGAGAAAGATCCTTGATACGTTTTCTTCAAGTTGATCGAATATGAAAACACTTTAAGTCAATGTTAAGTTCAAAAAATTTCTCTAACCCTTTGATGACGGCTATGAAAAACAGTTATTTGGAAATGAAAATTGATTATGTTTTTAAATGTTTACATGAGTAACAACAACTGTTTAAATTCCCTAAGCTTTGAAACTTTCGCGGTCGGCAACCCAAAAGTCTTTCTAGTCTTTACATGTGTGCCGGTGAATAATTTTTAATTTTCGCATTGTGCAGCGCTGAGATCAAAGATTGGTTCACAGTGTAAACTTTTGTCATTTTAATGTTCAAATGATCTCGGGCTCGGGTCGTATTTCTTGTGGTAAAAATGTCTAGTTTCAAAACAGATAAAGATTATTTGCGGCACGTATTACTTTTCTCGCTGAGTCAGAAGAAAAATGCAAGTAAAACCCATCATATCCTTCTGAAAACCTACGGCGACGATGTCCTAAACGGGTCAAAAGTGGTGATTTCGACTTGAGAAACAAAGAACGTCCGGGCCAGAGGAAAAAATCCAAGATGCCGAATGGGAAAGAATTTAGGTTGAAGACGATATGCAAACTCAACAAGAAATTTCAGACCATATCTGATCGCCTACATCCCATGTGAAAGATCCAGAGAGTAGGCAATTTGAACCACAACATTCAATGACAGACATTTGGAAAAGTAAATAACGGAAACACAACAAAATATATGGAAAATATGAACGTAGAAAATGAAAATTAGCCATGTTCTTAGCTTGATTATAATGGCAATAGGCAGTGCCCATAAGAAGACTCATAAGCACGGAAGGGCCCGTAAGCCTCTCAGATAAGATTTTTGCGTTGCTAGAACCAGTTCTATTCCACAAAGAAATGCAATGCAGTCGTACAGCAGCCAGATTAGCTTGTTGTAGATTGGTTGGTAGCCAATGAAGCAACGAGGAACTTTTATTTCCTTGTAAACAGTACTAGCTTCGTTTTGTTTGGTATACCAAGAGAATGATTTAACCTCTCCGAATGCGTATATAATTACTTCCCAGACACTGCTATAGCTATGTCGTCTGCATAAGCAACAGCTTTGAAGCCGGTACGATCCATCCTCATTAAAAGAGTATCCTCAATTTTCCACAACCGAGGAGAGAGACTCGACTTTGAGGTGTGCCCGTGCAGACCCCTCGCCGTACTTCTCCTCGCCGGAACTTGAACCTATAGAAAATGCAAGGAAGGGGAGGTGTAAATAATTGTCAACTAGTGTGTAACATGTACAAACTTAAATGTGCACAAACCGTTTTATAATTGTATTTTCAATAAATGCCTCTATCATTTACCATGTGGCATTTAAAACCCAAAATAAATCTATTTAGTAAAACCATAATTAGATACTCTAACATTCGCTAGGATAAGTTACACTTTTCGTGAAAAATCGAACCATTATTCATGCATAGAACTCTTACGATTTGCGTTTTCGACACGTCTCTTTACAGACTCAAATTGATAAATATGTGTCTGCTTCATGATTTCTCAGACAATGAATACGAAAACAATGAATTCGAATTAGCTTACCTATTCATACTACGGAAATTTAGATTTGTTTGTGTACACACTACCAACTCTTTCTAGTCGTTAAATTGAATCTCATTATCAAACCGCTTATTATAAAAGACCTTGGACATGTAAATTCAGTTTTCGACCTGACAAGTTCGAAATAACTAAAGAACGTAAAAATTTAGCAGTTATTTTTTTCCAAAAGCACAGAAAAATAGCTACGTTGAAATCTAATTTAGGACGACTTGTCTTTAATCGCACAATTTGCACCTCTCCAGTGTTTACGTATTCACCTGTGTCCATCCCATGTTGTATGGAAATGTACCGACAGGACTACCCGCTGTTCATTTTGCATGGAGTAAATAGAGCTAGATTCAAAACAGCCTCCTCATTCGTTCTCTGATGCTCATCATCACCATCAACACAACATCATCATTGACTTCCGTATTTGCTCAGACATAAATAGATTTGATAATCAGATACACATTGCTATAAAATGCTCATATAATATACATACAGTGTATTTTGTACATTTACAGCTGATACGGTTAGTCCGAAATAGGCCAGCCCCATAAAAAGGCTCTTTTGCAGTATTACTTGCCAAACAAAACATTGGAGTATATTTTTTGCAGCACGTTTTTCGAATTGCCATTGCTAGACTCTCGTTTATAATGCAGACTTTTAGAAAGTCGGAATATCGACATAGACGACTCTCTGGGTTGTCGTCAAATTGCGCGTTGATAATCGCGTATGCAAATGAACGCGAACGCGAAAACCGTGTACGACAGACGCTTTTTATTAGCGTTGACAAAATAATAAATTGTCATGTGTGTGTGTATGTAGATTTCGTAAATATTTTACGAAAAAAATTAAGATGAAAATTATGTGCGTGCTATATTTTACAATTGTTCATTTTATTTCGAAGCGCATTTTCTTAGCTCTACCAGCTATTTCGGTAGATATGAATTATGAATGAATAAGAATCACATCGTGAACGGGAGTGAAGGAAGGCAGTAACATATTAACGACTGCGGAAATGAAACGATTTTTGCAACCAAAAATGTCCGTGTTGAAAAATATACTATTTATCTCTAACAAAACCGTAGTCTGCTGCAACAGTCAATAAACAATATGTATATTTTTAATCATATTCGAGTGAAAATTGAAATAAACGTGATGTATCACCTACTGATTAGCTGCGAAACTAGTTGTTAGTAAATGGGGCAGAACTAAAGGCCATTTGGCACGTTCCAATATTTGAAACTGGCATAATGTTTACTTTATTCGTGGAGAATAGCAAGCTTGGAATTTAAGTTGAGTGGCAGCGTAAATTTTGAAATTTAGTGCCATTTGTTCAAAGCGAAACCACAAATCGATGGATTGGATGAAAGTGAATCTGGTCCTAAGCTCTTTCGTGTTAACGAACACGTTTTTATGTTAATCTCGGCAAATATTAACAGCAGATTTGGTTTATTTACATAATGCGTGGAAAATGAAAACTCTTATAACTTTTGATTTGGAATGTGAATAATTCAAAGGTTCCATCATTCAATATCCACAGGTTCCCATTAGTAAACAGCATAAACTGAATTCCGATCGTAAAAAACTGCTGAGTAATCAAAACAAAGTGAAGCACGTTAGCATTCTTAAAGATGACTCATGAAAACTTTGTCATAATGAAGGAAAATTTCTACTGCAGCGTAAATATTTTCTTTCTGATAAATGAGTCCCTTGAAAACGTTGTGTTTGTTTGAATTCTTATATGAGGAGTTACAGTGCAGCATGACATTGTCAAAAAAAACGTCTTGGTTAATACATACATAAATTTGTAGATCGTTCAGATAATGCTTAAAAGCGAAACTCACAAATTGAAAGGACACTTGAGGGATTATAAAAAAACTACAATTGTTAAGGGAATTAGGTTTTTAAAGAGTAATATGGAAAAAATTGAAACAGATAGCCTAAAACAATTTCTTGAGATGATGATTTGGTTATGAACTTTGCCTGTAAGGCTAGTTGCCAGTTTTTATTCGTTTTAGTTTTATTCGATTTCGGTTTGAGAAAACAAACTAAGGAATTGTAGTGTAAATGGTTTAGTAGCTCTTGGGGCTATGAGCTATCGATAGTGGTCGTTAAGGGGTCAGGTACACTTAGGACGTCCAGAAAAAGCTCTTTTTCAGGATTTTTTTTTAGACACATATTAAAGTAATTAATAACAAATGTTTTTTTACTTGAAAGAAATATATTTGTAGAATCTATTGTAATTTTTTTAAGGCAAAAGGCTGAAAATTAGTCGAAATAGAGTAAATTTTCGAGGGGTCAAAAAAAAAACTTGTTGTGCCGTGATCACTGTAGCTTGTCACAGGATCATCCAAAATAAAAAAAAATCGGGGATTATTAGTTAATGACATAGTGCTCCGGGTGGACGAAGGACTTTGGCAGATTTTGATTTGTCGAAATATGGCGGTTGTTGAAATTCAAAATTGTATTATCGACCAAAATTTCACTCACATTTTCGGCTATTGAAAAAAAGTATATCGTCCAATCAAAAAATCCTTCGTTCATCCGGAGGATAATTACATATCAAATAAGTGAGGGAAATTTCATGCTGATCGACAAAGCCGTTTTCAAGTTACAGTGATCACCGGCTTCGAACACATAGTTTCGAGAAAAATGCTTTTAAAGCATGCGAAAAACGCTTTATGCAATAGAGACGACTTCATTCAAAATTATTTATCTCCATAAAGAATTGTCCGATTTGTCTGAAATTTGCGGAGAATGCTCTTGAAATATACTACTTTTAAAAAATGCAAAGAAAATAAAATCGATTTTCTCAAAATTCTAAGTGTACCTGCCCTCTTAAGGCCGGCGATACATGTAAACGTATGTTTTCAGACCGTTTTTCAGAGGCTTATTTAAAATAGAAGGAATAAATGAATCGTTTTGAAAGTGATCATGTGTATTTATTGCATATTTTGATTTTATTTAATTTTTTTTCAAAATGGCCGCCGTAGTAACCAATTTCCTGAGATCCTCGCGACGAAACGCATCAATCACCATCATTTACAGTAATTTGAAATAAAAAAATGGGTTGGAGTGTGTTTATTAAACATGTATCTTCTAGTTGAACCAAGAAAAGAAAAAAAATTAAAAAAATCGTGAATTAGCACGCTTTATAAAAAAAAAGTACGATTTTTCACTCTTTTTTTTCGGCAGTTTTTGTGTCGATAATGCTAAATTTTGAAAAAGTTTTTTTTTTGCATTTTTGAGGTTCAGCTAGAAGCTTATACTATAGAGAAAACGTGTGCCAATTTTCTTAAGAATCAGTTGAGAACTTTTTGAGTTATCTTGCCCACCAATTTAAAAAAAAGTCGTTTCTAGAAAAACGCGTAGTTTTGACACACAGAAACTCTATGATTACAGCGACTTACCAACTAATCAGCGATTCCAGGCCTATACAGAAGTCCTTCAGTACTTTTATTTTTTAGATGTTAATTTAACTATTTATGCAAAAAAAAAGAAACTCGAATTTTTGAAAATTGTACATGTATCGCCGGCCTTAAGACCTAGGTTTTGAATAAAGGTATCGAGCAATGGGGCTGTGATATTTAATTGCTCGCCGGATAGCTTTGCTGCTTAACTCAAACAAATCCGTGGATAAAGAGAGAGAGAGAGAGATGTGATTTTCATTTTCCGGTAAAGGTGACTATTTTCGTAAAAGTGGCCTGTGGCCTTGAAATGAAGGGAGGTGTCATTTCGAAGGATACAGCGCTCAAATTTTACCAATTTCACGAGTTGGCTTAAAGATGTCCAAGTCCAAAATGGACCACCGTGTGTGAGGATTGGACAAATCAACTATTCTTAGGCAATAATATTTGTTTTCGATAAAGGGTAACCGAAATTGATCAAACTAATGAGGGAAATCGAAATTCATAATTTTATACAGTAGACCTTCAAACCATAATGAGCCCAAAACTTTCTGCAGATGAATCACCCAAAACTCTATTGTTGTGGATGCTTTTTTTTGACTGCTTATTGCAAAATCATTAGGGAATAATAGAACAATTTGATTATTAAAGTGTACACAAAGGCGTTCAAAGAAAGAAAAAGGAAATTTTTTATATATTCTCCTGAGGATTTTTTTGAGGAAACGGTCGGTACGAGGGTGAGAAGGACTTCTTTGATCACGAAAACTGCATGACCTCGAGGGTCCATGCAAGGATTTGTAGGACTGAACCGTTTAAGTCACCAATTGATTTTACTGGCGAAAATTAAAGATTCAGATTTTGACGAATGTAAGCGAAATGGGTGTCAGAACTATACTTTTCACCTCGATATATTAGAGAGGAAGCTGCAGCGGTAGTATCCTCAGTAGACATATTATCAGGAAGCACCCTACCATTCGAAGTAATAATACTTCTTATTTTACGGCCTTGCCTTATATTTATTTGCTTAAACATATTTGGGTCAGGGACTACTTTTCGGAGAAGTTCTTCAAGTTTTCTGCTAACGTAGGCCATAATTTTTACCTTGATAAGGATGTTGATGCCTTTAATCAAGGCAGAAGTGTACTTGTATTGGTTACTATCCGTGTTGAGAAATCTGTGGCAGATGCAGCTAAAATGTTGACTGAAAGATTTCCGCCTAATATGAAGCTGAGATATCATGCTGTAAATCACGGAAGGCAACGTTTTTTCCTCTTTCTTAAGATAGCTAAACTATCAATGACGGAGGAAAGGATATTATTAAGCTTATCAAGAGCCTCATCAATTTCCTGAAAGCATAGATCTTGTAAGGAATGAAGATGTCTGAATAACCGGTCAAGAAGTAAGTCTAGGCAATGCTTTGATAAGTTTGATCAGTTGATGGTCGGACACAGCGTCGGGTGCTTGACATTCAAAAGTGCCGAACTGTGAGAAGGAGCTCGAGGAAAAAGTCAACAATGAAAACTCGATTCAACAGCCAGTTTTATGAATCGCTTTTGTAACGAAATTTTAAGTTTATTGAAAAAAGTTTATGGATAAACAACCCACGTTACTCCAGAAAGGCTCTTAGCATGCTTTCAAGTCAGTCATGTTTCGAAAACTCCCAAAAACTGAATAGAGAAGCGTATAAGTAACAGGAAAACAAATTCGTGAGCTTGGACAGTACAGGGAGCAACCAAACCAGGTGTGGAAGTTTTTAGAAGTAAACTGGATGAGGCAGTACACATCTTGATATCCAGCCTGTACATACAAGGAGGAAATCTGATTTGTGCTCAGTTGGGAATACCGAAGTCTGGTAGGATAGATGAAGGATTAATCCAATGAAATGAAGGCAACTGGCTACATCTCACTGTTCATTAGCTGGTGCTGAAGGTAGTGAGTTAGCGAAGTTATACCGGACGTTTGGTATCTTTGAAGAATGGTCCACACCGTAAATGAAACAGGATATATATCAGAGTGCAGTAATTGTTGAGTACTGTTTATAAGATGATCTTCACTTTTATGATAGGTCGGATGGCTTCGCCTGGCTCAGAAAGTAATCGGCCCATATTAAGGGGTTACCCCCACTTGCAGCGCAAAAAAATAGGTTATTTTCATGAATTTTTTTAAGATAACTGTTGTTTTTTTAATAAAAAGTCGAACCATTAAGTGAAAGTCGAACCATTAATTTTGACTGTCCGCCATTTTGCGAAAAATGGATACTGTTTTAAATCCTTCGATCAAACACTAGTTTATACTGTTATTTAACTAAATCCATCGCTATTTTTAGTTTCGGATGATCCAGTTCGACACAATGTTGGTCACCGCAAAAAGTGAAAATTAAAATACCATTATTTTGACGCCCATTTGTAATTTAAGAATGTAAACTTATTCAATAAAAAAATTACTGAAAGGTGTTCAATCAATGTATGTACTTTAAGAAAATATAATAGTCGTTTAAAAAAGTTTCGTAGTTGTCTTAAGCGCAATGACACACACGGCGGTTCTACCGAAGCGTTTTCCGAGGGAAGAACCAAGTCGCTATAGTTGTGCATTACTTTAGCATTGTGATGACACACCGCGATTTGGTTGTCTCTCGGTTTTGTAATGTACAACTAAACCAACTCGGTTCTCCTCTCGGGAAACGCTTCGGTGGAACCGCCGTGTGTCATTGGGCTAATTGTTCTTGGCTTAAAAGAACGGATGCAATCAGGAAATCACTAACTTTGGTACGAAAACATGACTCGAAAAAACGAAATGATTTTGAAAGGGCTAGCTCGCAACTATTACGGATAGAAATTGAAAAATATAAATATAAATAATGATAAAATTTCCTCATATAATTATTGCTTTTTAAAAATTTGTTTAGCTGATTTTTGTTTTGTTATTTTTTTTATTCTATTCTAAAATAAATATTTCATTGTTCAATAAACTCATAAAAACTCGTGTAGTTTAGTAGGTACTCAAGAGCTCGTGGCGTGTCGGGTCCCTGGTTCGAATGTAGGTACGGACGAGCGACCGCGCATCGAGGTTCGAGTTAACTTAGTTTTAATAGTCGAATAGGGCCAAATTAAGGCGTGAAACTAGTCATAGCTGTATCGTATGAAAATGGAGTCTCTACCACCAAACTAGTCATAGCTGAATCGTATGAAAATGGAGTCTCTATCACCTTCACTCCCCAAGACCCCAAAATAGTTTCTTTGACTCATAAAGAGGAATGCATTCACAAATAATTTCGAAATAGCTAATAAGATGGTCTAAAAGTCGAAAATCTGATATTCTTGGTCCAATATTGCATTGAATTTAACTTGTGACGTTTTTGATGTATCAATTTTTTAGTAAATACAAAACAAACAGATAATTAATGGAATAACATGTTGATAAAGCTAGTAGTCTAGACGAACCGTGGCGTTTAAAAATTATGTCACGTGAGTTATAACAAAATCTAGAATTTCTATAGCGATGGTCTTTGCTCCTTGAATATAATTAGTGATATGGTTATTAAAATATCCTCGTGGTTGGAAAATATAATTCTCGTTTCGTCGGGTTTCTTTTAAGCTTAGCTATCTATCAAAAAAATGAATTGTTCCTGAATTTGTACACGAACAGCTGAACTGAAATGTTGACATCCAATCGGAATGGGAAGTTGCCAGGCATATTTATTATCTAGAAGATAGTTTGCATTAAAATTTTTTAAGCATATAGTACTATTGTGCTTTTCAAGTAACGTAAGTAAATATCAAACAATTTATGATAAAGCTCCACGATCCAGTCATACATCAGTATAGCCAAACTGGGCAAAGAATTGAATTTTATCGATTTGCTGTGTCTCACTATAGTCTATTGCTAATTATATTGTAGGCATTGATAGCTTTATTAACATATTTTACTAGCTCTTCAAAAAAAAAATCTATTTACTGTGTAAAAAGCTTTAATCAAAGTTTATCTGGTTAAACTATCAACAAGTGATAAGCAGGAAAACAATACAATGGAAGATAATTAAAGTATGTTGATAAATTATTTCACTAGGTAGACATTCAGTCTCTTATACTTTTGATTAACAAGCACTGACGCAAGCGTTTATTAATAACTGATCTACTGGACATTTGAGCGAACATTGTATCTTGTGTTTAACAAATCATAGGTAGTCGATTTCAACTTTAACTAAGAGATATGGACAGCTTATGCAGTCATATTTTTATAAATAAAATATAGAAAAGAAAACTAATCTAAATCATTTCACAAATCAACATAAAATAAATGCGCATTTAATTGTAGAACATGTGCTTTTGAGTTCCAATCCAACCGTATCAATTACATCAGTTAATAAGTTCATAATTTACTCATTCTGAACAATTAACAGAGATAGCATAGCTTCTTAGTCTTCAATATTAGGTCAGGGCTATTATATGATTGTGTGCAATATTTCGCAGTATTGAAAATTTCTCCTTCTTTATTTTCTTTTCTACCATGTTAAGTACCTATAAATTTACTATTTTACTTAGTTCTTTTTTGTACCAGCGTGTGTGTTCCTGCTCGTAACATAATAGAGTTATACCGCTTTAGTCATTTCGCTAGTAAATATCTAAAGATAATGTGTTGACAAGGTTCATCAACTTATACTTGTTTTTTTTTACTATACCGAATAAATCATATTTACCGGTAGGAATTATCTTATCTTCTGAAGCTGATTTAGTCGCAATACATTCATTGTTTCGGACAATGGCCTTTTCTGGCATGTATATTACAGCGACGAATAAAGTGATTATTCAAGTGAATGAGAGAGATCAATGGCTGACACGCAACTGGTTTTAAAAAAAATATTGTAAATCGAAAGGAATAAATTAATTTGAAATGATTTTTTCTCGACGAAAATGTTTATGTCTTCTATGTATGCATGGAGTAAACTACCCAATAATTACCTCTAATTTATTAGTCATCCTTTTTTTATGTCTCAAAACTAAACATAAAACTATACTGTACTGTAATCGTCCACCATTATAATTATTAGTTCGTCAGAATTGTGTTCTATTTTTCCTTTTACGTGATTCAACGTTAAAAATGTTTGAAAAATTTAATACAATATTTTGATTTAAACCAATTTTTTTCCTTTTGAAGCTAGATTTATTTTGATTACTCGACATATATCGATATTTCGAGGATTACCATCGAAATATCGATATATGTCGAGTAATCAAAATAAATCTAGCTTCAAAAGGAAAAAAAATTGGTTTAAATTAAAATATTTTTACAAGCTAGGAAAAAAATTGGTACACAATAAAAACAATTTAATACAAAATTAAAAATGTGGAATGAAAGAATTTTGCTACAGTTCTGCAAAATGAAATCAACAGGAGTTTTCTTTTTTAAACTTACTATAAAATATATTTAACCTTTTGGCGACGGTGGACATTTCAGTGAGTTTTTATTTACCCCTATATTTCTGTGAATACAAGATATTGGGAAAGCCGAAGTATAGGAAATGAAAATTGAGCTTTGTTACGATGGTGATGTAGGACATTTTAACCCCATGCAGACACGAAATGCCTAAAAGTAGGCTAACAAATTTTGATAGCTTCACTCAGAGTCATCAGATCATTACGAAATACACGATACAAATTGACGTGTATAAGAAACAAGGTTATTTTTTGTTTTGATGAACGTCCAGGCAACCGTGTAGCTGCAAATACGTAAACAGAAATCCTTCAAACCATCGCCCCTCTTGAAAAATTTTAGCTTTTTAGGAAAATTTTATCTACTTATTTTAGCACCATTTAGATCAAAATGAAATTCATAGAATGCATTGACTTTAGGTACGAGGTCTGATAGAAGTTTGGTGAATATGCTGGCAAACCTGCGCCTCTAGTATCGCCTTGAAATAGTTCTCAGCAAAATAAAAGTTCTATGCCATATGTCATACAAACATGCGTTTCGAGGGTACCTCATTAGGAATCTCCCAATGCTAAGTAAGGGAGGGTCTTGTTGTTCTTTCTCGTCAGAGCTGCGTTAGTCTTGCAGGAGGTGGCGACCCCATAACTACCTTAGCTAGTGCTTGGGAGACTTTGTTCCAACGTTGTTTGAGCAGTGACGTCCCACATCTTACAATTCGGATCCTCCCTTTTGACATCTTATAACTGTTACTTTTAGCTTACTTAAAAGAGAAATTGCAAGTAATTTTGTTTGCATCTGTTAATTCAGTGTCCATTTCAACATATTTGTAGTAAAAAAAAAAAACGAGCATATTGAATGAACTTGATTTTTATTAAACAAAACATCACTTGCCAAGAAAAATGGGTGGTCTCCAATAACATCAATCGGGAACGATTATGGTCCAAGTTTGATGAAACTAATTTCAAAATTTCAATTACATCGAAAATGCTGTTATTGGTAGAATCAGACAGGTTTTTTTTTGTATTTTGACCTGCTTCTAAGGAGCCAAATAATCTATTCAGACTTTTACTGGCAGCAACTAATGAAAATGGAGGAAGCAATCAAAGAAAAACGGCCAGAATTGGCAAAACACAAAGGAATCATAATCGACCAAGATACATCATTGGTATATTGTGGAAAATTATTATAGCTTGGCTGCGAATTGAAGACGCATCCACCATTAGTCCTCAGCTTACACTAACAGATTACTATTTATTTCGAAGATTGCAAAACTTTTTGAATGGTAAAATTTGCACTAATGATGACCTAAAATTGTACTTGTTTCAGCGTTTTATTGATAAGATTCAGAAGTTCTATGAAAATTATGAAATTGCCGGAAAGATGGCAAACGATCATCGCATAAAATGGAAAATTTACAACTGATTGAAGTTCATACTTTGTGTAAAAAATTGAGTTTTTTTTTATACCGAAAACCGATATTTTCTTGTAAAAGTACAATAATTTAAAAGAAATTAAATTTTTTAATGGATATTTATATTAGTTATGCAATTAATTATATTATGTTACTGAAATATATTTTTATTTTTTATAGATCAAGATACTATCAATTTAAAAGAGTGCATTATCCTAAAGTATTATCGAAACACTTCTTTTCTGGCTTGCAAGTAGCTGTTTCTTTAAAAAAAAAAACTAGCCAATTTCCCCATAACATTACAAATTGTCAGCGCAGCAGCACCCAATTTCGAAGCATGCCATGTTCGAAAAAAAAATTTATAAAATTGTTTTTGTTGGATAATCGCTGTTGATTGAATGATGAATAACAATTACGTGCCCAAAACAAAGAGCTAAGAATGGCTTGGAGTGGCTTCTGCGAAAGTCTCAATAGCATCGCAAAGACTGCCAGGATACAGGAAACTCTGTCGAAAGGCCACCAACGGCATATGGGACTATTTGAAACTCCAGTTGGAGGGATGACGACCATATTTGGATAAACACTGGAAGTGCTGCTTAGAACACACTTTTCAGGGTGCAAAATTAAGAGCGGCGTTGAGGCTGAGGAGAAAGGCCTTGATAAAGACACCTTACTCACTTCTGATTAAACAAATCATTGCGTATAAAAAATTTGAATGGGCAATAACTACTTCAACCCCTTCAAATCACTAGGACCAGACGGAATCTATCCAGCTCCACTGCAAAGCGCTACGAGGATTAGAAAATTAAAATGAAGAAACTGAATTTTTAAACGAATAACCTTGGTATTAAATTCTAAGCATTGTTAATGTTCAATATATACATATACAACTGTGTTTATAATACGAACTCTCAAGTTCACCACAAAGGATGCGGTGCGTGCGACCGATGCAATCTAGTTATCACTTTTTGTAGGTCGTGACACTAGTCAGTCATTTGTTGGATAATAAAAATAGTTTATGTTTCAAAGCCGCCGTTTGATATATCTATTTATTGGCAAAAGCATAAGTGAGGAATTCCTCACAGATATAAAGCGCATGGATATTGTAGCAAACAAGCCCTCTAATCATCTAGAGTTGCAGATGCAATGCATGCAACATAAAATAATCAGGAAATAAAACAAACGGAAAGAAAATTGTCTGTTAAATAAGATACCTTGCAGTAGGTACCTTGCCATTTTTCAACTATCAATTATTCTTGTGATCAAACATCAAACTATTCGGAGAATTCAGGTAGTAATTACAAAATTAATTTAAATTTGAAGAATTGCTATGCAAAAATGCGAAGCAACCTTCAACATCGTATTGCCTGCCTAGTGCTCTTACAATATTTACTGGTTTAAACTAAGCCCTAAAGGCCATAAAATGCCTAGGTAATTTTCCATCAGCATGAAATTATTCTAGTGGCAATTCAAAAACGTGGATATTTCACCACATGCAATCGAGTAGAGTAACTACGGCTTTAAACAGGTTTCTAAACTTACAACATTTACCGTCGCATACAAGAGCAAAATACAAATGTAATCAGAACAAAAGCATGTTCACGATTTTATATGACTTCAGGTAGACTGCAAGTAAAATTTCCAAATTTTAGGTAAATTCTTTTGACCAAGAACGGACTTTCGAACACTTGGAGAAGTTCAGCAAATTGAACAGAATTGGTTTTTGCACAAACTCTGGGCTGTTTTTTTTCTCAGAATAGACGGTGAGATTAGAGGGCTGCAAATGGAAAATTTGCAACGGAAAACTCCAAATATGGTGCGTTTTGGTGAGTCTAGAAGAAATATTTCACTTGAAGTATGTGTTTTTTTTTTCTATCATGACTCTGTCGACGGGGGTATTTGCTTTTGGAAGAGAATACGGTGCTATTGTAAAAATGTACCGAAGTTACAAAAACGAAGAACGAAATACAAGTAACGCCACGACGTTTTCCGAATAGGAGCGAGGATTTGATAATTGTTAGTTCTGGTATGAAAATATGAAGGTGTGAAGTATGTTTTTTTCTATTAGTTTCACTATTTTGGGATTAATATAGGCAGCTCTGCCATGCAGAATAAATTAATTTGCAAATGCTGTTGGAAGACAATATTACCAATTTTAGAGTTTGAACTTAACGAAAATATACATCAAAATAGTATTTACTTATAAATATTGAAAGTTTTTCATTAATTGCCTTGTTTAAATACAAAACGAAAGAATAGCTTCAATTATGAATATTTTCTGGTACTGTTACTAAGCAATTTTTTTGAAATTATTAACTATGAGCTATAGCTACGTATACAATGTGAGTTGAAAGTGAATTCAAAACGATTTAACTGGCCTGAAAACTTTTAACGTATTGATTTGAAATTCGTCAGTCCGATCAGGAAATGTTCTCGGGTCGGGTTGAGATTGGCATTAAAAAACCCGGATCGAGCGATCGAACAACTCGAAGTTAGCTTAACCTACATATGCTAATAAATGTGATTTTTCAAAGCGCCATCTTTGCCATTTTATAAGTGGCAGAGTTTGTGCAAGTTTTTAGGAAGTAGAGGCTATGTATCTCTGCGTTTTGGAAAATTTTTAGACCAAAAATACTCAACGAAATCAAAAGAACTTTAAGAACAGAATATTGTAAGAGGAAATTGAATACGGCAAGATGTTCGTTGCCAGAGACAAACGAAGCATTTAATAACCGCCCGTGTTTCGGAACCATAAATGTCAGCCTTACGGCTGTTGCTGGTTTTAATGAACAGGACACCATTTTACTGTCACAAGTGTGTTCTAATAGTCAAAAAATATAAAGTTGTGTCTGGATATAACCTACTAAGGCCCTTTGTACACACGAGCCCATTCGATCAAACCGGTTTCTAAGCAAACGAAAGTAAAGTACAATTCAATGTCCTCACCCTCTTCCAATCCACTCCCACCTCCTAAAAAAACAGTTTGATCGCATGGCGACATGTTAGCATCCCTCAAGATATATTATACTGCGTTTGTAATTAAACAATAAAAATATTTATTCAATTTTACGTTTCGTAAATGTGCACTAATGTCCGTCAAAATTGAGAAATAATGCATTTCAGTTTCGTCCAAGAATTTTGCCTCATTCCCCATACTATAACGTGATTATCGAGCAGAATCATTTTGTCTCCATATGCAAATAAATCAATTTCCCCAATTTTCCGTTTCGCAAATATTACTTTCATATCCCCGCTTATTTCACCATACCATTTCTCTTGCACGAACAAAACCCGAACCCAAACGCTTCAATCGGCTGTTTTTTTTAAACATATGATCGAAACGTCAAAATAGAGAGAATCAGCAGCCCAAAGAGAAACCAATATCAAAACAAAACATACCACATGCCAGTGCTGACTGCTGACTTTTCCAGCAGCCCCATATCAGCCTGCTCTGAGCATAAACCAAAAAGTAAAGCATGCGAGCGTACGCGATGCAGGCACTCAACGCATCGCGCACTGCTACATGCGATACTGCTCATTGTACTGCTGTACTGAGCCATTTCGTTGACTGCGATGTTTCGATTCCGAGCATGTAAGCAGAGCGGGGGGTAAATTTGCTAAATCACACAAAACGAACACAGCAAGAAACTGCTGTTCTTTGTTGTCTCCAGAAATGAGACCAAGCAAAAATAGAAAACATGTCCAAATCAAAGAGCGTTTTTAGCCACAGGGCACGTTTCTGCTATTCACTGGTGGAACTACTGTCTTCTAGCTCTAACGCTTAATTTCAAAGTATCTAAAAAAAAAATGCCAAAAGCAGGTAATGCAGATGCGTAAATTACTAGTCGTTGGCACTGTCAAGCAAGTGATGAACGAGAGGAATTTGCGCATTTGTGAAATTTTATCGGCTGCTCGGCCGCTACCAGCGGAAGTCAAGGGGCTGTCCGCGACTGTCAAGGTGAATTTTACTATTCACAAGGCTAATTCTTTGGCGCACTTACCTCACAGTACAACGACAGATTTGACACTGTTCCCGTGCCATCATACAGATCAATGCTGAGCTGTTCCAGCTGTAGCTTTTCGTCCAAAAATTGGCCCAAGTAGCGCTGCAAAAGGTACCTGCAGACCTTTTTCTTCAGTACTTCCGAGAACGGCACCCACGAAAACATGTTAAGACAAACACTAACGCGACACTAACAAACCAAACAAGTCTCACAATGAAATTAAATCGAAATCACGAAATAAATGCTTTCAAACTAAAGAATGTCTAAAATACGCAGCAGGAAACGGAAAAACTGAAAACTAGCCTGTCCGCGACGGCAGCTGGCTGACTTGCCCCGAAGACGTTCGACACTCTGATCGGTTCGGTCGGTGCTCGACACTTTTCTCGTCACTGGCTGATGACAAAGAAACTTGGCGGCTGCGACGACGTTTTAGAGTTGCTACTGATTTCTGGACGACGGGGAATCTTCGCGTTCACGTTTCCAACCTCGGATTTCCTAGAAAGAGCAGCAGATCTAGGCCACAAATATGACTCCACAAGCACAGGTTCCATGCACGAACAAGTTCGAGTTAATTCCGAGTTTAGCAGGACGCTGTAAATGTAATTGCACTTGCACGCTTTAAATCTACGCGCGACCGAAACAACTCAAACATTTTCCGAACAAAAATCAAAGTCTTCCTATTATCCTTTTCCACTTGAGTTTTCACAACTTGCACGATTGAGGTCTTACGACACACTCGCGCATCCACGGACGAAAGACGAATGTCAAGTTGATTTTTGTTGACAACTGTCAAGTCTACTCAACCAGGAAAAGAGTAGACGAGTGTATGGATGGTATGACTCGTGTGGGTGAAAAAGTACAGAGGCGAGCACGACGAAACGATAAATGGCCGCCAATACCGAAGGCTAAACGAAGTTGACGGAAAACAAATGAGGAAACAAAACGGTCGTATCGTGTGCGAATGAAGTATGCGATGAGAAGGCAACGTACGTTATGCATCGTATGCATCATATGGTCCGACAAGAGCGCCTTTATTGTGTAGTGGACAATAGACGCGATATAAATCAGATGGTGAATTGTAGTAGTTCTGAAAATGAAGGTTTCTCATATCTGAAACAGCTTTAATAAGTGAGGCCATATTTGTGTTTTTGAATCCGCTTTAAATAAAAAAAACTACATTAGTTCATAATCATATAAAAAAGCCTCTCGATTCTCTGTAGACATTTTATCTTACGCAAAACTGCATCATATCAGATTATTGCGAAAGCAAAACAGTTACGATCAGTACTTATACACCTTAACATGTCCAGATTAACTTAGTTCCAATATATTTCATGTACATATTTCGAAACAAGGGAGGATTAACGCCAAGTTTCAGGCTCCAGAGCGCTTTGAACTCCGTTTTATTATTCAATCAAATTAATTTGTGGTTTCTTGTTTAGCCATTCATGCTCGATCTATCCACGACCAAAACAAGCTGCTTTCTTTCTCTGTAAAACATCCTCTTTCCTGCTTTTTGTTTACTTCTGCGTTTATCGAATTCGAAGACTGCAGTTTTGGTATCAATCTTATCTCGTCATCAATATTCCAAAAACAGAATCTGACTTAAGACAATTACTTTATTCACCTAAAATTTTATTCACACTACTCATCTTTAGCTTCTGCCGGTTTGTTTTTCGGTTCGGAGCACTCAGGGTATTTTTCGGTCAGAAAACTTCTGATTTCACCATAGTTCACCATCATCTCCAATCGCACTTTATCGTGATTCCGAATCCTTTCTTGCTTCTTCAAATAAATTTCATACGAACGGTGTTTCGTATAGAATGGGGGATATTTCTTCTTCTTTAACACAATTTTATTTCCAAGGACGTATTGCGTGAAGTCCATCACTTCGTCACTTTTGATATCTTCCTGTTTCCGACACTGAGTTGGACTCGCCACGACCCTGGGAAGATTTCCGTACTCCTTGCGGAACTCAACTAAATGCAGACCTTTTTCTTCGGCTAGTTGTTGATGCGTCTTTTGTTGCAACAAACCCAAAAAGAATGCTTTCACAATGTGCTGTAGATTCGTTGATCCTTCGATTTTCGCGTGCAAGTCCTTGATACCGACAACTTTGCAAATTGTCATAATAGCACGGTGGCACACTAATCCATGCCCTTCGGGTTTCTTTGTGACGAAGATTTTCGTTTTTCCGAACTGCGTGAAGAAATCATGGAATACAGTATGCCCATTGCACAGTTCGATATGCATAAGTTTCTGTCCAGCTCGATTCTTCGATTTCCGAACGGCACTTCTCATTTCGGGACTTTTTACCAACGCGAAACCAGCAAGTCCCTTACTGTTTCCCGTAACAGATAAGCAAGAGAATCGTCTCCGTCGGCCCATGTTACCTTTCATAATGAATACTGTTTTCAACTCTAACACTCGTGTATCGAAACCTTCGAATGTCTCGTCTCCGACTGCATCTGGGGCCCCAATACTCCGGCCAGGCATTTTGCTGCCTGACCAGCCACGGTCAATTGGATTTATACGTAAAACGCGGAAGTTTCCCATCGAGTCTCGAAGTTTGATGAGTTTCTGCTGTCGTTCGGTATCTTCTGGTAGTTTTTGCTGGTGAACAAGCTCCCTGCCGCGAATTATCGGAGCATTCAGGCCTGGCCATAGAATATTTGCCTTGCCGACACCGATAATTTGACCGCGGTTTAAATCTTTGGCAATTTTTCGGCCAACTCCTTTACCGCGCCCACGTTTTTTACCTGCATTACTTACGGACGTTACACCTTTCCATATTTGTTCAGCAGGAACTGTAATTTGAATATTACTTTAGTAGAAATACTTCATTGGTGTGCTTGAGGATACTCACGTTTATTGAAAAAACTTGTGTGCCGCACTGAAGTGATGGAAGGTAGAGAATCTTGTAGTAACGAATGGCTTATCTTCAGTGGATTTGATGCTATGCTTGTTCCAATTTTTAGATTTTGTATGGATTTTACAAGCCAACTAGTGTTGCATACCAGCCTCCCAGCCATTTTCGTGAGTTTTGAAGAGGGTTAGGAAGAAATGTCATTGCAATCAGCTGTGACATCAGTCAATCGAATTGGTTGGCAGAGCGGATGATAGATGTCGCAAAATATGATATGGAGACAAATAGACGGGCTGTTATTCGAAATGTAATACAGTGAGATGTAGCTTTGGCCCAAGTAGCGCTGCAAAAGGTACCTGCAGACCTTTTTCTTCAGTACTTCCGAGAACGGAATGACGGCCCGTACATCTAGGAGGCATTGCTCGTATTGTGTCCGAGAAAAAACAGAAAATTTATGTCTTGTAGTGCTGCCGTATTCCATGTAAGTTTGATGAAAAATGTGATTTGTTTTTTCAAAATTTAAATTTTGTTTGGCAGAGTATGGTAACCATAGCCATGCAGGGCTGTGATACCTATGCCAAAATGGGCATGGTCAGGTTGAAGCGGTAGCTCTTCTGATGTTGCCTGCAATTCGGGCTAATTATGAATGAACTTCCCGGACTTTTGTAGCCGGGACGGACCAATGCCTCCTAGATGTACGGGCCGTCAGGCTACGTAATCGTTCTCGCTGTGACGTCATTGCAGTAGGCCATGTTAACATTTCCACGAGGCAGTGCCGACACACACGGAGATTTCACTTGCGGTTTTTAAGCTAAAATATGATTAAAACGTTAGTTTTTTGCGCGTGGACGCGTTGTAGTGTTAATATTTAGTTATAACTTGCATTTTGTGTCAATCAATTGTATCGAAAGTGAATCGACACAAAACACCACATAACCTAAGAACATCTGATAAACATTTCGTGGCGAATTTTTCTAATTATACCGCGCGCACCGCATTAATTTGTGTTTTAGCTGTTCACTAGCACTGTTCCCCGGATCTCACTTTGTTTTCACTTTACTCACTTTACCACAACCCGTACAATTAACATTTTCCCGCGAACGTCCCATTAGACTATGTGTGTTTTTCGCGACATTTTGGCCTACTGCTCTGACGTCATCATTCTGCATTACGGCCCGTACTTCTAGGAGGCATTGGACGGACTGAGAGTGCGCGCAAATGTGTCGGAAATATTTCGGAAATGTTTCCGCGCATGTGATGCTACGGCTTTACAATGATCATAAAGCTGAGCAATTATGAGCTATCTGTAAGCGACTGGAAGGTGGTTAAGGTCAGCGAGCTATCCGTTGATCCAGCCAGGCCCTCATTATCATCAACCAGGAAGTTAAGGACCGTGGATACGAAATTGGTGACGAAATTTGACCTTATAGATTTAAATGCGTACAGAGGTGACATTAAAATCACCACTCCGGAGGATTCAATCACAACGGAAAGGGGAGATAAGATTGCCACGATTGGATAAACGATTATTTGATGTGCCTGAGATTTGCATTGGAGAATGAAGCGTGCTGTCACAATCTCGGAGCTAGGTGGCTTTCTAGGCGGCATAGATTAGAGCAATGCCTTCTAGAAGTACGGGCCGTCAGGCTACGTAATCGTTGTCGATGTGACGTCATGGCGTCAAACCATTTTACATTTCCACGAGGCAGTGCCGACACACACCGAGATTTCACATGCGGTTTTTTAGCTAAAATACGAATAAAACGTTAGTTTTTTGTGCGTGGACGCGTTATAATAATAATATTTAGCCATAACTTTCATTTTGTACCGACCAATTGTATCGCGATAGTAAATCGACACGGAACATCACATAACCTAACAACACCTGATAAACATTTCGTCGCGAATTTTTCTAATTATGCCGCACGCACCGCATTAATATGTGTTTAAGCTGTTCACTAGCACTGTTTCGCATGTTACCACTTAGTTTTCATTAAACTCACTTTAGCATAACCCGTACAATTAACATTTTCCCGCGGACGTCCCATAAGACTACGTGTGTTTTTCGCGACATTTGGTCGGATGCTCTGACGTCATCATTCTGCATTACGGCCCGTACATATAGAAGGCATTGATTAGAGCAATGCCTTCTAGATGTACGGGCCGTAATGCAGAATGATGACGTCAGAGCATCGGGACAAATGTCGCGAAAAACACACGTAGTCTTATGGGACGTCCGCGGGAAAATGTTAATTGTACGGGTTGTGATAAAGTGAGTGAAATGAAAACTAAAGTGGTTTATGCAGAACAGTGCTAGTGAACAACTAAAACACAAATTAATGCGGTGCGTGCGGTATAATGTGGAAAATTCGCTACGAAATGTTTATCGGTTGATGTTAGGTTATGTGATGGTTCGTGTCGATTTACTGTCGCGATACAATTAATTGGTACAAAGTGTACGTTATGACTAAATATTATTATTATAACGCGTCCACGCACAAAAAACTAACGTTTTATTCATATTTTAACCAAAAAACCGCAAGCGGAATCTCCGTGTTCATCGGCACTGCCTCGTGGAAATGTCAAATTTCCTAAACTCATGACGTCACGGCGAGAACGATTACGTAGCCTGACGGCCCGTACTTCTAGAAGGCATTGATTAGAGCATGGCCGTCGTATAAATGGCCGGTCGCGACTTGCAATCTGACAGGTACTAATGTACTTTTATTGGTCGAACTGGTCGAGAAATGTACGTCGACTGGTCGAAAAAAGGTACATTAAGCACGCCATCTTGGTACGTTAATTGCTTTTGCGACCGGCCTTCTAAATGACGGCCATGATTAGAGCCATCGCCCCATAAACTAGGCCAGATACGTTTGACAAACAGCTCATGCTAAGGAAAAGTTAACACGTGTACCGATCTTCTGCTTTTAAGATTCACTGGTATTTGTCATGTAGGTGTTTGCCTGGTGTTTGCCAGCTCTTAGTGGCAGACATTCTCTCAGCTGTAAAAAGAGATTTTGGTAAAAGATTTTTCCGCAAATCCGCCATTTTGCACGTTAATTACATTTGTGGCCAGACTGGTTTAGGAGGCCTCGCCAGAGTCGATTGTGTTCATTGTTGGACGGAGATGTAATTTTCGAAAGCAAGCGTAATTGCATTTAATAAATATCGCATTTGAAATTTTTACAAATCACGTAAAAGTTGTGAGAGAATAAATGATTCTTTGCTCTTCCAAACATTATGCCAAACAACTTACCATCAACGAACATAATGAAGAATAAAGAGCTCGTAGCGGTGGGAGCTTGTGCAACCTTACAATTGTATACAAATACATAATCCAGTGAGTTACTTTAACTCCTCGAAAAAACGATGCAAAGTTCACCGGCAACAGAGCGTTTAAGTGAAGTGCAATGAGCATATAAGTGCTGTACGCTGTTCCGCCCCTGAAGCATCGACTTATTGCCATCACCCAGAGGCATTTATTGCACACTATAGTCTCTCTAGCCTGAATGCATTTACTTCTTTTAAAGTGCAGCATACGGTTAAATGCACAAGCCCGGCCAGCCATCAGCTCAGTGACTTGAGCAGTTTCAGCCGCTGAAACAATCCAGTTATACCTAGAAGCCAGGTCAGCAGCTCTAGCTACCTAAAGTTAAAACTGAATAAAAGTAAGGATTACAACAAAATACCGAGTGGGATAAAATACTCGCGAAGAACGAAAGAATGAAAATCAAGTACAGGCTCGTACGTACGTATGTTGAAAGCTTAAAAAATAAAGTGCCAATGAAAGGCTACATAAGCTCGAGTGAACAACGAAAATCAGGACTTGAGGCATTATTAAAAGCACTCTATGCTGATGTGGTTTCATTTTCCTTCGCTACCACCGTTGCTGTTGTTCTTGGCGCGCAATCTGAAGTCCTTCAAGTACATTTCAATGATCATTTCTCAAATGGTACTCAGAGCTCGCCTTTGCTTCCTTGTAATACGTAATCGTACGTATGCAGCTTACATGTGATAAACACATTCTCGCGTTGCTGCAGTTCGAAATGGTTTGTGAATTACTGTTCTTTGATGAAACGATAGTGTGCGGTAGATACCGAAAATTTATTGAGAGCTGTAGTGAAAGTTACCTTGGCTTCGAAAGAGCTAATTACAGTTTTCGTTTGGATCGGTTGCAGATTCTTGAATATTTTGAAATGCTATGAATGTAGCAACCCTATCATTTCAACATATTACCCACTTTTCATTTAATTGTAATGGTAGTATGAAAATTTATTCTTATCACGCATGCTATAGGCTTTGATTTGAACTCAACTCAGGTCAAAGTCGTTAGCGTCCTTTTTCACGCATAGCTCAGACTAGAGCAAGATGAATATAATTTCCAGAACCATATATTTTAATTTAAATCACTGATTTAAATACTCATTTTTCCTCTGGAAGCGGCACACTGAGAAAGAGAGCAGACTATCCTCGAAATATCGATATCTGTCAAGTAATTGAAATATATCTACACACAAAAAAAAATTCGCTCCGCTATATGTGTAGCAAAAATAATAATATCCGTAATAGCCATAATTAACTGTAGTGGGCACAAAATTGCCCCTACAAATATATTTTTGTTCTATTTATGTGTGATACATAATTTATACTAGCAACAGGTATAACTATTGATATAAAAGGTATTATGAGTATATGGAAATCCAGAGTTATACTCATTTTAAGTAAAATTTGGCTTTCAGGTAAAAAATATAACTCGGGTACACAAAATATGCACACAGCAATCATAATTATGCACGCTACAGGTATAAGTTCTATATGGGTTTCTCTGTTTTCTGGTAGCGAAAGATATGAAATCCATACAGTTGGTATATTATATACGCGACAGGTATAAAATGACCACTGAACAATGTAATATGCTTTTCGTAGATATATGGTTTATTTTCGTTTCTAATTATGGGGCATCTTTTGTTTATAGTTTGAGATTGAGCTTGCAAAAGGGTCGGTAGCTTAGCTTGCTAACGCGTCAGTCCGAAGCAGCGATCTACTGCCCGCGGGTTCGAATCCCGCCGTGCCCATGGCTGTATTTGTTCGTCTTATGTTGTCTTAACAGTCAGCGACTGGGCATAATACCAGCGCTCCATTGATTAAGTGCCACATTAAAGCTTTAGTAGCGACTAAGAATAACATTAGCGCTTTAGAAAATGAGAAATACATGTGGCACTTAGAAGAATAATGGAATAGTTGTTATCGGCTTCTCCCATGTGTGTCTCCTTACCGCCATGGCTAAGCGCTCGCTTCAAAGAGCATGAACTGAGCTTTTTTCTGCTTACATACGATAAATAGTTATATTATATCTACCGTGAATATATTATGTCTTTCAAAATACACCCATATACTCATGTGAGATATATTATATTTCCGTCGTTTTATATCTGTCAGCGATATATTTTTTTTTTGAGTGTAGATTCTCAAGAGGCAAAGCTGGTATTTCTGCTAATGCATCCCACCGGTAACATAGTAATTTTGCATGTCAGTAACATAGTAACCGATGATAAGAAATGCTCACAGCAATCAGTTATGCCGAAAAATATTGTGGACAAAGTAGGTATTTTAGGGAAAGCGAACAGGGCCTTTGAACAGGAGAAGAAATCGAACTACTTAATCAGGACCTAAATTACGCTTTCAGTGAAACTGATGTCGAAGCAGCGGTATAAAACTTTGCGGAAGAATAAGAAGAAGTGCAAATTAGAGCCAACGCTGCTAAACTTATTGTACAAGGAAGGCGATAACAGGAAGAGCAAAGGCAAGGTGAACAAGATTCTCAAAGATATGACCACCAAATCTCTGTATAATCTAAAAGCGGATGCGGGGAACATGGTAGTCATCATCGACAGTGATGGATATGGTCGACAAGTCATGAAAAAATGATCTCCTACTGCATTCTAATTAAAAGAATGCCATCCTCTTGCATTCTTTCAAAATTGTCAAGAGCTCACCAAAGATGAAATTTCTTCCAAAGGTATATAAAAACGAAAATGAACTAAAAGAAGCGACAAACGCACCAAACAATGAGACTGTAAAATGGGTCGAAAATCAATAAAAGGTGACAAAGCGTCTTTAAGAAAATGGCGAAAATAAAAAAAGATGAGCTAGTTTTACCGTTAGCTATCAAAGCTTTGTTTCTTATCATCATTGGCGCTGCAACGATCTCCTTCAAAAAACTTTTCCATCGTTCCCGATCGCGAGCCGATGTCATCTAATTACACGGTGAAAAATATTCGGATAAAATTGATCTTTACAATGGTGTACTATTATGTATCCTAATATTCGTATAGATTATATATGTTGACGTTGGATAAAATTGTTCTATCCTATTTTGGAATAATTTTTGTACGAGTTTCGTATAAACGGGTGGTTTATACCAAGATCGGATAATATTTATCATAAATTCATATTAAAAATTCATAAAAAATAAAATGAATTATTTAGAATTACTTTTGCGTCGCAAGTCGTAAAGTTCGTATTTAAAGTTTGTAAGTGAACTGCATTGGACGCAAAAATTTACTCGGGAGTGTTTTCGTGAAACGGATTGTTTAGAATTACTTTTGCGTCGCAAGTCGTGCAATTAGCATTTCGAGTTAGTAAGTGAAGTTAATTGAAAGTGTTTATTAAAGTGTTTATTAAAGTTATTTGTGAAAATTATTTGGTAGCCATAAGGAACAACTTTAATCAGTACAGGAATATTGTAAAACTTTGATTTTGGTGAATAAAGTATATATGAATAAAATCTATCGATTTTTTTTTCAAATAATAAAACAAATAATAGTTATCCATCTCACAGTACATAATTGGATTAAATGCTCGAAAGTTTTACTTGGTGTACTATGTCAAGTGTTTTCACAACACCTACTTTTATCTTTGAATGCATAAATATTCAATTGTTTTCATTCTTTTTTCATCATAATGGATAATTGTTCCCAATACATATATTCATAATAAAAAGGAGGGAAAAAACCAGAATAAGATTTTGGGTTAAATGATTTTGGGTTTTCGAAAATGGGATAAATTTATCGTGTGACCTCGAAATTAGAATAATTAGGGGGCTTTGCCCCCTGCTCGCTTCGCTCACCAACCCCCAGACCATTTACGATTTTAAAGTGTACATTTTACTGGACGTATGTACTAAAGCCGTGCGAAAATCAATAAAAGTTCACAGTCGCAGAGATCAATTTTTTTATTTACTTAGATCTGTAGAAAATGTTTTATCCAAACCTCGACAAATATTTCAACGTCGTTTAACAAAAAATGAATGATCATGTTCTGCGGGTCTCATTTTCCTTTCCTTCTCATAACGCTTCCTCAAAAACGATGTTCTTTATAATTGTTATCTTCCGTACGACATTCTAAAATAAAAATATAATCCGACCAAATTTCCAAAGCATTTTTTATTAATAGAGAGATATATTTCTTATTCTAAATGGTGTACATTTAATAAGCATGTGGTGTATTCATTTATATGCGATTCGGATACCGTTTATAAGAGCGTCTTATTCAATTTATATGAATAATTGGTATTGATTTTATCTTATCAGATAAAATTTATCTTATCAGATTAAATTGTTTGATCTTAAACAAACTTATTGGATTGATACTAACTTTCGTTTGGACCTATATGCATTCCAAAATTTATCAAATTTATCCGAAAATTTCTGGTATAGTACATGGCGTGGGGGACTTTAGTCAAATATATTAAACGATTCTGAATCCGCTTGTAAAGTTGAATTTATCAGTTAAATCTATCATTCGGGCAGCTGTCATTACGTTTAAACTCAATAGCAAGTAGCAAAATCACAGTGAATATCAATACAATTTCATGAGATCATTGACATACATTATCATGTATGGATATACTCAAATGCCACTTGCTGACATTTATACATCCCCTCACACACTATGGCTGGGAGTTATAATTGCAGTAACAACTGAAGCCATATTACATGGCTCATGGTACTATGTAATATAGCGTGTGGGGCCATAATTTCTGCGCCATGTAATTATGGCACTGGGAGCTATACTGCATGGCTCAGGGTACTATGTACATAGCGTGTGGGACCATAAATGCTGCGCCATGTTACATGGGACCACGCGCTATGTAGATTCTGACATTATGGCGCTGGGAGCTAGTGATGGGAAATTTCGTTACTTTTGAGTAATGATAACGAATCATTACTTTCAATCGTAGTAATCATTACTTTTATATCGTTACTCATTACTATTACTACTATCTTCGAGGACAGATCAAAAAAATGTGTACCCTTACGACAACAACGGAAAATATGTACTCTTATGACCATGACATTCTTAAAAGATATAAAAAAGAATAATTAGTAAGAAAACAGTTTTATTTTTAAGAATATAAAAAAATTGCTCTTGACAAATACCAATAGAGAGGGAACTTTATACCAAGCTTAATGAAAATTTAAAAATTTTTTATTCGAAATTAAAATAAACCATCATCCGCAAATTTTTTGGTCTTCGTCTACTTCGCCTGTCCGATATTATGTAGCCTGTTTTTGGAAATATTCTCTCACACAGAAGTTGCTGGTACTCCTAAATATTTTTTTCGCGAACTTTCCTAATCTTGGATAAGTTTGTGACCTTCTTTTCCACTATTTAAGAGGATTTTGATTCCTCCGATTGTTGGGCTCTTCACTGAATTGTCATATTTAAATGAGGGTCTTCCGAATGTTGGGGCACAATCTAATCTAATCATCAGGTCTAGTTGTTGTGCTTGGGATTGAACTGGCTGTAGATTCTTCAGTCCTAAGATCATTACTTGAAGTTTGAATGACATCAATTGAAGCTTGCATGTTAGTTTGTTCAGCTTCTTCCTTCAGTTTGTCCTTCTCTTCACTACAGTCAAAGCTGATTCATCGCCGAATTCATACTTTTTAAAACGCGGGTTTAAGTATGTTGCTTTGGTAAGATGGGACCAACTAACCCTGTTGTCATCTTTATGACTTTTCATGGATACCAAACTTTTCCTGAATAATTTTAAACAGTCGATTCTCCACTTCGCCTCACTGAAGCAAGAAGTTTGCGGAAAATTTTATTAAGAAGTGTTACAAAAAATGTTTCGCTTATTAAACATGCACCCACTAGGGGGCCAACCTCCTCGGTAAGGCTGGACATGAGTCCAGGGGCATCTTACCTCCCGCGGTCTCGTAAATTTTACAACCCCGGTGGGGTTGGAGATACCCTCGTGGCAACCTGCAGTCATGAGGATGGCCTCAGCACAGCCAGAGAAGCCAACTGACGACCCAAAAAGGATCTCGACCTGTTAATCCTTAGCAATTTAAGTGCTACTTTCAGTTTTCCCGGAGGGTTTTCCGGCGGATTTTATTTTGCCGAATCTTCGAAACTAGGCCGCTTTTTCCCAGACTTGTATGAAAATTTTGCCCGAAACAACTGAGAAAGGTTCCCGAATTTACCCTAGACAAAAAAAAAGATTTTGGAAAAAATTGACGTTTTTGCCCAATTTCATCCTATCAACATTTTTTTCGCCCTTAAAATATTACTATTCCTAATCCCCGATCACTTTCAATCATCGAAAGCGCCGCAAAGGCATATTTTGCCAAACTATGGTCAAAAAACCCCTTACTCCCCTACAAAACTGAAATTTTTGTATCACAGCAATAGGTCTTGGCCCGTTATGTCCCAAACCACTCTAACCCAAAATTGGCCGATTTAGTCCGATTTCAGCTACTTTTACCCTAAAAACTTATTGAATATTTGAATAAAATACTTCCAAGTACGAAAATACTCGACAGTACGAAAATACTCGATATAAAAATACGCGATACGAAAACATTTGCAAGTACGAAATACTCGTGATAACGAATTCAAAAGCCATCAAACATCCAGCAATCGAAATCGTTACTCATCTCATTCCTTACTTTGTGAATCGATCACGAATTCAAAAGTAACGAAATGGTATCATTCATTATCGTTACTCATTTCATTCCTTACTTTCAATCACGAATTCACAAGTAACGATATGGTCAGCAAATCGTTACTCATTTCATTCCTCAAAGAAACGAAAAGTAACCATTACTTTGCACACGTAGAGAGTTGAGACCGGTCTCTACATCAACCCGAGCTTGGATATCATTGCTGCCCGTTGACTCGGTAACCAAATACATTTTGTGTGTCGTTTGGCCTTAGAACGACGAAGGAACGATTGTGAAAAAAGTAATGGTTACTTTCGTTTTCCGGTAATGATTACTTTTCATTACTTTGAGTAACCATTACTTTTAAGTCGTTCATTACTTTTTGAACACCACTACTGGGAGCCATATTGCATGGCTCAGAGTACTATGTACAATGTTTCCCTATTTATGCTAGTTATTCTACATCTGGCTCCAATAAAAACGCACCGGTATACAGATATTTTACCGTTCCATATCCACAGATCAGTTCTCTGTCGCATTCACGAGGACGAGTTTATTATTCTTGTACATTTTACCCCTCAAATCACTACTGCCATCATAATTGCTTCATCGGATATGAAGCGAAAAAGTTGAAGTGGCTGCTTAGTTTCGATTGGATATGTTTGTTACAGTTTTAAGTATGATACATTCAGTTGACAATGCCATGGTTTAGATCGGATCATCATCCTTAGTAAATTTACCTTTAAAATACATAAGCGAATCGATGGGATGCATTTTAAATAAAATTACAAATGATTATGTTCACGATGGATGATGGCATTCGTTTACAGTTGTTCGGAATGGACGTATGTGCGATTGAGTATGGATAGGGATATAGCATTTAGCACTTGAACAACGATTTCGAGAACAGATTAACGCACTTCAAACTGGATTTCAACATTGATATAATGCCATTTGGCTATGTAATGGTCGCAAAGTTCATGTCAGTATTTAATGCTCTTTGCTGCAAATTGTACAGTTAAATAGCTATTATGAAATATCAAGCGATTTTAATGGAAATTTCACAATTATATTAGATATTTGTTAATGAAGGTGTGTCAGTGATGCATCCCCATGATTGATGATTTTAATTACAAGAAATATTTATAATTATGCTGTCGAAACTTGCGTCGATGAGTAAAAATTGTTAATGGATTAATTTTAATTTTTCAATGTTCTTTTTAACAATATAAAAGAACTTAAGAGTTATAAGAGTAGATAGCATAGGCAGGTACATTAGTGAGTACATTTTGCTAACTTTGCTTGTTTTAATAAAATTATTTAGTTGAAGTAAGTGTTTCTTGTAATGAGCTGCTTGTTGTGGTTTCCGACAAAAAAAAAATGTAGAGTCTGTGCTACTAAATAGTACATACGCTCTGTATATGGTCTATGTTATTCTGTCATAGCACTCAGTTTCCTTTTATCAAGTCGGTACACAAATATACCTACTATTAGCCAACCAATTTTTAGACAGTTCTCGTATCAAATACAAACCGAATGTCTACGTAATGTTACAAACTTACTTCGTTCACTAAAAAATGAACATAATAAAAATAGTTTTATTCAGTCTATACGAATCCTTAGGCTAATATCATTCAGCGTCGACACATTCGTCTCACACCTATCTTGGTCCGGACAATGGTTCTTTTCATTCATATGCCTTAAGCACACGAGGAAAAGCAAAACAAGGCACTTATGTAAATAGTAAAGGACCTTTTGAAAGTGTGCTCATAGGACACTTTTCCCCGGTATGAAATGGTGAGCAAAACGGAAGTTCTTCGAAAGTCTTCCTTTGAAGAAAACAACAAACACATCGTAGAGTTCATAGATATAAGCGCGTTTTACTCTTCCACTGTGCATTATACGTAGTATTCATATGTAATGGGTACAGCCAGGCATAAATCAAAAGTTTGTAAAATCATGCTGGGGATGAAATTAAGTTTTTATGACGCCAAGTGCTTACTGCTTTTGTGACCGGTCTGAAAAGGCCTTAGTGAAGGAAAGAGAGAAAATTCGAATTGTCACACGCTTTCGGGATAGTTAAGCATTTATGATTAAGAAGTGTAAATAAAGAATTAAATGAATGATGCTTTTGAGACAAGTTTCTTTGGACGTTGTTGTCTGAGAGAAAAGTGTGGTATGTTAGTCTGAAGATTTGTTATGAGCTATATCCACTTGCAGCTCATGTTGCCGAATTAGAAGTAAATCCATTTCGTATACCATTCAATCGAAAAGGGTTCAATAATTTTCAACTATGTTAAATTTGGTCACTTGAAAGTATTCTCAAGCTGGCTTTCAAGTTCAGTGAAAAAATATATTTACGATTTCCAATTGGTTTTGGTGAAAATGAAAACATCTAGTCCTTTTATTAGTGTATATCAATTCACCTCTAAGCGTTTCGTACACACGCTTTAGATGGCCATCAACCATTTTTGAAAGAAACATCATTGGGCATCTATACTTTCAACTCAGAATATTCACCTAGGAGTAATTTCTGTTTTCGAAAATCTTGCATAAGGATATTCATTGACTGCCTCTCTTGTACTTAGGCATAAAACACTCGTCTTCAATTAGTTGCATTTCTAAAAACTGGACGAATTCATATAAATGAGATTTCATGACTGTACTCGCATAATAGCCGAAGACTACTCTTCAACATGCCACTCAATGCTCGTCGGGCCGCATTTGAGGATCCTTCAATGACACCTCAACTAGTGGACATACTCCAGAGTTTAAATGGGCCAAAGGACTAACGTCCACATGCCGCCGCACAATATGAATGGAGAAGTCCTTGTAGGAGTCAAGCGTTGGAAGTTGCAAAGTTTGTGAACAGGAATGTGTGCGATTAAAAATTAGGGTATGATAGCGATTAATTGTTTTTAAAATAAAGGAAACATTTTCATGATGTAAGTTATTATTATATCGGATGCTCAAATGTGGAATTAAAGATATATGTTGTCTAAATGAAATATGGCGAAGTTTAATGATAAGCAATTTTGATAAGATGCTTTGATGCCACCGTAGATAATTTTTCTTTTGTTCCTCTGAAATATATGTCTGCGTTAGAATGGCTTCTACAATCAAAAGGTGCAATAATTCATTCAAATCCTTTTTTTCAGAAATCCTAACAAATGGTTATTCAGAGAGAAGAATAACGTAATTAGAGTATTATTTTATAATTTTAATGCATAAAATTCTAATTTTAATATTAATTGTTAATGAATATATAATTCTAATGTTAATACTAAAAAAATGCTCATTGCTGAATTTCTTCAGATAAAAAGAATTCATAATCAGTTTAAAACAAATTTTTGCACAACATTTTTGTTCGTGATGTACGATAATTATACCTTTTATTTGTCAATTGCTATATATCAACATTCATAAAGCCGTAAAATGCGATTTTATGTTCTCAGATTCACCAGAGAAAAAGACGATGAATGGAAAATGCATTGGCTGCTCGCTGGGATAGAAAATAAGAAAACATGCGCCCAGTGCTTTATTGGCTTATTTCTATTGATTTGTTATTCGAGTTTTAAGGCTATTCATTTGCTCATTTTTAATAGGCCAGCTATAAGGGGAGAAGACCATGTAGACGAACATTTTTTCAAGATTTATTTTTTGAAGATATGAAAATATTTCTTTAATGAACTATCTCAGCTGACTGACAGACTAGTGGTAGATTCAAATTGATTGACAGAATACGAAAGTTTTAAATCTCCATTGGTATGGGGTGAAATCTAATTTAATCTTTTAGTTACTCATCACCACCAGAGCTAAGTCAATTTGCTATCAGACTCTGATCCGGTCTATCCTGACTTATGCTTCCCCATCCTGGATTACCTGTTCCAAAACTGCCATGGCAGAAGCGGAGGTATTCGAGAGGAGAATCTTCCGCTACTGTGCTGGTAAGTTCTACAACCCGGTGACTAAAAGGTGGCCGAAGAACCTTCTCCTGTATGAGGAGTCGGGACTGAAGCCGCTTAGAGACCGGGTTGTAGAATTAACGACAAGATTCTACGAACTGACAGACGGACATGAGAACGAACTGATATGGTCACTTGGGCGTACAGGTGGCTCTACTGAGCCATTTATGCGCCCCGCGAAAATAGCGTGTCAACGACAGCTCATGGATGTGCTTTTTCACGAATAGAAGAGGCTAGATGTAAGACCTAGGATAAGGAATTAGGTCTAATTAGGCTAAGCTAGTTATAGTTAGGTATAAGTTAGACTTAAGTCATAGCGTAAGGTAGGTTTTAAGAGGCTATTGCTAGGATAATCCCCGGATGGGTATGATAATTAGCGTGTAAGATTAAAAGAAAATTCAAAATATTCTAGCCGCTAGTTAGTATTTTTTTTAATGTAAATAGTACTTAAATTAGATTTATAATGTACAAAAAAAAACTAAAAATAATATCTTTTCTAATCTAATCTAATCGTTTAGCTACTGCAAAATTTTAAGCGGCCAGGGAACGAATTTTTGAGTTTTTTCTAAACTGATTGCTCTAAAAGCTAAATGTGTAAGCTATTTTCCGCCATATAGTATAAACTATTCTGCTTCATATCGTGTACCACCTTGTCAAGGTGAAAAAGATTGTGCATAGGTAGATGTCACACTAGAGTGCTACTAATCTCTGAGAGTAGTTAATCTTTAGCAGCCTCATTGAGTCTGAAAATCCTTCCATGCTGAGCTCGTTCACTATGATAAGAGTATGGAATTTGCAGGCTCCAACTTCATGTATGAGAATCGATGACCCTGATTGGAGTGGGACATCATAGACTTCCACCGTGAAAGATTCCTTAGGCAGCGAGTGTTTTATCACATCTTCTGTAGTTAGAGCCTCCAGAAACGCGAATACAGCTTAGTTTGAAAGTTCAGCTAGAGCCGAGCCTGGATAAAAGATGATTTCTTCCAAATTCTGACAAGCGAGGAAGAGGGAATCACTGAGGTAGGCATCTCTAGCTAGTGGAAACGTGGCGCCCACAGGAAATATGCTCTGTGCTCGGGCTCGGCAGAGATGACGCTGAACAGCCAGTAGGCTCCAGCCATACAGGAGAACATATTGCTGCCCATTATAGACGCCAAATTTGATGACGGATCAGCGCAAAAGAAACACAAGTTAGAAAAAAGGGAATTGTAAGACGTCCGCATAAGCAGCGTCTTTGTCCCTCATCGTAGCGACGATTTAGTTCAAAAGGGATGACAAACTGACCGGTATTCAGTGTACTAATCTGAAAAATGCGTTACGAAAGGAGATACTGGAGTTGCCAGTTTACAATGACGTATGTTTACTGTCATCTCCAAGTCGCCAGCTTCAATCAAATATCTAAAGAATCGCTCGCACGTAGCAAGCAGCCCAAATTCATCATTTTGGATCCTTGTATTGCTAAACTTATCCATGTCAGTTGTTAAATTCCTGGCTCTCCTAAGAGCACAAGTAACATTATTGGCATGTTCGGTAAGCTCAATCCGAGCACTGCTATCTAGTACTGGATCATAAAATGTACGAAGGGCTCTACCACAGATGAAGATACTTTCAACCTAATGATATAACTTGACCAGAGAAGCTTCTCGGTGCCTAGGCTGATTCGAATGATGCAGAGCTAATTTTCGTATGCGGTTAAATTCAACCAAATCAAGAAGATGTGAAACACAGGAGCTGAAGGACCTCGTTAAGCACGCCAAATCGAAGAGAATGAAACTTCTTGTGGGTTGCCATGCTAACTCTTAGCACGCCAGGTGGAGCCGCTACAAATACAATATCAGAAGAGACAGATTCTGATAAACCCAGCTAAATAAATCACAGTACATTTATCTTTATTTTGGTAAAAAAAAAACGCTGTTTCATAATTCCATTACGGTATTGAGTTTTCAAAAAGTGTTATTCATGGTCCAAACTTACGAGCATCAATTTACCAGAAATTTCACTTGAACTATTGGTTTTACGTGCACTATTTTGGAGCACATTTTTTCACCGTAAAAATTTGCAGGAAAAAATCTGCACAAAATTCACGTGTTGTTAATAGTTCCCGAGATATGAGGTTCAGGAAATTTCGACGTTGTACATTTTGTGTCGTTTCGTAGCCGTAGACAAAAAACGTATCCATTACAATATCGCCAATTGCTAACCGAAGCTGAAGTAAGGTCAAGGTGGACCTGGTGGCCAAAAAGTCATGGACATGGTTTTTGAGGATGCACATGATTTCATTCATATCGACTGTGGCCGTATTTGAATGTTCTCTAGATTTAACCTCTTGCGACTATGAAATACTTGATGAAATGGCTCGGTGGCAAAAGATTCGGTCGAATGCAAAGATCATCGTTAAACCACAGACTTATTTCGATGACTTCGAAAAATTATATTATTCAGATGGTAGTTGAATTTTAGTAAGTACCTAAGTAGTTGAAATTTCCCACCCCTTAAATATTAGTTTTGAATTTCATCACTCATATATATTGCCACATACTTTTCGCTACTGCAAGAAAAATACCTAATATTTTCGTCTATTGAAATAGTTATGTTTTACTTTACTAATCATAAACGATCTATCGGCAATTTTGTCATTTTTGAGTTAATACCGGATTCAAAAGCTACATACTCTATTACATCATTCCACCAAATTTGAAAAACATATCTTTTGTGAAAGTATGCTAAAATCAATATTGAAAAATGCACTCTCCATATACATATCTCTAGTAAAAATCAAAACACAAATCATTGAATGTCTCGAAAGTACTAAAATGTAGATAGAACGTTTATGCTTAGTAGGGCAGAATAGCAATCCCGGTTTTGTGTAAGATAATGGAATTGAATACATTTCGTTTATATTGCAAAAGTCTGCAATATTTACCTATAAACATGTTCTGCACTGAACAATCGCAAACAATAGACATATTCTTAATGCAATTTAAATGAAATGACAATTCTATTTACAAGTAAGATGTCTATCATCATCACTAACCCTGAAATTATACAATTTTCCAGAATATCCAAACAATGTGCATATCTACTTTGAGCCAATTATCCCGAAATCCTTGGCAGAAACACAATGCAATGCATCTTGTACTCCATGGGTCATAGAAAATGGTAAATGGTAGGCCGGGCAACAGTGATGCGGAACATTCAGATGCCCAGCGGCACAACATGAGTGATTACAAGCCGAAAATGAGAAGAGACTCTAGGTTGATGCGAAAACCTTTAATCGTTGTCGGCTTACAAGATATTATAAGGACAGGCACGTCACATACTTGATGAAGATATGAGAGACAAACGTTCCTATCCTTGCTTCGATCGTAAATCCAGTCACTCTTATGCAATAATTCGTCCTTTCGGTGGCAAGGAATTACCGATGGAGAATGCAACATCGAGAGAGAGAGGGCGTAAGTTAGGGGCTGTAAACCTGCCACTTAACATGCTCAACCAGCATCTAATTTTGATGGTTTGAAGTGATTTTGTATTCATTTGGAATTAGATTGATTACTTTGGGATTATGCTAAAAAAGTTAAACTTGAACCTGAAATTGTCGGAAGGAAAATACTCGTACAGAGGGTGAGCTGGTTGATCGGATACATATTGTGCGAATATTCGGTTGGAATTCTGGTGGCCAAATTGGATTATGTCTGATTATGGAAGGTAAAGTATTGATTGATGTAATAATATTGTTTTGCTTGTTGATCTCGCAATGTTTTTTCATTCAACAGATTTTATATTTATGCTGAAAGGGTTTACATACTATTTTAAAATTCATAATGTTCAGTTTCTATTAGTGCGAAAACTAGAGCTACTCAGAACAACAGCTGCTCTACGGTTTCTTCATAGCAATCGCAAATTTTGACAACAAAGTGCTTTCTGAATATGTTTGATCTGAAAGCCTATTATACATTTATAGATGATATTCGAATTTAAAATTCATTTATTCAAGTGTTAATTTCTTCGACATATCTAAAATCGATTTATTGTTGAATTCTGACGCTGCATTTAGAAAGAGGGTATTGTATCTTATATTAAAAGCACATGCTGGAAATTTGGCACTTTGATCAGAAAAGAATGTGATTAGCTTAAAAGCGGACGAGTGAGTTGATTATGTCTGCACTAAAGTATTCTTGCGGGAAGGTTTTACTGGTTTTAAAATTGATTTACTGGACGGATGTTTTTGCTGGATCTAGTTTTTATAATACAACTGGCGCTGATAGACCATTTATTGGACCATTACAGAGGGATAGGCGAACTTTAATATTCCAAGACTTTGGTATCCACAAGGTATGATTTTGGGAAAAATAACTAAATTTATAAGTTTCTTCAAAATTAAGAACCTTATAAGTGTGATGTCTGAGCTTATTTGTTTATGACGTATTGGCTAGAGTTTTAGTTTAATTTTCGGACATAAATTTAAATGAGTTAGCGACGATGATGTCGTATTGGGAATCTAAACGAAATAGTAAAAATCAAGTACAGATTATCAATAGGTTTGTTTTTGGAGTAGAAAAGCTATCAATCATGGTGTTATCATGAAGTTTCACGAAAGAGTAACGTAAGACAACTCTGCAAGAAACTCAAATAGAATAGAAGACTACGCTTCAAACATCTCCAAAGGCAGGTAATAAAATTCAGAATGATCCATTATTTAATTGTTACAATTAAATTCATTTGCAAAAATCTGTTACTTATAGCTTTCAAACATATACGAAAAGTTGAGAGAAGTTTTTCATCACACATTTTTGTTTTTAAATAGAGCTTTTGAATAGAGAAATTTTAACAGCATAGAAAATGTTTAAAATAGGAATATTCTGGAAGTTAATTCGTGTCGTGCTATGTGCATTCAAATGTATCGTGTTGAAGTAAAAGTGAAGCTGTGACTTTATAATAATTATTTGGTCTGGGGATTGAAATCGGTAGAGACTTCATTTGAAATGAATGCGTGTACGTGGGTGAAGTGATAAGTATCACGGCTATTTTCATCTTCAATTTGAATCAGATATCTACTTAGAGCTAGATTAACTCAAAGCTCGGCATTTGCTTAAGTACATTGGCTCCTTAAAATCGGATCTTCGTATTAATATAAAGTTTTTCATTAGAGGGAAATAAACTCGTAAATATATCAATTTATGTATGCAAAAAAAATGTCAAGCCTTTTCAAATTGAATCATATTAGACTAGTGTGAATTCCACACTATTTAGGGTACATTGTGGAGGAATGCCTTACTTTTTGAAACCACAAATGAAACATATTTTTCGTAACCTATTGTAAAATACTATGACGTGAAATTGGGATGATATAGCTCGGATTCAAAGTCGAAACGATGCAAATCCCATTGTTTTTAAATTTTTAAATTTTATAAACATGCGAAGATTACATGCTTGGACTGAGAAAATGCATGCCTAGACATCGCGCCAGAGATCATAATTTACAGACTCATTGCGCTACGAACATTTCGAGATTGTGATAAAATTTAGCCACCAACACCATAGTCCGTAGCAAAAGTTTTAAAGGAGTAGGTGCTATGTTTAAAGTCGCACTTACACTCTCCCCGAACGTTTCGTCGTGCAACTTGTAAAATTACTTCCCTCCATATTTTGGCACGTGAAAAAAACAGGGGGGATAGACGAGGAGACCATTCACACTCTCACATCGTCAGCGTTTGCCATGTCTCGGGGAGAGTGTAATTGCGCCATTAAAATTTGCAAGGTCATGCATGCCCTTAGCGCCATGTGCTATCGCTCTGATGAGTGGCAAAGCAAAAGAAAAGCAAAGTTCTTCAGTCAAAATTTAAATTCTACATTTTTCTTTTATAATGAGCAACTATCGCCTGAACCTGGATTCAAACTAGGGGCCCTAGTCTCCAAGATATGATGCTCTATTAACTAGGATATACGAGCTTTTTTGAATAATAGAGCTATATAGTCTACACTGAAAGAAAAAGCCGTGGTTGATTTAACTATTATTGAAAGTAATGCAACAATTCATTCAAATTTGTCGAATGAACTACGGAAAAAGGTTATTTTTACTCTGCTAAAAAAGTTCATTTGACCATACAAAAGTAGTTGACTTTGCTGATACAAAAAATATGGAAACCTTCGAGATTAACACAGTTGAATCCTCGAATTCATAATAACGATAAATAGTTGATCTACAGGAAAATGTGCATCAATTCATTTAACACTACAAAATATTGAATTACACCCATACCTTGCTATACGGCCGCTTTTTATACGGCATTTCGCTATAACGGCCCTCTTCAATTAAGGCACGTTTTCGATTTACGGCCTAAAATGTTTCGCTATAACGGCAAACAAATTTTTTTTTTCGATGTCGATATATCTATATGTTGTCAATCTTGCGCAAGCGCAATCTCGATGCACACTATTTTCTATTTCCTCTTGTTTACGAGCTTTATGAACTAAATAAAAATCAATTACGTCATATGGAGATCCAACAAGAAAGCTTGGATGTCTAAAGCTACTTTTGAGGATCGGTTCAAAAATCACTTTTGTGCAGAAGTGAAAAAATATTTGCTAGACAATAACTTAAGCAACAAGGCTTTGCTAATTTTGAATAATGCACCAGGGCATCCTACTAATTTATCCAAACTATCTGAAGATGTCATGATTAAGTACTTTCCGAAAAATACAACAGCTCAACCAATGGATCAGGGTGCAATAGCCACTTTTAAGGCATATTACCCACGCCGAACTTTCCGACAACTTATAAGGGAAACCGATGGTAAATCTTCAATTAAAGCATTTTGGAATAACTATAACATCAAGGATGCTGTTGACAGCATCAGTGAATCATGGAAGAAATTAAAATTATTAACAATGTACCATGTTTGGAAAAAAATATGGCCAGAATGTGTAAAAAGTACTGATGCAGAAGTTAATTTCCTTCCTGAAATTAGGCAAAACATTTTGCATCTAGCACATGATCTCGGCTTTGAAGGTTCGAACGAACGTGATGTGCTTGATCTACTTGAAGCTGATAGGGAACCCCTTTCATATGAGGAACTCATTCAGTTGCATCTAGCACCTGATCTCGGCTTTGAAGGTTCGAACGAACGTGATGTGCTTGATCTACTTGAAGCTGATAGGGAACCCCTTTCATATGAGGAACTCATTCAGTTTGAAGCAGAACCGGCATTTGATGAAGAGACAGAGCCTGTTGTATCCAAACAGCTAACATCAAAAAATTTGTCGAAAGCTTTTTCCTTTTTCGAACAAGAAATAAACATCCTCCTTGAAACCGATCCTGACATCGAACGTAGCGCTAAAGTTTCTCGAGGAATTGACTCAGCCATTAGCTGTTATAAATCACTGAAGAACGAAATAGACAAGAAGGCAAGACAAACAACTTGGACAATTTTTTTAAGCCAGGTCCATCCTTACCAGCGAAAAATGGTGACAACAGTAATCTGCAGGTTACCATTTTTTCATCGTCTTCAGATTAAAGCCATTTAAAAAAAAATATGTATGTATACATACACATAGTTGATGTAACATGAGGTTGTTTCATTTTTGTATATAGATTGTTGTTGATTTTAGGAGTCTGTTATTATTTTATGTACAAATGTATGTACTTGTCATATATGTATTTTTGATTTAAATGAAATAAAAAGATAAAATATATTTTGAATGATAAACCATGTTACATATTTAACAAATTTGGAGCCGATCCCATTGAATTTGTATGAATTTGTATTAGAATAATTGATTCATTATACGGCTTTTCGCTTTGCGGCCAAGTTTCGTGGAACGTATCTAGGCCGTAAAATGAGGTATGGCTGTATCAACAATTTTCATAGGAAGCGAACCACTCTACAATTGTTAAATTCAGCAAACATAATTCCACACTACAGACTATAGTCATTTACTATTTCGTACTATGTATATTGTTGGAATACCATTGTTTGTGGTTGCTTACTTTTTTGCACCACGGACGTTGTTTATCAACCACGCGTCATGGTACATAAAAGTAATCAACAATTTTCTTATAGTTGTTTTAACTATAGCCCATAGTTGACGCAAAAACAACTTAGAAAAATTGTTGATTTTACCAAGATTTTTCTTTCAGTGTAATATTATAATATGCGCTGAAACTATATGCCGAGGAGACCGAATTATGTCCATGGGAGCTAAGACTATGTACATGGGACTTTAAAGTAGGAAGTTCCATAAGATATGAGAATTGTCGCTATGAAGTAAAAGTCAATTTTTTATATAATATGAAGGCACTTTCTCTGTAGATGGCCAAACAATCTGCATACTAGATCCCTGACTGACCAATCAGATCACGGGGTATGTGAGGTTTAACCCACTTAAAACGACCATCTACAAGCCCACGAAGTTCCGAGTTGAGATCCACCAAAACATTGCTTCAATTCGATCGTGCTGACACACCTATTAGTGCCCACGGACTTCAACAGCTACTACAGCCCATGAGCCGGTAAGGTAACCCTCTTCCGCTTTATACGCAATACTTTTTCAACTTAGATTGAGATCGTCTGTCAATTTTTCTATTTCGCAATATTGCATCCACGGTCGTCTCTGTCCAAGCGTGGATTCAATGAAGTGTCTTAAAATTGTGTAATGACTGCGCACAAAGAATGTGCACTGAGTACCGAAAATAGGGAGTGGTAGAACTTTCTGCTGCTCACATTGTGGCAGAGAAGGAAGTGACAACGCCTCCGCGAGGAGCAAACTTGCCAAACGACAGGCTCTTTCGAAGACCCAGAATGAGAAACCGGAAGACTCCGGTACCTGATGGAGTGACATTCGAGGCACTTTAAGATGAATCGTAGAGTCACCCGCGTCTATTATTCAATTTATATAATTCGTGTTTAGCCGCCGAGGTCTTCTCGTCACCGTGTAAAATATCTAGACTGGTACTTGTAGGGAAAGGGAAAGCTAATCTAGGCAATCCATCAGCATACCATCCGTTGTATATGCTGGACCCTACGGAGAAGTTTCTCGAAAGATTACTCAAGTTGTGGCAGTCAGATTGGCCGGCAATCTTTCTCATAGGCAGCATCGATTCCGGAAAGCCCGTTCAACAATCCATGTCATCTCAGAGGTAGTTGGGGCTGTAGCAAAAGTGGAGCAGGCATATCATAGCACCAAATTTACCTTCATGACGCCTTCAACTCGACAAGCTGGACAAACAACGTTCATCTCCTTGAACAGAGGTTTAGAATTCTTCACTACTTACTTGCCATGATGCAAGACTACATCAGGGACCTATGTTTACTGTATGACGCCGAGGAGGGAGTGAGAAAGAAACCTGCCACCTCAGGTGCATTACAAGGATCGATCTTAGTATATGACCTCTGGAACATTATGTACGATGATTAATTGCGCCTGGAAGTGCCAATGGATGTATTTTTGGTAGGTTGCGCTAAGACTGGTATCACAGATATCAACTGCCATACCTATGCAATTTGGATCCGTCCAGCAAGTCGGTCATGACCCTGGACACCAGGCTGACCTATTGGGATCATATCCACAGGGCATCTGATAGGGCTCTAGTAGTCGTCACTTCACTGAGTAAGCCGATGACCAACATCGACGGACATCGACGGACCCAATGAGATGGGCTAATGCCTAGTACTATACTCTTCGCGAAACGAATTCAACGGTCGAATCCCATACAAAAAGAGCTTTTCAGTTCGTCAGTAAAGCTCTTTTTGTATGGGATTTGACCGTTGAATTCGTTTCGCGAAGAGTATAGTACTAGGCATAAGTATGGACTAAGTGGTATGCGGATTTTTTTCGATGTAGCTTGTAGTTTTATAGTTGGGATGTTTGTCTTTTCAAATAAAACCTACTCAGATTGTATTTTCAAAAGATATACTTGATTCATGAATAGTTTTGAGTAACAGCATACGTAAGTTGCTCAAGTTGGCTCAAGTCTCAATTTTCATGTAACTGGCTCAGGTAAAGCTCGTTGCACGTTCCATTATGATTTTCCAGTATTATGTTTTCCATATTTTCCCTCGAAAAATTTCATTTGCCTTTATTCACCTTAATTAAATAGAGAAAGCTATTTTGCTTTAAAAAGCTACATCGGTGAAATATTCTGATTAAACTGTAAGAGACATATGAAAGGAAATTCAAAGTTAATCTCTGCTTAGTTAATTGCAGGTTTCTCGATACCCGTTGATTTAGAGGATAAGAAACCGTGGCGATCAGTTGGTGCTGTATTCAATTTTCAAGGACAATACGGTGTACCGATGAAACCATTGTATTGGTGGAACAAATGGGATGGGAGATCATTGGTGGAAGCCAGAGAACAATACGATAAATATGGAACATACACCAAAGATGAATCGCGTGTATTTGTTTACTCTATGATTGAACTTTACTTGAACAAAACTGGACGGAATGGCAGGAAATGTTTGGCTCGTGCCATTTGTGAAAATGCGCATATTGATAAAGCAGATGATATTTTTAGTAAAATCATACTAGCTGTGCTAAAGTGAGTAATTGAATTTGTTTAAATTATACTGAATTTGGTTTAATGTATCTTTATTTAGACCTGGTGATGATTCGGATGAAGACTATAAAGACGCATACAAAGCGGGAAGATTTGGTGCAAAATGTATAACTGCGTATCCTGAATGTCCATACGGTAAAGGATTTCTAGACGGTTTGACTGTAATCGAAGACAAAAAGCATTATTCGCGGAAGCATAGAGCTTTAGAAGAGGCAGGATATGAAGATGAATGGAGTATTTGGAATTGGAATATCTGGGAAAGTGATTAAGCAAGAACAATAGTCATAATAATTCTTGTAAATAAGCCAATAAATACTCGTGGTAGGATATGAAAGTTTAGGAATATTCAAAAGTGTCCATACATATAGAATAATTTAATTTAAAAAAAATACTTGTTTTGATTATTTTTCAAATGTATGATTTTATGTTGAAATTGTAGCGACTTTTTCAGCAAGCAATGAAAAGTTTAAGCCTCATTGGAAGCAAAACTTAATTTGTTAACAATACCTTGACCATTACTAGAAACAAAATAGCAAAGTAATAGTAGCATTCTGAGACCTGCACATAAAAAGTTTCATCTTTGACTATTTTTTATATCTAACATAAATATAAATATATGTAATTCAAATAAAAAAAGCATAGATAGTGAGTTACTTTGTATAGATACTTGATAAATAAAGTGAGTCGTGGAACTAATCACTCTACACTCGTATTCCCATTGATTGTAAATCAGTGATGAAGCTCTCTACCAGCTTCAACTCCAAGGGTTGTCGTGGGATTACTTTACTTCAAACAAACATCTCAATTATGAACGTGTTGTCATTCTTCTAAAATATATGTACACATAGATAAATTGGTCGAATTATGAAAAACTACCTGAATTATCTCTTAAGGCACGAATTTCCATATCAATAGTCACCGCAAAGTGTGCTAATGTTATAGGAAAACATATTCACGTCGCAGTCAATCATGCCTTTCATATGTAAAATAAGTCGGTCGTATTATGAAGACATCAAGCTTACGAATATATTTGAAAACTGACAAAAAATGCTGAAATTCTGGTAAAGTAGCGAGCGCAGTCTATTTTCAAGTTTTTGTCAAAAACGTAACTAGCATATCTGATTTTATAGGTTAGTTATAGTTGTTTGGACTGTTACTCTTCAGTTGGACGTCTTTGCATCTACTGGATTTTACAATGTCACCGCTCAACGTAAGCTGGCTGCATCGCAGGAGAGAAACAAAAGATTTTTGATTTTTCCAGATAGTTCTAGCAGAAAGGTAATGTGTAAAGAATATATTTATAGTGATAGTGGTTACTTATCGCTGAATTGATTTTAAAAGTAAATAAGAAAAACGTTAGAGTGAAGTGAAACAATATGCGGTTATCCTTCTTCATAAATGATCTATAGTAGTCTGAATGAGTGACAGGCTCTATTTTCTAACTACATAAGAGTTTCTGATTAAATTAGAATGGTGAGTTATCAACTTCAAATTAATTGTTAAGTGCAGTGTTATATATTGTGCAAGCTTTGCTAGGGAGTTTCGCGTAAGTAGCATTTCACTGTGCCCAATAAGAAAGGAAGTGGTAGCTTGGATTGTCAAAGAATACATTTTTTGTGTAATTTTTATGAGATTCGAGCTCAGCTGGAGTAACTTAATGGGTAGAGCACTGGCTATTAGCGTATGGAGTCCCTGGTTCACATCTAGGCAGGGACGAGGGACTGTGGAACTAGTTTTGAGTAAACCTACCTTTGATTAAGTACCTTAGTCAAATCAGGGGCAAAGTGATTTGTGATGTGACAAAGTGACATTCAACACTTTTACAAATTTCGATATTGAAAATGGAATCTCTACAAACTCCAGTTCGCAGAACTTCAAAAATGTGTTTTGGTGGGATAATTTTGCTTTGAACTCAGCTTAGTTATCCCAACTTATCCATTGTTTCCTCAAAGAACCAAACTTCGACTAGTTGGAATATACAATTTTTTGATGAATGCAGGTTTACTTATTGGTTGGTATACTTTTTCCTAATTGAAGGCAACGCAGTGATTAATTAAACGAACTTAAAGTGCACACTTAGCATAAGAGAGGCCTATTTTCCATGCAAAATAAAAAAAAAAAAGAATTTTTCAATTCTAATAATCAGGAAAATAGCTGAAATTTTCACGCAGCTCTGCTCTAACTTGCAACTGTGTTATATATTTGGTCATAAATATTTCAGCAATATTATTCTCACTTATATTAACGATATAATTATTGACTGTATTTAATTAAAGTATTTAATTTACATATTTCATATGCTGGTTATTGACCTATAGATGTTACTTTAAATATTTACTGAATGAAATACATACATTTCAAGTAGATTTTCACGATATATCTTGCTTGCCAAATAACTATATCAAACTAATCAGATTAAGTGTCCGTGATTCCATTATTATCACGTATTCGACCGGTTCATATCGATAATATATGTTGGTGTACAACATTCAAAATGAAACCCATTTTTTCATGCAGACATTTTACAGCTGTTGAGAGTAGTAATAGACTGGATTGCTATTGATAATTTCACGGTATACCAAATCAAGATGCAGCCGAAGAAAGTAGTTTGATTCAGTTCGTGAGAGAAGCTTAGTTTTATGAATAGTATGTAAAAATAACTTAAACTTAAACCAAATCATTTTGTGACGTCACAATACGAGGTTGTTTAAAGCTACTAATAGGTTAAATTATGAGAAATTTGGTCAAATGTTCGCTGAGCATTTTCCGCGTGTCTTATTGGATTAAAATCGGCAAGAAAATTATTCGCGTTATACAATTGCTGAAACCCTGTCTATAATTATTACTAATTTCTACAAATAAAGTTTATATTTTTAGAAATATTCTAAGCTTGAAATACAGATTTTCTTCGAAAATTAGTAAAAACCAAAAATAACATTTGAGCAATGTATATATTTCTGTGATTGAAATTGAAAGAGAATTAGCTTTATAGCATGGCTAATTATTATTTATTCTTCTAAATATATTTCATTGCCTTCAAAGTAGTCCCGTTTTTTCCTAATCCTGAAAACAGGTGTCGAATCCTCAATCAGGTCAAAACGTTGTCACCAGGGCGGTTTTTCAAGGTTTTAGGAACATCCAGAAGTCACAGAGTACTAAATCAAGTGAATATAGTGGTTATGGAGTGATATCAGCTTTGCGAAAAGCTTCATGGAAATGGCACACAGCATTTAAATAATACTGCTCGCTAATAGCCCGTCCAGACTACGGATACTTATGTATCCGGATACATAAGTATTGTCCTCACTGCAGCGACATCTGCAGATACATTTTACCCTTGCCATGAAAATCAATGAAAAGTGTGGACGATACTTATGTATGCGGATACTTAAGTATCCGTAGTCTGGACGGGCTATAATAGTTTGATCCTGTGGTGGAAGTAATTCATAGCGCACAACACATCGATGTTCGAAGAAAACTGTCAACATAGCCCTAATTCTTGAGCGGATTTGTTGCGACCTTTTCGATGTAGGTTCACGCTCGATTGGTCGATTGTTTCTGGGTCACAGGCATAAATTTTAGTCTCGTTTACATAGTAATAATGAATTTGATAGTGTGGTGTCGACGACTTTCGATCACCAAATCCGTAGCGTCTCTGCTGAAGAATATTCATTAAGCAAACAAAATTTAATACAACTTTTTTTGCTCTGATATTGTAAAAATCTTCAAATTCACTTTTAGATGTTCATATATACATATTTTCAAATATGCACGACAAGGAAAATATTTTTTGGGCAATGTTGTTATGAAAGTCAAATATTTTTGTGGTGATACTTTATTACTGCTTAAAATGATTTTATAATCACAATCGTTATTTCAAAAACAGACGACTGTCAATTCTGGTTGTCACTTTTAAGGAAATGCCATGCGAGTGTTTCTGTATTTTTCATGAATTTCCCTCACCACATGATTCAGAAAGTTTCAGCTCTTTAACATGACTGAAAGTACGCGAACAGGCCTTTTATGTCAGCTTGAACACTAATATGCCAACAATCGTATATATTACCTAAAATCAGATGAAGATCTAAAAACAATTATTTCGAGGTATGAAACCTTCCAACCAGGTTATCAGATTACTGCGAAATTTCAAATATTTTTGATTAGCATACGAGAAAACCTGTAGATAAAGCAGGCAAATCAAAACCATCCTGCAAATCTTCAAGTCTCCTGAACATTTTTCGGCTGTAAAATTAATACAAATGAGTTATTAATTTGAGGGTCTTTTCCCAAAGTCAGTTTCAAATTTTCCGAATTTAGCATCTTGCAAATGCCATGGCCCTTCATCTAATTGTTTACTTTTCACTCATAAACTCTCAGAAACTCTCATAAAATAGGCAGGCGTCGAGGCAAAAACCATTCACATTCTCGTGCATGTCATGTCTTGTCATGTGTGGAGATAGATGAGGAGAGCATTCACACTCTCGTTCTCGGTAATACTTGTCATGTCTCGGGGAGAGTCTAAATGCGCCATTAGGTAAGACAAATTCTGAATCATCAAACTTGCGTATGATAACCAATGATGCAACAACCTATATATGCAACAAATGATGCACTGGGCGCTACATGGTGCCTATTCTTACACATTTTTCGCCATGCATTAAGGCGCTAAGTTTTATCACAATACCGAAATCAACTGTGTGTATACCGCCAGAAGTATATAAATGATGGTCTCTACAGCTATGCTTTTTCTCAGTGCAGGAGCTGAAGGACTTCTTAAAGTACGTTGAATCGGATCAACTGGAACTTTTGGTTGGCTACAATGCTTAACTTCCATCACCCCAACTGAGGAAGTAATAAAGTTCTGTGGGCTTTTATCGCCCCTAACAATAGCTCGGTTATTGAGAAAATACTATGTTTATCCGCAATAGTAAGACCAATAACTGGAAGTCGCAGCGCTTATTGGATGACCACTAAGAGGGAACTGGCTTTAGCTACGGATTCAATAGAGAGCAGAAATACAACAAACACTATTTGGGCTAACTAACTTCTCAGAGATAAAGTGTGCCCTATTGTTACGATAAATTGGCCAAAGTCGAAAGAATCTCGGTTGAGCACTCTAAATATAGAGATATTAGGCTGCATCCTGATTGGCAAGCGCAAACGTAGCCAGATTTTTCCTTGGTGAAACTGGGAACTACAGAAACTACGCAATTGAGTTTGTAAGAGTAACACCAAAGATGACTAGATCTTATACAAATTTGGTAAATCATAATGATAGTTATGTGAGTGATTGGAAGATGCAAGGGACACCTCAAGGCTACGGTCTAAGATGCAATTATGGGTTGGATAGCATCCAATCTGGTGTGGAGGCAGACCTAAAGGAAATATTTTAAGCATGCCTGTATGATAAGGTACTCTTTATACGAAAACTTGGAGCTTTAGGTTGATCGGTCGTTTATGCTGAAATAACTGGAGCCGCTTATTGGACAACACATTTGTGAGAAGGTGTTGAAGTCTATCTTATTCCTTATGCCGAATTTACACACAGGCAAATGTTGGCGAGCTGAGAGTGTAAATGGTCACTTCGTCTATTCACCCCTGTTTTTTTCACATGCCAAAACATGGAGGGAAGTAATTTTACAAGCCGCTGGACGAACCGTTCGTCCTGTGTATAATTCGGCATTAAATGATGAGCAACATGCGTACCAGCAAGGAAAACAATGCAAGTCAGCCCTCAAAGTTGAGGGAGCAGTTTCAAATCATGATCAAGTCATGGATAAGACAAATTATTTTAATTGCATGTGTATGCCGATCATTATTCACCTTTTTGGATGAGTGTAAATTGACAATTAAATTTTATTAGCCATAAGTACAGTTACCGAAAGATATCCTACTGTTTTTGTATATGTGGTTATTTATTGAACAGCCAAAGCCAAAGTTCTGTTGTATTTAAAACCGGTGATTTATTATAGTTTCTCTGATTGCTAAGTTATGTCACTTGATTAATAAATAAATAAATTAATTTAATAAAAAATAAATGAATTAATAAATTAATTGATTAATAAATAAATAAATTAATTTAATAAATAAATTAATGAATTGATTTAATTTCGTTTACCTGTAAGCCTTTACTGCAAGATCAATGAGTATAATAACTTATGCACGTCTGAGTGAGTATGAGTATGATAAATTGTTTGTATTGAAAGAATTAGTTCAAAACAAATAATTTGAAACTGAAAGCTGCAATGTTGTCGAAATATCTGTTTTCCTTTCAAATATAATAAGCAATTCAACTTCTTTGCAGTTTACAAGCAGTATTGGAATACCAATACAATTCGGTGACAAGAAACCATGGCGATCATGTAGCGTCTACACCAATTTACAAAGTCAATATCAACCGATCCCAGTGCCTATTTATCCATGGGATAAATGGGAAGGTAGGACTTTGATGGACGCAAAATATGAATACGAAAAATATGGAACCTATGCAAAAGACGAATTTCGTGTGATGGTTTATTCTTTGATTGAATACTATGTGAATCATACAGGACGCAATGGAAGACAATGTTTGCTGCGAGCAATATGTGATAATGCTTTAACCGACCAAGTGGATGATATTGTTAGTAGAATTATTATACTAATATTACGGTAAGCTTCTCCGTCGTGCATGTGAGTATAATCTCCTGAATTTTATTTTATTTCAGACCCAGTGATGATTCGGACGAAGAATACAAAGATGCATATAAAGCTGGAAGATATGGTGTCGAATGCATATCGATGTATCCGGAGTGTCCACTTGGAAAAGGTATTTTGGATGGTCACACTGTAATCGAGAGCTCAATGTATTTTGCTCGAAAACGACGAGTTTTGCGAGATGTAGAGGCAAAACAGAGAGCGTTTAGTCTTGCGGATATGGAGTTTTGGGATAGTTTGACGGAAGTTATGAACTACGCTTCTATATTTTTTTAAAAATAATTTTATGAGTTTGGTGATGTCAAATTGAAATCTCTTAAATTACCAATATAAAATTAAATGATATCAAATCAATCAAAAAAAAATTATTGTGTTTTCTGAGAAAGTTTAAATTTCATATGAAAATATCATGAATTGAATTGATTGAATTGTGAGACAATCTCTTTGCTTTGAGGTCGAGTAGCATAGTGTGTAAGATCTCCGGTTCAAATGTAGGTGCGGACATATGACTGCGCACTCCAAAACTTTGAATTAAAATGGTTCTGATTAGGTATCTGAGTCAAATAGAGTCAAATTGAGTTTAGAAATTAATAATTTCGTACTCGCAAAAATGTCGGTTATGTACCTAAATTAAGTTAGCACCTCTACTGCCCATGATCCCAAAAATGGGTTGTACAACTATGCCTCTTTTTATTTTGAGCTATCTCTTTAGGTATAATTTTACTTGACGCATTGTCTATGATGAGTATTATGTTAGAATATAGCTAATAGCTATATAGCTGTTTAAGCTAAAACATTGAAAAAAAGCATATCTGAAAAATCTGTACATTTCAATCAGTTTTCCACTGTTTTTGGATAATTTTATTTCGCTTTAGTGTTCTTTAGTGATAGAAAGGATTTTAATTTCACATTAGTTTTTAATAGATAACTATTAAAGAACTTCAAAAATTTGATTCTTATCTTTGCATTCATATAATATATTTAACCCATAATTTCCAAAAAGTAGTATGATTCTTTAGAAACAAATTAACTATTTCGATTTTGTAAAAAGAGAAATGTAATGAAATTGAATAAATTGTATTCATGCATTCATCTAAGCTAAATAAATATATACATCTGTATATGCACAAGCATAAGTTGTGCTTACATTACATTGTTTTTGGTTGCATTTAGTTTTTATTTGTTTGTTTCTAACTTTACACTCTCTTTAACTTTACATTGCAAACAGATACGGCAGTAAGTTAGTAACTTTCTTTCTTTATTATATTTTTCTTTTAAAATAATCAAAACAAAAGAAATGGTGATAAAGATTAAATCAAAATCGAATCGAATTATTTAAATCAAGAATATTGTGGACAAAGTGTGATAAAAATTCTAATTCGAATTTAAAAAAACTCTGAGAATTTAATTTTTCTGCTTTTTCAGCTATATTCGAACCAGTCGTACACTGAAAAATATTAGTATAGTTGAATGCGAATGTCTATGTAACATATCACAGCATTTATGGTAGAATAAACTATGTACAAAGTAGCCTGAGCTATAACCATATTGACGTTATCAAAAATTGGTGTTTGCTTCGTACAAAATTTCTATCCATTTTGAGATTTTCTGCTACACATATCGTCTCGATTCCCATACACATAGTGTCAGATACTCTTCAATATAGTTTCGATGCATATTGAAAGAGCGCTTGTTGCCAATAACCTCTGTCTACCTACCCCTTGAATTCAAATCTCCCTCTCAGGATCGATAATTTTCTTGCGGGCCGTTGGTTCAAGGCATATTAATCATTACTACCATTAAAAACACTTTCTGTCTCACGACTTTTAAACGTGTTTTTGACTGCACAGCCACCGTTGACCTTGGGCAGCTAGTTGTTTTTCATTTAGTATTCATCCTCTAAGTTGCATGTTTTTTCTAATTTTAAGATTCTTCTACTTCAATGCCCTTAAACCTATTTTGGATAGATCAGACTTTTAATAATTTAGGAAACTTCGATCGTTCCCCCTTAACGATACAAGAGTCAAATAAAGAACATTTACAAGTAGTTCAGCAGCTACTTTTTGTATGAATTAAAAATCATCAGATTCAAAAGAAAAAGGAAGTTTTAATTGTTACCTTAAATAACAGAACCTCTTATGCTACCTACTTTGCCATGGTTGATGTTAATTAGTAAAATTTTTTAATTGGTTGAAATTTTCAAGTAAGTGATGAATACATTTCTTTATATTGTGGTTAAAAATAATTTTGGTTAAAAATTAATGTTTAAAAATTGATTTAGCTCTTTTTTACTAACTATAAATAAATTATTGATATTTATTATATTTACTGATATTCACATCTATTTAGGTTAGGTAGGTTCCGCGGCTCCCTCCTTCAGACAGACTCCAGCGAAGGTACACAAGGGTCCATTATGATATCGTTTTGCGTTGTACACAGCCCTTATTAAGCGGATAGCCACCCTAAATTCTTTATGAACTAACTGGGAGATCCCCTTCAGGTCCACCGAATCCACTTTGGTTAGGTAAATAAAGTAGTATGACCCAATTATTTAAATTATTTAAATTTAAGTCTTACTTGTCATATTAGAAGAACCGTTAAATGACAAAAATTTCGACATTCGATTTGCAGGTAATTGAACTGTTGATTTTTGAAATCTTGACCAGGACTCAAGTAAATTAATATGAACCACAATTCAAGGATTTCTTGGAAAAATATAGGTCAGCGTAAAATATATCAAAAAGCTTGAGTATGCTTAAATGGTTGCCCCAATTGACTTATGTAGCCACGTAATTATTTGCTACAATTTCTTCAAGTTCGTGAACTTTCAAATCCATTTATTAATGGAAGCACGAAAAATCATATTTTAGTCTCATGCAAATATCTAAGCCTATTCTGGGTGCAAACACGAATATTACTACTGCAACTGATAATTGATTATATTCGTTGGAGTTTTTAAATATTAAAAACAGTAATAATTTGCAAATGCGACAATGCACCAGAATATTGAGAAGCAATCATTCCTTCAGTCTTTGGATGCACTAAAAATTATTATACATAATATCATTAATCTATTTGCAATATAAAAATATGTGTGCAACTAATTAAAGTGTGTTCCATTCTCCCAAGCCCATTCTCTCTAAAACTCGGGAGACTGGAATAAGAACTAACCACCGCTAGTTTGTGCATTTCAGCTTAAAGCATAGTACTGAGTTCGATTTCACGTGAAATTTTCATACAAAATTTAACGTGAAATCTGTTTCGGCGAAAATTTAGCTTGAAAATAAGCAAGAGTTGTACTCTGTTCTTAACATGAAAGGTTGCTTTGAAGTTGCTTTCGCGTTGAAAACGTAGATGGCACTGAAATATGTCTCCAATCCTTTCACGCCAATTTAATTTGTGCAGTTCATTCTTTCGAGCTAAAAAGTGACATTTGGTGTTTCAATTTGAAAATAGAGCAGTGCAAATGTCTTTCCAATAAGAAAATCGATCGAAAAGTGAAATTCTTGACATTTTATCCGTCAGAAATGAGCAGTGTCTCTGCTTTTCTCCATTGCCAACATTTTCGCTCGAAAGAATGACCAGATAATGGAGACATGTCAAAATTTAGCTTCACGATTAACTCAGTACCAGCCTTAAGACGTGATATACCCATGATTAATAGTCATTCAATAATTGTAATTGTGATGTCATGCATGAATATTTTATACAGTACCAATATTGGCAACTAGATTTGTCCAAATAATATACACTTGTATTGTGGCTATAATAGATACGATAACAAAGATGACTGAACGGTAAGTTCAAAGAGTGAGAGCGGTAAATTCTTCGGTATTTCTATTGAAAATATGACAGCATGTATTATGTACTTTGCCTTAAATCTGTTTAGTGAGTTTGATATTTGATTGCGGTTAAGTAAAACTATCTGCAGATGACAACAAAAGAAAGCGAATACTTCTGGTTTTCATGTTGATGTTTGTTGAAGCAATTTAGTATCAAATTTAACTTAATGATTGTTTAACGGGACTTAAGCTACTGCAGAATTGGGTTGGCTTTCATGGAATTGGATCAAAAATCACCGAAAGTTAATTAAATGCATTAAAGGTATGAAGCAGATATTAACTGTCCATTAAATTTTGTAAACATAATAAAAACCCATGGGGTTAGTTTGTTCAATAATTTAAATGAAACTGTGCATTTTTGTCTCATCACCCTCGTGAAAATATGTCGTTGCATGGTTTAATACGAAAATTTATGGAGTTGTTAAATGTAGTAGTCGTGAGTATTATATCTTTCTGAAGCATATATATGTTCAGCCAACACAATATGTTGACTTAAACGAGCACTTGCCCATTAAGTGTAAGATTGTAGCTCAAGCCTAGGATTGTGACTTGAACTCAGGTCTTTCATCTAGTTATTGTTTGATCCATGATGATCAAACAATAACTAGATGATATGTTAAATTCTGGAAAATTGATACTCTCTTAAAAACTAAAACAACTTTATAGCCGTTTGACCCAAAAAGAGTGTAAAGACAGAGTTTTGTCTTAGCTTTATGTAAAGTACCAACTTTGAATTCAAAGTGTACGTCCCTGCACTGAAACAGCTGTAATCAATTTCAAGATAGTCATATAGTTTCGAGGAAGTTTCTTGTCTTGTCTCTTTAAAAGAATGCTAGATGCACTTATCGAAAATACTTAGGCTATGGAAGTACATCCAAAATAAAACTACATTGTTCATAAATGCAAAATGAATGACATCTGAAATCATTTTCAAATTTTTACTGAATGACGAAGATTATTGAAGAAGATTTATATTATGATGATTGATTCATAATATTACGACTTGAATACGATTTCAAACAAATGACCTCCTTGACTGTTTTTGAAACACATTCCGTCAGCTTAATTTTTGGACACTGTCTCAAGCATTTGTTGTTCTATTCCATTAATAATGCGCTGAATTTAAACTTCTAAAACCTGATTCGTTTATACTTTATCAGCATCACATCGTCGACCAAAATCAAAATGCACCATTTTGGTAGCCAACTCAACTCCGCAATCCTTCTAATTGTATTCAAGCTCACTCTGCCACAGCCATTTCAGGACCAATGTTGTCCATATTTTTGAAGAAAAAAACAACCACTGATTATTGTATCGTCTGAGTTTCTTATAAAGTCGTTTCACTCCAGAAATAACAATTATTGTGTTCACAAACATGTTGAAGTAAAAATGAACTAGGTCGCTTAAACGATTTTTAATCAAAAAGAAGTCGTCTTCAAACTTCAAGATCTTATACGCGTAAGTATGTTTTTTTGAAAAATAATCCACATAATTGACGAAAAATGTCTGAACTGTTCCGATGAACGTCGGACTATTCCAAACTATCGACTAAGCTTTCAATTGCAGTGGCTATAGTTCCTTCTGTACTCTTTGCTGATGGGGTCAATTTTGGAACCACTTCTTAGTGGAGTGGCTTTTTTTACCTATTGACTCTGGCATAGTGGCTGCAGTCACAAGGATTGGTGGGCATCTTATTCTTCGAGCTAATTCTAAAAATCATCCTGCAGTGTAAGTAGCTTCAGCACGAATGACCAAGCTGAGGCAGTTTTTGGTTTTACTCTGGTCTACGATATGTTCATTGCAAATGCTGGCACATCAAATCGTAGGAAGGTTGTTGACGTTATTCTAGTCAGTACACGAAATTTTCATCGATTATTCATAAATCTTCGTTTTGTGTTCCCAGGCACATATCTTTCAACGTGACTGACCGTAGGGCGTAGATCAACTGAAAGAACAGGTAGCCTTTCTTAATATAAAAAGGACGGACTGGAAGCTGCTTCAATCCCTGGCTCTATTCTCACTGTAAATTGCTCCGGAAAGCATCCATTACTATCATGACTTGAATCAGGCACATCTAGAACTAGAGCAGTATGTAACCATTAGAAGGATCCCTACCCATAATGGTGGAATGTCGAAATTATCACCCTGCAAAAAGAATGCAGAAAGGCATAAAGCTGTTCTAAAAGATTTATTAAATGGTCTCTGTATAAAATGAAGCATAATGCTTTTAAGTACATCACACTCAAGCCAAAGAGGTCCTCATGAAGATCCTGGAGAAATGAGACCAATCGCCTTCGTAAGGTTTAAGCTTAAACCATGGACCCTGACAACATTTGCTATGGTTTGAGCACAGACTCATGGACTCACATTTCCCGGGAATCATAATAATGATGACCAAACGGAGCAGGTTATCAGCTTGTGGGATTTGGAGCTATTTGAATCTCTTGGCTATAATACACGGAGAGAAAAGTGTAATGAAATTATACAAAATTTGCAATTAATTTTATTGCAATAGTAGTAATTTTTTGCCCCATTACCTTTGTAATCAATTGCACTACACATTTTACTACTTTGTTGTGAATTATGTATACATGAATGTCTCCACTACAGCGCAATGAACATGTGTGAGTTGTAGTATGTAGTGGAATTGACTATTATTTGAAGGAAAATAGTAAATTTTCATCAAATTTGTAATAACATTCATGTTTTCACATCGAATTTTCGGAATAGTAAATTTTATTATCCACTGTAGTAAAAATCATTGCCAAAATTTCTCTCCGTGTACCATATCAAAAAGTTGATATATTCTTTGCTAATCTCGCAACGACAGCATGCTTACACCAAAGGTAAGTCTATTGAAACTGCTTTGCATATTATCATTGAGCAAATTGAGAAACCTCTTGCTCTTAAGGAGCATGAGCTCATCGCCTTTCTACACGGAGAGAATAGTGTAATGAAATTATATAAAATTTGCAATTCATTTTATTGCAATAGTAGTAATTTTTTACCCCATTACCTTTGTAATCAATTGCACTACACATTTTACTACTTTGTTGTGAATTATGTATATATGAATGTCATTACTGCAGCGCAATGAACATGAGTGAGTTGTAGTATGTAATGGAATTGACTATTATTTGCAGGAAAATAGTAAATTTTCATCGAATTTGTAATAATATTCATGTTTTCATATGGAATTTTCGGAATAGTAAATTATATTATCCACTCTAGTAAAAATCACTGCCGAAATTTCACACCTCAAGTTGGTGTCCTCTCTTCTCTGCTGTGGTTCACCGGTTTTATCAATCAAATCAGCCATTGGGGGAAAATGCCTTGAAGATGCTAAGAATTCTTTGACTGAAGAATTATCCTGTGGCAAACGCAAGAAAATCATGAGGTTCCATGAACAAGTGTCGCAACAGGCTCTCACAGACTACTGCCTCTTACGGTTCCGTTCTGTCGGTTTTTATCGGACCAATTTCTATTGAAGCTGAGGATCAGAAGATGAAAGAGAATCCATCCTCCCATCGGCTCTAGCGAGGAGAAGATTGGCAGCACTCAGTCAAGTCCAATCCTCTCAAGTCTAACCGATATATCCCTTGTTGACCTAAATGAGATTGCACAGTTTATCAAAGGAACCACATGCTGGAACCTAAGGAAGAGAAATTAACTGTTGCATCACACTGGACATCTTTTGTGCCTTTACTCCTGGATTTGCTTAATTATGAAGAAAATAAAAATTATAAAATATTTTCATGGTTCTCAAAATGATGGACAATTTTCAGAATATGTTTGAATGTTAGGGAAGCACTTTGCTGGTGTAAGTCTCTTTTTTCTAACTTGTCAGACTATTATAAACATACATAATAAGAGAAAATCAATAAACTGTCCGATTCAAAAGATATGTCTGTTACAAGATCTATCAGTTGAAACATACTCTGTACATTTCAAATTTTTTTTTAAGTGGCCATTCGTTTTGCCAGTAAATCGTATTAAGATTTGTTCCATTGATTTTGCTTTGCAGTCTTGCTACGTGTATGTATAAAGAAAAATGTCGAAGCGAATCAGCTACAATAAATTTGAGAAGCAAAAAAAATGTCTTGTATTCACTTAAATCCAATTAAATCATATAATTCAGTCCCAACGTCAAACCTGAAAAGGTATATTCAAATAAAATAAAATATAATCACCACATATTTGGCTTGATGAGCTCTGAAAACAATTCATTTAACACTTTCAAAATTGTAAAATGTTTAAGGACTTGGCAAACGAGCATATCCTTATCATTTTGGAATGCAAACTGCATCTGATATTCTATCTACAATATAAATTATATTAATCTTACTTCCACGGTTGTCAAAAAGAAAATGCCGTTGTCAAATAAGGCTATGAATTGATTTGTCACTTGTATGGGTAAATCTATATCTCCACCGAAATTACCATATTGAATACATTGGATCTATAAACGCCGTCTTAAACATTGTCTGATCCCTTATAGTCAAGAGATCAGTTCAATAGATTCTCTCGATTAGCTGTTAATTAGGTTATCAAGATCGATTGAATCGGTATAACGGCCCATTTATGCATGAATTAGCATAGGAATTGATGTTGTTACAGGTGCTAACTCTTTCAGCATATTTAACTTTGAAACTTTCATTCAATATCTAAATTCTATATAAGAGTTGGTTTCGGCTTTTGCCTCTTGATTCTTGAAATAATGAAATATAGGTAATATTTTCGATTCGATCATTCGATTCTTGGATTTTTTCATTGATATTATTCTTTTAGGCTAGTCATAATAACTTGGATATCCTGGGGCCCACTAGGTGCCATTGCAAGCATAACTCTTCTAAATGTGACTAACGAACAGCTATTTATTGGACCCAAGCTAAGAGACAGACGTGCTTTGATATTTCAGGAATATGGTGAAGCAAAGGTATATTTATATTTTTATGTGATCAATGCGTTGGAATATATGTTTTAAAATATTTATTATATATAATTTTTTCACTAACATTACTAGACATATTTTCCAAATGTATTACAATTGCTATGAATTTCGACAAGCTTGAGTGTTAGTGAAAATTTGTGTACCTCATTTGTTAGACTTGTACGTTTTTGAAGAGATATGTCAGGGCAATATGTGATTTAATTTAAAAAATACTTAGTGAAGGAACATATGATTAAGTCTACAGTTAAAAGTTTAATATTAAAAGAATAAGTCTGTGGAATCAGTGAAATAAGCAGGTTCTGGTTCTAGAAGATAGTGAAGATAATAAGTCTGACTCGCACACATTAAATATTTTTTGGCAATTGTTATTTTTCCAATGAAGAACAACAATCAAATTATTTATTTGAAAATCCAAGTGTTTCACTTTTCTAGTTTGTCTGCGGTTTCTCGTTACCCGTCACTTCTCAACGAATTGATCCTCCGTGGGAAAGTCTGGGTGCCGTTTTTAGTTTCGAGGCGCAATATAGCGTACCAACAAAACCGTTATATTGGTGGCAGAAGTGGAATGGAGAAACGTTACAAGAGGCCCGAGCGCTCTATGATAAATCTGGAATCTACCCCAAGGACGAGTCACGTATTTTCATATATTCCATAATCGAAAACTATTTGAATCGAACAGGTAGAAATGGCCGCCAGTGTCTGCTACGAACAATTTGCGAAAATGCACTGGCGTCGGAGGGAGGTGATATTTTAAGTAAAATAATACTGCTGATATTGAAGTGAGCAATCTTATCCATATGTCTTGTTTGTTATATTGACGAGCTCTACTGATTTCAGGCCTGATGATTTTGTAGACGAAGTCTTTAGGGATGCTTACAAAGCAGGAAGATATGGTGCAAAGTGTGCGAAACAATACCCGGAGTGTCCACTTGGCAAGGGATTTTTAGATGGTTTGACAGTAATTGAAGATGCAAAGTATTATGCGGCCAAGCATCGGTTCTTACGAGAAACAGAAAAAGAAACTATCCAAAGTATTTTCGACTGGGACATTTGGAACTATCTTTAGTACTGGATATTATCGATATCTTGCCAAAAATATCGAGAATTGTTGAATTTATTAAATTAATGCCTATTTATTTACAAATGGATTAAAAATACTGATATAAATGTACATGTCTGTCTACTGAGAATGAATCGAACGAATAATGAATGATATAATAATAAAAATGTCATTTTCTATGATTACAAAAATATTTTTACTAAAATAACTTGTTATTTACTTCTATGTGTATAATATTTTGAAGTAAGGAATTGGGAGAGAAAATTCAAACCATAATAAGGAGTGCTTTCAGGTCTGGTAGGATGACAAACGCATAAACATTCAGCAATTAATATGAGAAAATTGAGCCCGGGTGAACATAACTCAATAAGATATGCTTCTAAAATGAAGAAATTCAAAATTTACGCTGGGACTTTTCTCAAAAGAACACATACTATAATAGCAAAATGCTTTGCGTAGCGCGAAGTCAGTATCCAGTCTGAGTAAGCTAGTAATTTCATAGTATGAACTTTCAATCAACCGGCCGTATACAAGAATATATCAAGGTTAGGTTCCGCGGCTTCCTCTCCAGACAAACTCCGGAGAAAAGACATGGGCCCGATGTGATACCGCATTACCCTTATTAAGTGGAGAGCCACAACAAGACCGATTTTCAATTTCAAATTATTGAAATACATCTTTTACAATAAACCTTTGGAGTAGTAAAAGTACATAAAGTATCTAGTAAATAACGAACAGGAAAGAAAAAAAAAAAATAAAAATACAAATAAAGAATACTTATCCATATATTTTCGGCCAAGTACTCGTAAGTATAATTTTATGCAAAAGTTTTAAGCAACGAAAATCAAAATGTGTATATAAATCACATCGCAGACTGCTTCTGCTTAGAGTTGATATATGTAGAAGTGAAACGGTTTAGGTCATACACATACCGAACTAGATTATTAAAAGCGACTACTGATTTCCGCATGGTTTCACAATGGTGATGATAGTCATTACCAGAGATATCGTCGCTGTGAAATCAAACCGGCATATCTGCAAAATACACATTCTTCACTAGAGCGCTTTAAAGTTTTAACATGTGGGCTATTTCCACGTGAATGCAAAGTGGCAAAACACCATTAGACGGGTTTTTATTCAACTTTACGATATGCCGGTGCAACATAAAAATAGAGGGGAAAATAAGGAATTTTTTGATACCAAAAACTCAAAAACTCAATTTTTGCAGATATGCCGGTTTGATTTCACAGCGACGATATAACTATGTAGCTTAAGTTTCATAGATTAAATAACCCAGCCCCTGGACACGGACGATATAACTTTCCACCATTAGCCCCTTCAATCCTCTCGCGCACAAAGCATGTTAAAGCTGCCTTTACGCCATTTCGCTCTCATTGTCAAATTGGAGGGGAACTACTTGGATTTGGCCCGATTTGACGATGAGCAGACAAAAAATTACTACCATCCCCTTCAATGTAAATCTTATGGGCATGTCCACTCCATTTCTACTATCTCACTGAAATAACCACACATTTTTCCAAATACGGTATATGAGTGGTCATTCCAGCTTAATGTTCTATTTAAACAAACTCACTTACGTTTAGTTTTTTCAGCGTATTCATCATCATTCAATTTATGAACATTAGCTTCAATCAATTGGAAGTTACATCCCGAGATTTAATTGCACATCATCAGCATACAAATGAGGGAGTCTTGAATAATACTCGGTAAATAATTGACGTACATCAAAGAAAGCAAAGGACCAAGAATAGAGTCTTGTGGTACTCCAGATAGAATTTGTGCAGAAGCAGATATTTCCTGGTTCACAACTACTGCCTGTTCTCTCTCTCTCCACCTCTCTCTCTCTCTCTCTCTCCCCACCTGTCTCTTTCACTCACAAGTAAGAGCAAATTAAGCTTCCTGCTCTGGATGAAAATTTGAAATTATTTCCCAATTTGAGGACGAGCTGTGAGTGATTGGCAGTGTCAAAAGCGGTTGAAAAATCGAATATGATCATCAATTAATGATGCTTTAATGTCTTCAGTTACTTTAAGAAGGGTGATAATACAACTGTGACCAAGTCCTAAGTGTAGTTTTCTGCAAATAATTAGAGATTTGTTGATGTAAACGTTTTTCCAATATCTTAGATAGATAAGGCAGAATTGAAATTATACTGCATTCTGGAGAAATATTGTAAGATGTGACTTTTTTGAGTGGAACAATTTTATCTTTTCTTCCATATTGACAGGAAAGAAGACGTTAAAAGATGTTCTTGGTGAGATGGGTCTTCATTTCCAACGCAGCTACACTCTAAAAAGTGGGTCTATAATTAATACTTTAATAATAGGAAATATATTCATTTTTTCGTTTAAAATAACGAATCACAAATTTTTTTACACATTCGATGTGCATTTTTTTGCTTTTACGTCATATCAGCTGAATAATACACAGCTTTTTGTAAATTTAAGCAAAAGGAGTGTAAATTTACTAGTTTGCCATTCAAAGCCAAAAAATTGCATCATTTTTTAGGGTAAAATTACACGATTTGGTCGTAAAAAAATATTCTTTTTACGCACTTTTGTAAATTTACATCTTTAATAGTTGGAAACCAGTTTCTTACTATTATAAAGGTATATTTAAACCAAATTTTTTTTGAGTGAATTGAAGCAAAAAGAGTGTAAATTTACTAGTTTGCTATTCACCTTTGCGCCAAAGCCATAATATTGCATCATTTTTTAGGGTAAAATTACACGATTTGGTCGTAAAAAAATTTTCTTTTTACGGCCTTTTGTAAATTGACATCTTTAATAGTAGGAAACCAGATCAGACCAAAAGACACTGAAGAAGAGGGCAGATTACCCTCGAAATATCGATATATGTCAAAATAAAAATAAATCTAGTTTCTAAAAGGAAAAAATTGGTTTAAATTAAAAAAGTACAGTATTTAATTGCTATGTACAATTGAATTTTTTTATCTACATTTTCGTAGGCGGCATCTCGATTTGAAAATGAATAAATGTTTGTATTCTAAATCTATGTTCAAGATTTTCTATCTTTGACTACCAGAAAATCACATTTCACGCCACTGGAAATTTGATGTTACAAAACACTAGCATGTTTATACATTGTCAAATTTTTATTTTATTATGATTCTAACAACGGCAATAACTCTTTCTCTGTGCTTAAAGGCTTGATTTGTTTTGCTTTTTTTGCGTCAATGCTAAGCTTTTTAAAAATTCAAACAAATTTTCAATTTCAATTAAGCTCTGTGAAATAGGTATGTAAGGTAACTAAATTTATAACCGTCCACAAAAGTATATCAGGTGAATGAATTATTTTTTTAGCAGTTCATTGACCTGATTAGATATACTGCAGTAAAGCCAATAGAAATGGAAGTTGTTCAGAAGTAATCAAAAATAATTTTTTTTCCCATGAAAGCACCTTCTACTCCTGATAAAACACGGTGTTACCACCACAAAGTTAGAAGAAATATGTGAGTTTCTATAGATTTTTCATTTGTATTTTTGTGAGCTGATATCAATATAATTTCAAAATAATAATCAATAGTTATATCATAAACTAACAATTACATATTCCACTTCGTTCTAGTCAAAAGCGTTCGATCCTTTCCACCCTTTCCTGATAACATTTCGCATTTCCACAATTAATACGACATACATATACCTGTCAATAGAGAGCAGCTGAAAATTAAAATCGACTTGATTAAGATATCTCCGACAGTTTTTAGATATAATTAGCTTTCGTTCACTTCTCTTTCTCCTAGCATTCGTGGAAGTCTAAGTCATACATAACTACTATGCATATCTCCAGATTTATCAATTTATAAAGGCTTCCGTAACCAAATAACCTAGAAACAAAACGTTCCTCATACATATCCCAAACAACAACGCGATATTCACTTATTTATCTTAAACAAAATGAAAACAAACATAGGTATATCCTGCTTGCCTGGCTTGACTATTTTCTGAACGCCGACCAAGTTCCAATTCCAAGTCGTTCCACTGGCTGAACGAACTGTGCTACCGAAATAGTTCAGGCATTACCCAAAAGACTTCGAAAACACCGTCGTCTCCTTCAGGATTTTTGCATTTTATCGATCGTATTTTCGGATACACTTTTTCTTATTCCGACTTTTCCCGTATGTTGGGAATTTTTTGAGTGAGGAATCATGCGCTGGCGAACAGGATTTGAATTTCGGAGATATCCATGGAGGGGTGATGTTACTCCGAAAATATGAAGGTAATGAAGCAAAATAAGTCGTTTTCGCTGTATTACAGGACCAAAGACGTGAGGGAAAATTCTGACAAGCGCATGAGCATTTTTTCTTGATGGGTTGAAGTTTCAAACAAGCGTCCATGTTGTCTAGCGTAGCAGGGGAAATTGTACACACGCACACATGGCTTTCGTATGATGCTCTCTGCTCCATGAGCAAACAGCATCTGAGACGAGAACCAATCGCAAGTAGCATAATGGGCGTCGAAGCGATGATTGGTTCGGTTGTTGAACATTATCTCCTCCCGTCATTATGATCTGTTTTGCAGCATGGCCTGTTAGTTGGTTTGTGCAAGGTAGGCAGCCAGGTATGAGAAAAGGTAGCACGGCCTGTAATTTCCGTTGCGCTGGACTTCCATTTATCCCCGAAAGGGAAAACAGGTTTGGAAGTGTTGTGTGGCGTTTACATGATTCTATCTGCTAACGCGGAGTGTAGTGCGCGAAGAGGAAAAGTAGGCAGCTTCATGTTGACACAGTGGCAAGCATTCGAAAATGTATAGTCGGCGTGGGGATGGAGGAAGGAGCGTCAGGGATGGCGTCGGCCGAGTGATTTATGAGGTGCATCGGTTGGTGAGGGGTTGGTTGCTTAGGTTTGTGGCTGAGTCGTAGGAAGAGTTCGGGTCTGGGCCGGTTCTGTGGAATGATTTATGACTTTCCGGGCCCGGAGGATACTTCCCACTTGATTTAGCACGGCTGCCACTCAGGTCCCATACTCCGTGGCAAAGGTGTGTGCTGACTGGGTTGACGCCTTTTTAAAATTAAACCACTCGTGTGCTCATTGATTTGTATTCATAGTTGGCAGGGTAGGAACTGGTAGCCAGCCATCTGATGTCGTGATGCACGAGACGCTGTAGCCGGTCTGCATCTGGGACCTGCACAGTAGGCAGGGGATATTTCGGCTGGCGTGCTAAGGTCGCGAAGGGTACGAACGAAGTGCGACTGTGTGATGCAGTGGGAATGCTCGTGTAGCGTATGTGGCGATGCCAACAAAAAACAGAGCGTTCCTTGGCAAGTAGATTATTCGGTTGTATTTCGTCCCAATGAGTTTTTTATGCTTGCGCCATTGACGGATGTGTTGTTGTTGCCGTCCGTGGAGCTAGGCCGCGCTTGTATCTATCCGGCCCGTCGTCATCGGTGATCGGGTCCGGCTTGAAGCTGGAGAAGTAGCGTGAACAGTTCCAGTGCGCGTACATTGTCAATGTGTTGTTTGTGAAACAGTCTTTTGGAGGGCTATCCAGAAGCCATCTGAGAAGCACTCGTCAGTACTGTTCAGACCTCTTATTTCATTTGACGGAATCGTGTCGAGTGGATATTCGTCCTTCCATTAAATACACATTATTATTGTGCATCTAAATCCCACGCTCGCAGGGGTAAAGTGCTGCGTATTGTTGTTGTTCACTTAGGCCAATTCAGTTTACAAATTGGTTTCCAATACCGAAAATCTTATCTCTCGATGGTTATGCCGACCACCTTAACAGGATACTCACAGTGCCATCGACCGTGATTGTATATTGCGGCTTTGCGGACGGATAGTGAGTTAAACTGTAAACAAGACATCTTCCCGTTGTGTGAAAAAACACCTCTTGGTACCCGTGAAATAATATCTTTTATCTCGCAAGTGACTCTTAAACGCTTCTTTAAACATACCCTTAACTAACCGTTACTATCAGCGAATAGACACCGATACGATTTCAAAAAGCGCGCGCACAGTTGAACCGTGTTAAGTGGCCACCGTTATCAGATTGGCACACCGTCGCACCCGCTGGTCGGCCCTCTATCTCATATGCTGCGACGTACCGTTGTTGCAAGTCCTGGTAGTAGAGGTGGTGTAAAATTACAGTTTTCTTGATTTTTTCTCCTTGCATAGGAAAACGAAAAAGACGAGAAAAACGTACAAAAGGAATAAATGAGAAACTTAATGTTAAAAAGTTTACGTATGAATGAGTGATATTCATGGTGTGGTCCCTTTCACTACAGCGACGACGGCGCCATACTTCTGTGCACGAGAAGAGGAAGAGGACGGCAGCGGTAGATAAGTGTAGGCACAAAACAGTTAAAAAAAAAAGTAGCGACACCTGTGTAGTGAGATTTTCGAGATTTCGAGCAAATTTTCAATTAGTTTTTTCTATGCCGTCGTGTGCACTTAATGTTTAGTGTCATAGTTTTTAAACTGTATGTTTGTTTTTTCTGTGTACTTTTCGCGAAGGATAAACAATGATTGTGCCGCGATCGTAAATGCTATTCTATACAATTGAATGTTAATCGAGTGTCTGTTCGGTTGAGTGAGTTCGAAGCAAGCACTGTCGTTTGTAATTTTAATAACGGTATTCGATTAGCAAAAGTGCATCGGAAATCTATTTTGAAGAATTGAATATTGATAGATAAGATTTCCGACAGTTCTGAATTCAAAGTGCGGATTAATAGTTTGCTTGCGGTTTAATAACCACTTAATGGGATGTGCGCGTATTTAAATTAAATTGATAACACCGGTAGATATTGCATAAACGATTAGAAATCGAAATTGGCTGCGACAGCGAATCAAGTTTGACTTTCGCGTATGTCAGCCACACTGGCCAATAATAATTCTGGAGCCTTCACGGAGGATCCCGACCAAGAAAGTGGACTATTGCCAGATCTAAATGGCGTCGATTTGGTTATGAGTTTATCGCCTAAATCAATAACAACCGCATCATCAGCCGTAGCAGCATCAGCAGCCGTAGCCGCATCCGCTCATAACTTAACGAATCTCCATCATTTGCAGTCCTTGCATCATCACCATCATCATCAGCACAATCACAACCATCATCATAACTCGACGGCGTCAGCAGCCGCTGCAGCAGCAGCAGCTTCATCAATTTTAAACGGTAGCCATTCGACACCATTCAGTGTAACGGATATTCTAAGTCCGATTGAGGAGTCCTATCGCAAACTGGAGCTTAGCACGAATCCACCGTCGCCATACAGGTGTGTGTATGATTCTTTCATATTAAGGTGAATTTTCCGTTGAGTGTTGAAAGCATTAGATTGTTCGCAATATGTTGAATTGATTGAAAATTGCAAAAGCTAAATAACTAATACCTAGTTGGAAATATAGTTGACCTCTTTCGTTGTACGTATTTTCTACCCATGTATTGAAAAACTAATTTTAGCAAACTTATTAGGTTCTGCCTACAGGGTTAGGTGGGAAGCAAAAGTTAAAAAGAATTCCAGGAGTTTAGTCTAGGGTGTATGAACGTTCATGATTAGCATTAGGCACTATTTAAGAATAACTCTGAACTATTTGTTTGAAAGCCCTATAATATTATATTTTTTATTTATTAGGTCTAATCCACTAAGTATCTACACAATTGCTACCATAATTTCAGCCACTAAAAATTAGCTAACTCATTCAATTATTATCATTCAATGGTCCTTAAAAAATCTAACTAGAGGCCAAGTACTGTTTGAACTGTGCTATTTTTCGCTCAGTGATGGTGTCTGTTGCCCGAAAAATAATAGGCAGAAATAATACCTACGAAAAATTTTGTTGGTGGTCTATTTGAGGAGGATTGGGATACTTAAAAGTTATATAGGCCACCATCAAAATTTTCTGCACTAAATAGTTTTATTAAAATCATTGAAATGAGCATTGCCGTGATGGTTCAAAGTTTGGATCATTTTTCTTTCAGTATTAAAAATTAGAAAAGTTATGGAAAATTTAAAAATCGTAATTCCATAAAATTGAAAACTCCTATTTAACTGTTATTAGAACTATTTCAAATTATTATTAGAACTGTATAAATTCAAGTCATCAAATTTGCATATTTTCGACTGGACATCATTGAACCATTGATTATTGTTTTTTTTTTAAATTGATTTGTTTAACATGTTGCCATTTTTAACATGCTTATCACACAAATTCATCACTCTAAAATATCAGGCATGGTTGGCCTCACACTTACGTTATGGAATCCAAATAATACTGCCAATACACCAATTTGTTGTTCCAAACGAAGGCATTATTGCAAATTAATGTAGTTCTATTACTAAATTTTGGAATCCCTGACTAAAAGAAAAAACTAAATACTAATAATCTTAATAATAAAAGTAGGGTGAGTAAACTAGTAAAGAAACGATCAGATAGTCGATTATTTAAATGTAAAATATTACAGGTAATTTAGAATTTGAGATACTTAACACCCGAAAGCAGTTTGAGCAAAAAAGTGGAAATATTTTAATTCGATTTAAATTAATTTTATTTTAAAAATTCAGAAGCGGCAGTGAAATACTTGAGCCGAAGGATGTTTTCTCATTCTTGGTATTTGTGGAGATTGAACTATTCAACCTAAATCCTTTTTCAACACTTTGCCAACCCTTGATTTCTGGCTTAGGTATACAAATATTACTCACTTCAAGAGTAAGCAATTTTTCCAAGTCTTTGAATCGAGTCGATTCAAATTAAATCGATGAAAACGATGATCAGTTTGTTGAGGTATTAGGAGACAATGATTTAATGAATGTCGATAATCGATTTTGGGTGAGAAAACAATTTGATGAAGATTGCCTACTGGAAATGGATTGATCCTGAAGATTTTGTTATTTGTGTAGAATGAGTAATGTCGATGTTTATTTTAATCTTGATTATTTTTTTTTTATGATATAAATTAAATTAAGGTGGCTGTGTTGAACTTTCCTGAGAAAATTGGATACATTTATTTTAAGTTTTGAAATGCGTGGACTATAATCGAATCAAAAATTGGCCTATAAAGTTTATTATTAGAAATTTCAAGCTTAAAATTAATCAAAGTAAAAAAGCGCCCAATGTGGGTTCAATCAATATTAATGCGTCAAACTAATTAGAGGCACTAATTTTTGGACATGTAATATAGAGCAAATGTATTAAACTAGAAGAACATATTTTTAGTTCTTTTTTTGTGCATGATGAATCCGATTTATATACTTCCATTGAAGAAACATGGATATTTCGTACATGATCAAATATATCATTTTTTATTTGCATTTGGGTCATTTTGTGGATATCATCATTTTGAAGATCATTCAAGTATCACTTCATTCACCACATCTTTCATACATTTCTTCAATGGTACGTAAGAACCACGCGACTAAGTTTTCGTGTTGCTAACAAAATGCTATGTGTTCTGTATAATTTTCATTGAATACTTCCAAAATTATTTACAAGGTTTGGGTATTGGGTGCTCACTTTAAGAGATAAGCTTTAATTTTACTTGTTTTTTTACGTGTCTTTCCATGGCTTTCTAGTGAGGCTTGTTTACAACAACTCGCTAGTGTTACCGTGCATTATTTAACAAGAGAGTATTCAGAAAGGATTTTCAAGGATTTAACTAGATAATGAGGATATCGAGAGCACTGGATAAGCTCTATAGTTAGTGGTGTGATTACCGTTGCAGTTAGTGCATTTTTCGTCTCTCAGGCTATTCCACGAAGATGCTCGAATAGATTATTCGAGCATGGTGTATGCTGGTCGGAAGATTCAATATCTTATAATATGATTCAACAAGCGGCAGTGGATATACTCCACTCAGAAATGAGTCACATTTTCAGTCAGCGAAATGTATGAAATCATTGTATTTTTTATTTATTTTGATATCACTTTGGCATCACACTGATCTATTTTGGTAACGATCCAAAGATTTTGATAGAAAAATCTATTGAATGGGAATCTATCATACGTACGTATGCATAGAGAATTCAATCCGGCTTTAATCCGAATTCAATTTAACAGAATTTCATGTAGACGGAGATCTGATTCAAATTAGATCGGTTCGAGCCAATCCAACTAATTGGACTGGATAGAATCGAAACTTATTATGTAAACGCAGATCGGAAAATCAAACACAGTCTTATCTAAAGTTCAGCAACATTATTCGGTTTCGTAGCCATTAATTTTGAATTCAATTTACTATATTAACACAAACAATTTTCACATTAGATATTGTCTCTGTTCTTCACGTTAGTATGAATAAAGATTTTAGGTTATGTTAGTCATCACTTCAATCTCATTCGATCTTGTAATTTCGTTCTAGTGTGGTTACATATACGATTTGCACTTGAATCTTTCGAACTTTCAATTTTCCATACTTACTGGCTAAATATTATGAGGATCTGCAAACTAAATAGTTGTATTTGTTGCTGCATTTGAGAGGAATCAATTTAAGATTTTATTTCACCAAATAAAAGTCTACTGTAGGAAGTCGCCATAAACAAATGATTAATGCTTAAAAATATTAAATCTTTGAGTCATTGAGTCTTTGAGTCGTAGAATTCTGAGGGTTCCTCCAACCATAATCGATCCTTGTCTGCTATTAGGAATTTTTATTCCTGCCGAATGTCTTGAAAATAATACGCATACGCGTCTATGCCATCCAAAGAAAACTTCTAGTCAGCTGTAAAAATTACCTTCTGTCATTCATGTTTCCACTGGTGATGATTCCGAGCGAATTCCCATCGGAAAGCTTGATTTGTTTCTGCTTCAGATGGGTCGCGTGCCTACTAGACGGAGTATTTTGAACGTTACGCTTTCCTCAAGGATTCTCCTTACAGTACACACGCTAGCAATGGTCGAATTGTTTCGAATTTAACGTGCAGTTAATTCACAAAAAGATGTTGGATTTAACGTTGGGCCTCAGTATTATTCTAACATACGGGATATCCAAGGTAATAGCCAGGCCGATTTTTTCTTACGGCCGCCTGGTCTTGTGATCATTAATGGATAAAATCACTTTTTCTGACAGGTGCCTAAACCAAGACTTCTATTTCTGCGTTGAATGTTCTTGCTTCATCTTCCCCTACTTCAACTCTCTGTTAGAGACACTGCCAACAAACTGCTCTAGTGCAGCAGATAATAAAAATAATAATAATAAAATAAAAAAAAAAAAAAAAAATAAATAAAATAAAAAAAAATAAAGTATTTAATAAAATCCAAGCACTACGAGTCGAGATCGTTCAGGCGCGCAAAATGTATTGACTACTTGACCCCATTATTTGCTTTAAATGAAGATATTAAGTGACAGTGGAGGAATTGAACCAGCAAATGGGCACAGCAGAACTTAGCATTTACATGGATGGATCCAAAATAGCCGCAGGAGTAGGTACTGTAGCATACTACTCTACATACCACGAAATAGAAGCAGCCTTCTGGCTTCCTAATCACTGTATTACTTTCCACGTGGAGATCTATGCAGCACGAAAAGTCGCAGAACTAATACTCTTCAAGGATACTATAGATGTCAGGATTAACATATTCACAGACAGCCAAGCTACGACAAAAACATTGATGTCTCACACATATAAATCGAAGTGCATATTTGACTGCATTCAGAGCCTGAACAGATTAGGCCACAACAGAAAAGTCACAATTTCGTTCCTTGTGTTAGCCATGCATTGGGCTAGTCTTCCCTGGTTTGGTTCAGCAGACATTCTGCATTTCTGCATTCAAGAACTGCATCCAGTTGAACACAACACAAAGCAACTTATATGATCCGTAGCTATATCAGATAAGAAGACGTGGAGCTTAACGATATGGCTCAAGCCGCCATCGAAAACCTCAGACCTTTTTACGAATGCAAGGATGCCACTCAACCTCGGCTCTGCCACATACGTGAGATCCACTAGCCAGAGCTCACCGCAAAAGTGCTTTCTGATTTTCCCCAGTTTGAATTGTATGAATTGCTGCCGTATTGAATTGTTTCTGAGACTCCCAGCTCCTGATACTTCCCACAGGTGCAACTGGTTAGGAGTCGCTATTTTAATGGCGTGTGCTGCAACGAGACAGTTGCAATGATACCGACCCGTCTTTCCCGGGGTATTTTTATGTTTCTACTCTTTTAATTTCCGATGAAGCTATTGGATGAAAACGAAATTCACAGAGTAAGTTGATGTAGACATTAAGCAAAATTGATAAATTTTTGGCTGAGAAACTCACAAAGAGCTGCCATGACGGGGTATTATAATTATTTTTGTACCTAGAAATGCTAAAATTTTCCTTAAGATAAGCACTATAAGCAACAAAGGATAATTTTTCTGGGCGACAGCCCTCAACATTTTTTCATGCCTTTAACTTTAGATTCAGTCATCGGAGCTAAAGTTGGTATTAATATGAAGAAGATGCTATATACTTTTGGTGTTAGTACCAGCAGGGTGCTCCCAATACCGGTCATTTTGGTCTTCGATGTGGTTATTTCTTATGATAAACAACTTGTAATAGAAACAAGCAGGAACCTAATGCATTGAAATCTTTGCGGGCGGTAACTCTCAAAGTCTTTAGCTTTGAGAACTAAACTCCCGGTCGAATCACTTTTTTGTTTTTTGATAGGATTTAAGCTTTAATTTTCAGTTTTTTGGGTGTTTTTACGAACAATTAATGAAAAAAGCACGAGGAGCTGTACCCCGCCTGAAGTATACACCGCTGTGACTATTCTGCATGGCGTTACAAAACGATTAACCTTTACAAATAGTCTTTAAACCATAGCTACTAAGTATCCACTAGGAGAGCTACTCAATGTAAGCGTGCATCCTCAAGCCAGTTCGTGGGTACCCTATCGGTCAAATTCTATATTCGCAAATTCCACAAATAAAATGCGCCTGTGTATTGTACAGAACTTCAAAACAAATGCAATGATGCAACATTTTGAGGGGTATTACTTTGGAAGAGTTACGGGTATGTTTGGAATAGTAGTTTGAGGGACAAATAGAACCAATAGTTTTCATTAAAAAAAATTGGTGAATAGGATTTTATATCTAACATCACGCTGTAAATGCTGCGGAAGGTGAAACATGGTCCACTAGTTCAAACATCGGTAACATGAGGATTATTTTTAGTTATTATTAAAATCGGATGAAAACTCTTTTCTTTGTGTGAAAGAGTGTTATATCCAGGATAAGACAAGTTTATATGGTGTAACAAAGTTTATGCTACATGACTCCTGAAGCAGGTACAATGTTTTGCTTTGCGTTGTACGTGCATTATATGTTCACTCGAATTGTGTTTCAGTAACTCCGCATGCTATATAGCAAAATATTCTTGTTTCTGTCGAATTTATAGGCTTGTATGATTCTATAGCTTCTGATATCATTCATTATAATGAATATTAATAGAAAGGCCATAACATGTTTGTTAACAAAAAAAAAAACAACGATTTTTTATCAGTAGTTTATAATATAGCCTTAAGTGCTAAATTCATGAGTGAATTTGCTAAATTCGCTCAGAAAACGATCCAATAAAATCAATAAGAATTTAATAGTTTTCTTACTATTATTCCCATTAACCCTGGAATGGTACCCATGACTAATTTTTACTCACATGCGGTATATATTTCGTCGCGCATCAGCCAGTTGGCCACTCTGACTGCCATGAGACTAGGAGATATAAAATCTTTTTATGTTTAATGATAAAATAAAAAATGTACATAATAATATTGTAGCCTTCTTTTTAGTAAAAACATGTACCTAAAATCATCCAAAAATTTACCGTACCACTCTATTTCAACAATTTTAAAATCATTAAATTTACTATGCGTATATCCCATAGAGTAAATGTGAATAACTTACTGTAATAATGGGTAGGCTAATAAATTTAAGAAGATGAAAACTGTATCATCTATCATTAGTTCTTCTTAATTCAATATGTATATCTCCTGCAGAGATAACGTGAATACCTCATGAAAATAATAGTGGGGTTTACTAAATAAATCATGTACGACCTATATCTTCTATTATTATCTCTCATTATAGTAATACGCAGAAGTCTATACATGTAATAAGAAACTCTATACCCTCTGGTATTAATCATTATCACATACAAAAAAAAAAATAAAGCCTTTCGGTAATAACAAAATCTTTATTAATTTTTTGAAAAATAAAATAAACTTAATTAATACACTAACCAAGATATATCATATTATTTGGTATATACTTAAATTTAATGCGTAAAATTATAATACAGAGTTTTAACTTTACAAAAATCTAAGTCATTTCACAAACAAAATGTATGACACTTTCATCGCCAATCGTTAAATATCTGCCACTTGAAATAAATAGGGAAATTCTTCTTTCATTTTCACCAAGTAAAATCAACATTTCTATAGTTATTACCATTCGTATACCATTTTGTGTAATATAGTACACACGATTTCGTATGACCCGATCCCATAATTTCTACATATACTGTCTACCATTAGTTAAAGATCGTACCTGCGTGTAGTTAAAAGTAGATACTATTGACATTATGGAATCATCCCATTAGATACGCAATGTATGCTATTAATAATAAGAATCGGTCCTTTTACATTTACAACCAAAACACTATTAATTCCGTCCGATTTCTTAGGAATTCCTGCAAAATTTTATCCTTTTGTTTTTATAAGACTGTAATCATATCTTCAATGGTATCATATTTTCTGTGTGTAGTGACGGGAAACAAAAACCAGACGGAAAACAATAAAAACCAAGCTGAAATATTTTGAATTTTGAATGTGAGTAATATTTAAAATATTACTTCGGTAAATATTCGAAATAAAACGATGATTATTATCATTTTGCATGTCTACAATCGTGGCAAGGACCTAGAACGCAGTAAATATGCGATAGAAGTCAGTTTCATCTTTATAGACCAGAAACCCTATAAGCCAAAAATTTTAATGTATACTCTTTTGTGCTTAAAGAGAGTTTAAGATTGAAAAAACTATTCGAAAAAATTCAAAAAATCTACTGCATTGATTAATTTTAATTTTTTTAATTTTTGTCACACACATGAATAAATGTTTCTACGCCGTACATAAGGAATCGTATTCTGAACGATGTGATTCACAAGACTTTTCATGACATAATAAGAACTTCATATTTCACTGATGTGAAGTCCTAAGAGAAAATTATTTTTCTTTGGTCAACAAAAAATAATGATCTCCAATCTATTTTATATTTATATTCCCGAGCTGAAGGTTCACATTTCACATCGAAAAATAATTATATAGCTTCTGACTCACCACTATTGTTTTTCACTATTACACAAAAGAACCAATAACAAAAAACATTACATTAGAAAACTGCAATCACAGCTACTTGCTAAGATCAATAATTTTAAATGACATTTTTAAAGGATTATATATACAAACTGATCGAAATCATATGAATTAGTAATCACGCTTACGTTTTTTTTACAGATCAAACTCAAGCGGTAGTAGCGTTAATTCACCGAGTGCATTAGGAAGTAGCACAGGAATGGCAAATCCATACGCAATGGGGCCACTTTATCACAGTCCCGGTGTACAAAGTTATTGTACGCCAACAGATAATCTATCGTTGGCCGGACATTACACGGATATGAGAGGCTCAGCCGGATGGTACGGTTCGACGGCCAATGACCCGCGTTTTGCAAGTAAGTGTATGAAAGTGCCTTTATTAAATTCATAATGATAGATAATATCTTTCAACATTCATATTTAAAGAAAAAACTAAAACTTAAACCTGTGAACCTGAGATAATTAGAAGAAGTGATCCATATACTTTTCTTTTGTTAATTTTAATTTCAGGAATATGTTTGATTCTCCTAGTGTTTAATCTTAAACTTCAAAAACCTTGAATACTCTCATGTGACCTGTTAGTGCTGCACGTTTCTATTAACATACTTTAAAACTGTCCAATGAAAATTTATTCGGATTTTCCCACACTGGGCGCGATTTTGTTGTTGTAGGATTTCAGCTCAGAGTACTAGTATATTCAAAAAACTTCACAAACTCTGAATCAAAGCTGAGCATAAAACATTTGATTGTTTTCTCGTGCCATATTCCGTGCAGGATTCTGTTAGGAACGGCATCATAAGAGATGTCGAAAATTCATTTTTCTTTATCTTCCATTCCGGATCATTTGTGGGCTTAAATTGAAGTCTGCGTACACGTATTCATCTCTCGTGTAACGTAAAGCACATTAAATCCATATTTCTTCGGTATTACACCTCAATTTGTGCAAATGCATCATTTTAAATCCTGAATATGTTCGCGTATTTACATCCAGGCGATAAGGAATGATGTGAATCGTATGCGTTTGTTTGCTCATGCCAAATATCATGGGCTTGCGAGATCTACCAGACATAATAAATTCAACAAACTCTTCATACTCTGGGAACGATTTGTATGCGAATTTCCCTTGCAAAACAGCTGGTAGATTGTGGTACCTTCAATCCTAGCAAACGCGAAACATCTAAATCGCGAAAAACAGAATGTCGATGTGTAAGTAGAGAGCCTGAAAAAAATGTAAGAAATATTACGATACGGTGATGGTGCTGAGATTGATAGTGATGATGATAATAACGAGAACATGACAGCAACGGGGATGAGTCCAGGAAATAATTCAATGCATATGCATGGTTGACAGTACTGCTTGGTAAACTTTTACTGGAAGTACAACACAAGTAAATAAATTGTAGGGTAACTTATTTCTCTATGTGAAATCGCGTTTTCCCTGTGCACTCAGGGAAAATATTTGCAGACATTAACAGAGGTATGCTCAGCCAAGCCCGCATCTCTTGCACGCGACATAAATTGATTTTTATACCTGGTCCAGAGCCCCACCTGACTAGTGACTTGATGGTTGCCCGACGAGCGCATTGCTCTGGACATAATAAACAGGGAATTTTGTATATCTGACTGTATGTTGTTGCGTGCAGAAAATTATTGCAAACGTTCTACTCTTCGTCGTAGGTTCTGTCGTTCGTCGACGCCGTCGTCGTGATTCGTTTGACTTTAAAAATTGCGAAAAAGCTTTTCAGTGTCAGTGGGATGTAGAGAATTTGAAGAGGAAAAGTTTCTAATTCAACTTTGGGGTCAGACATGTGTTGCTAGCGATTACACTAGATGGTTCTCTGCTGAACTTGGCTATGAATAATAATTGGATCGAGGGCAAATACTTCAGTAGATACAAGTCGTTGCGATAGCAACCGGAGTTAGTATTCGTTTTGAAATGCCAGTATGAATGGATGAACACATATACGATAATTCAGATGAATAATATAAATTCATATCGCCATTGAATTTTCTGGACTAAATCTTTTCAATTACATTAGATTTTCGTGTTCAACGTCTGATAACGAAGAGTTTGTATTCGGAATCAAAGCAAAACAAGCTTGCTATTTCTGAGATGTTTACATAAATCAGCATCTTAAATGAAATCAAACATCACACTCGCCGCAAGGCTTACCATCGTTAATTCCAATCATAAAAATCGATGAAACGGTCCATAATTATCGATTCCATATTCAAAGTCTTAAAAATTAGGAAGAAATACAAACGGTCTAGCAAAACAAGCGAGAATATTTAATCTGCAGGAATCAAAACTACACATGTCTCATGCCATATAGGTATGTTTATGAATACGTGTTCGCACGAGCAGCCTCTCCAACTGAATACTAGACGCAAAGTCTAACATAAAATATCAGCGCTATTCAAAGGTCTATCGATTTTATGGTATTAACGATCGCCAAGCTATCATAATATTGTCAAACGAAATTGAACTGTCTACTTTAAGTAGAGATATACGCAGGTTTATATACGTACATGCATGCAGGTTTGTTCGCAATTAAACAGAGACAACAGTGACTCAAGAAAAAACACATAGAAAAAAGACTGGTAATTATTTATTTGAATTTACCTTAGGCTGAGAGCATAGCAAATAAAGGCTTTCAAGGAAAACATGTTTCTCTACCGTTCAAGTTTAAAACCAAGTCGAACAAAGTGTAAATAAAAAATGATGAAGGTTTGAACTGATGATTTTTTTCCTTCTGCATTGACATTAGGCCAGTCATTAACAATGACATAATTTTGATTCAGAATGATGTTTGATGGAAATCAAGTGCACTGTTTGACCAGTAATGTAGCTCCTATTTAGATAATTTCGGCGGGAATTCTCGATTTTATTCATAGTTTAAATGTTAATCGACTGACTTACAAAAATTCCAAAAATTTACATATGTAGAAATAGTCGCAGCAAGCAAATCCTCGGTCGTTTTGCTAATTAACTATATACAACCAATTAAATCTATTTCTAAGCAATTTCCTTCCACTTGATTCCTTTTCAAATGTAACCTGCAACCCACGTGTATCATCCGGCAACACATGTCGCCCCCATCAAGTGCCAAGAAAGTGAAAATAATCTTTAAGTGAGGGTATAAGATATCCACACGCCATCATTGACAAGAGAGATCTCTGGGAATCACTTCCGATACAAGAAATTCACGACCGAATGAAATCCGATATGTTTCATTGCGCGAGCAAAGTAGGTACAATACGCACATACTTGTCTGTAGGCCGGGCAATTTATTTTCTAAAAGCCTATTTGCCTTCATTCACAACATATCGCACTTTTGCTGTTAACACGTCCTGCACATATCCCAGATTGAGTTCACGCACGTTCGTGACGAACGGAAACATATCGCTTGTCAAATAAAACCACGAAAATCATAAAAGAAGGGTATTAGTAGTTTCCAATTTCATTGACTTTTACTTAAAGGCCGATTGATTATGGAAAATGGTGAATTTTGCAGGCGGTGCTGAGGTGTTTGTGGGATTTGTTTAATTAGAGATAACATTGTTCGATTAGATCACCAGTTTTCTTTCATTTCAAATT